>CM075978.1:597164-724664 GCA_038087875.1 Malacoraja senta
TGTTCCCGATGTTGGGGGAGTCCAGAACCAGGGGCCACAGTTTAAGAATAAGGAATAAGCCATTTAGAACGGAGACGAGGAAACACTTTTTCTCACAGAGAGTGGTGAGTGTGAAATTCTCTGCCCCCGTTCCTGCCTTCTCCCCATATCCCCTGACTCCGCTATCTTTAAGAGCCCTATATAGCTCTCTCTTGAATGCAACCAGTGAACCGGTCGTTCTTTCTCAACCAGTTGGGTCACAGCGGGCTAAGTGTCGTGCCAGTGAGGCGTACATTGTGAAAGGCTTAGATAGAGTGGCTGTGGAGAGGATGTTTCCACTAGTGGGAGAGTCTCAGACCAGAGGTCACAGCCTCAGAATTAAAGGACGTCCCTTCAGGAAGATGAGGAGGAATTTCTTCAGTCAGAGGGTGGTGAATCTGTGGAATTCTTTGCCACAGAGGGCTGTGGAGGCCAAGTCAGTGGATGTTATTAAGGCAGAGATAGATAGATTCTTGATTAGTGCAAGTGTCAGAGGTTATGGGGAGAAGGCAGGAGGAAGAGATAGATCAGCCATGACTGAATGGCAGAGTAGATTTGATGGGCCAAATGGCCTAATTCTACTCCTATCACTTATGACCTTATGAATTTTATAAATACTAATTACATAATGGTCCAAACATTTTATCTCTGTGTGCTTTGTTCTTACCTTCTCTCAGCTAACAATGATCTATTCTACACTTTCCTTGATCTCCATCCCCTTTGTCTTGTTTTCACACCTTGTATTTCCATATCTCCGTATTTCCACATAAAGGGATGGTCTCGGCATGGTGCTCGGCACAGACATTGTGGGCCGAAGGGCCTGTTCCTGTGCTGTACTGTTCTATGTTCTAAAGCCATTTAGAACGGAGATGAGGTAAACATTTGTCACCCAGAGAGTTATGAATCTGTGGAATTCTCTGCCTCAGAAGGCAGTGGAGGCCAATTCTCAGGATGCTTTCAAGAGAGAGTTAGATAGAGCTCTTAAAGATAGCGGAGTCAGGGGATATGGGGAGAAGGCAGGAACGGGGTACTGATTGGGGATGATCAGCCATGATCACATTGAATGGCGGGGCTGGCTCAAAGTGCCGAATGGCCTACTCCTGCACCTATTGTCTAAATCTTTTCACTGTACCTCGGTACCTGTGACAGTGAATAATAAATCTAAACCTAATATTTATTTTGAAGTCAGCAAAGTTAAAAAAACTCCATCTAAATGTGCAGGAAGGAACTGCAGATGCTGGTTTACACTGAAGATTAACACAGAGTGTTGGAGTAACTCAGCGGGACAGGCAGCATCTCTGGATAAAAGGAATAGAAACATCAAAAATAGGTGCCGTGACAGGCCATTCGACAACCGGCCAGCGAGATCAAAGCCAACATGATGACGAAGGAAAGGTGGAACCCACAATGGTGCATTGTTGGCTGTGGGGAAGGTGATAACGGGTGGATACAAAGAGTGAAACTCAGCAGGACGCCAGTGAAACTAGTAGGCCGACTAGGGTGGGGGGAGGGGACGGAGAGAGAGGGGATATGTAAGGGTGACTTGAAATGAGAGAAATCAATATTAGACAATAGACAATAGGTGCAGGAGTAGGCCATTCGGCCCTTCGAGCCAGCACTGCCATTCAATCTGATCATGGGCTGATCATCCCCAATCAGTACCCCGTTCCTGCCCTCTGAGGCAGAGAATTCCACAGACTCACAACTCTCTGTGTGAAAAAGTGTTTCCTTGTCTCCGTTCTAAATGGCTTACCCCTTATTCTTAAACTGTGGCCCCTGGTTCTGGACTCCCCCCAACATCGGGAACATGTTTCCTGCCTCTAGCGTGTCAAATCTTAACAATCTTATATGTTTCAATGAGATATCCTCTCATCCTTCTAAACTCCAGCGTGTACAAGCCCAGCTCCTCCATTCTCTCAGCATATGATAGTCCCGCCGTCCCGGGAATTAACCTGGTGAACCCACGCTGTACTCCCTCAATGTCCTTCCTCAAATTAGGGGACCAAAACTGCACACAATACTCCAGGTGTGGTCTCACTAGGGCTCTGTACAACTGCAGAAGGACCTCTTTGCTCCTATATTCGATTCCTCTTGTTTTAAAGGCCAACATGCCATTCGCTTGCTTCACTGCCTCATTATTCTATGATGCTACCTGACCCGCTGAGTTACAATAGACAATAGACAATAGTTGGAGGAGTAGGCCATTCGGCCCTTCAAGCCAGCACCGCCACTCCTGTATTTTGTGTCTAACACTGGGGGGATTTATTTGATATTATGTTTTCTTTCTTTCGTGTGGCTTGCACAGCCTAAAGTTGTAGGACAACTTGTTCTGTTTGATCTTCCGTTTGTGCACGTCGAGTTGATTGCATTAGTCGAAACAGGGTGGACCACTTGAAGGTTGCAATCTTCCACCCCGATATTATGCTGGGTTTATGGCAGGGATTTCAACACCAATGAGGATCGACAAGCGAGCCTGTTGGCATTCATCCACCTCGTCCATTAACCCAGCCTGTGTGGAGAGGATAGTTGACCTCATGAATCGATAACACGGCCGTATCTAAATGCTAATTATTTTGAATAACCCCAGCCTGCCACCTCACCCAGAGGATTGTTTCACACCATTCTCTCACTAAGTAAAATTCTGAAATGATTCACCATCATCTCTCTATTTTAACCCCTCTGTTGAAGATCAGTCAAACACGTCTGTTTTCCACGCCAGTGTTTGGCGCCGTTTCAACAGCATCCCAAGTGTGAACCAATGACGGCCCAGTGGCGCAGCGGGTAGAGCCCCTGAGACCCAGGTTCGATCCTGACCTCGGGTGCTGTCTGTGCGGAGTTTGCACGTATTCCCTGCGACCACGTGGGTTTCCTCCGGGTGCTCCGGTTTCCACCCACATCCCAAATACGTGCGGGTTTGCAGGTTAATCGGGTCCTTTGTAAATTGTCCCCCTAGTGTGTTTAGAGAAACTATGAGAAAGTGGGATAATATAGAACTAGTGTGTCGGAAGGAACTGCAGATGCTGGTTTAAACCAATGATAGACACAAACTGCTGGAGTAACTCAGTGGGACAGGCAGCATCTCTGGAGAGAAGGAATGGGTGACGTTTCGGCTCGAGACCCTTCTTCAGACTTCAGAACTTGTCTGAACAGGTGATCGATGGTCTGCGTGAGCCAAAAGGCCTGTCTGCATCATTGCAAGCACAGACATGGTGGGCCAGAGGGCCCATTCATTCCTGTGTTGTACTGTTCTATGTTCTATCTGTAAACTAATCCAGTCTGTGTCTGCATAGCATGGCAAGCAGTAGTTTCAGAAAAGTTGATTGAGCTGGTTTTATAGTCATCGAGTCATGCCGAACAAGATGCCCCATGCAAGCTAGTCCTACTTGCCAAAGTTGCCCCATATCCTTCTAAAGCTTTCCTATCCATGGACCCATTGAAATGCCTTTCAATGTTGTTGTAGCGCCTGCCTCAACTCCCCCACCTCTGGCAGCTCGTTCCATACACCCCACTGCCCTCTGCGTGAAGTAAGTAAGTAAGTACGTTTATTGGCCAAGTATTCACATACAAGGAATTTGCCTTGGTGCTCCGCCCACAAGTGATAACATGACATACAGTGACAGTTACGAATGACTCAGAAAACACTAAACATTAATAATAATAAAACATTCATGATAAAACACCATTGATCAAGCATGTGAACCAACAAAATCAATAAAATTTCCCCTCAGGCTCCCATTAAATCTTTCCCCTTTCGGGCAGCACGATGGCGCAGCGGTAGAGTTGCTGCCCTACAGCGCCAGAGACCCGGGTTCGACCCGACTACAGATGCTGTCTGTACCGGGTTTGTACATTCTCCCCACGACCGCGTGGGTTTTTTCTCCAGGTGCTCTGGTTTACTCCCACATTCCAAAGACGTACAGCTTTGTAGGTTAATTGGGTTCGGTAAAGATTATGAATTGTCCCTTATGTTCCCGATGTTGGGGGAGTCCAGAACCAGGGGCCACAGTTTAAGAATAAGGAGTAAGCCATTTAGAACGGAGACAAGGAAACACTTTTTCTCACAGAGAGTGGTGAGTCTGTGGAACTCTCTGCCTCAGAGGGCGGTGGAGGCAGGTTCTCCGGATGCTTTCAAGAGAGATCTAGATAGGGCTCTTAAAAATAGCGGAGTCAGGGGATATTGGGGAGAAGGCAGGAACGGGGTACTGATTGGGGATGATCAGCCATGATCACATTGAATGGCGGTGCTGGCTCGAAGGGCCGAATGGCCTACTCCTGCGCCTATTGTCTGTTGTCTAGTGTGAAGGATAGTGCTAGTGCACTGGTAGGCACGGACTCGTTGGGCCAAAGGGCCTGTTTCCGCGCTGCATCTCTGAACTGATCTAATAAAACTCTCATCATAAATCTATGTGCTCCGTTCCTTGATTCCCACACCCTGAGTAAAAGACTCTGTACCTTCACCCTATCTATTCCCCTCATGACAATAGACAATAGGTGCAGGAGTAGGCCATTCGCCCTTCGAGCTCTTCAATGTGATCATGGCTGATCATCCACAATCAGTACCCGTTCCTGCCTTCTCCCCATATCCCCTCTTTGCTCCTATACTCAACTCCTCTTGTTATAAAGGCCAACATAGCATTCGCTTGCTTCACTGCCTGCTGTACCTGCATGCTTACTTTCAATGACTGATGAACAAGGTCCCCAAGATCCCGTTGTAGTTCCCCTTTTCCCAACTTGACACCATTTAGATAATAATCTGCCTTCCTGTTTTTGCTACCAAAGTGGATAACCTCACATTTATCCACATTAATCTGCATCTGCCATGCATAATCTGCATCTGCCATGCATCATGCCCATACACTCCATAAGATCACCCCTCAGCCCTCCTATACTCCCAGGAAGCTGAAGCTAAGTTGCCCCAGTGACTGAAGTTTCGCCGCAAATGGTGATAAAGTAAATCCAATCTATGAATATTGTTCAACGTTCTTCAGTCATCCATCAGGTGCGTTGCAAATGAACTCTCCGTAGCCTTTTTAAAAATTGAAATTATTCAACTCAAATCTAAATGTTTTGTAAATAATTAGAATCGCATGAAGACTTGAATGATATGGTGTCAGCCAACATGGAGATGATCAGAGTAGGCAGCGGGTGAGGGAGCATCTATGGAGAGAAGGAATTGGTGAGTTTTGGTTGAGACCCTTCTTCAGACTGACCCCACCCTTCGGGTGGAGATGGGTGTATGGAACGAGCTGCCAGAGGAGGGTAGTTGAGGCTGGAAATTATCCAATGTATAAGAACAGTTGGACAGTACTTGGATGGGACAGGTTTGGGGGGATATGGGCCAAATGCAGGCAAGTGGGACTAGTGTAAAATGGCACATGTTGGTCGGTTGTGTCTCACAAAATGGGAATGTGTGTTGTGAGAGATGATGAGACGTTTCTATGAGGAGAAATTGAGCGGAGTTTTCTGAAGTTAGGAAAATGACAGATGACTTCACCGAAGCAAATAATATGTCAGTGATATGGACAGAGTGGCTGCTTTGAAAGTGTTTTATCCTGGCGGCAGAGATGATGATGACACACAAGGAGAGTGTGTAGTGGAGAATGGAAGGTGACATTTTTCACCCAGGAGATTGTGAGGCTTTTGAATCGTGCATCTCAGAGAGCTAGGGATGCTCAGTCACTGAATTTATTGAAGGTGAGATCAAGGAGGGAGACGGAAGAATACGGAGACGAATGAAAATGTGTAAAGGGGCTGCCCACTGTACGAGCTAATTCAGAGCTCTCCTGACGTTTAAAAAAAAATCTAACTCGTGGTAAGCACGTAGATGTACGTAGCGGGTACGTCGGAGCTCGGGGACGTCTCTTAGCGGCTCGTAACGCTAACGGCAGGTACTCGCGAAACCGGGTAAGCTCGTGAAGACTCGTGAAGATTTTTCAACATGTTGAAAAATGTCCACGAGAGCCCCGAGTACCGACGAGCGGCTATTACCGTAATTCTCCGGTTCGATCAGGGGAAACTCGGGAGAACTCTTGAATTAGCTCGACCATCCCACTTCCCTCTCCTCGCCCGTCCACCTTTGTCTCCCGGGGGGGGGGGGGGGTTGGGAGCCTTCCGCAGCAACCTCCAGGGCGCGGAAGGCCCTCTCCTCCCCACCGCCGCCTCGCCCCTCACCCCTGCTGGTTTACACTAAAGAGTTGGGCCGAAGGGCCTGTTTCCACACCGTATCAACTCTATGACTCTAAAGACAGACTGGATAAACTCAGCGGGACCAGGCAGCATCTCTGGAGAGAAGGAATGGGTGACAAAATTGTCCCTCGTGTAGGATGGTGTTAATGTGCGGGGATCGCTGTCGGTGCGGACTCGGTGGTGAAGGCCTGTGTCTCAACGCTGTACCCGTAGACTAAACTAAACAGGCAAAATGAGGAGTTGTCTTCAACCCTATTTCCCTGAACCTTTTGGCCAGCCTTACAAACAAATTCAGCAATGGAGATAAACAACACTGCATAGAAATGTGTAGAAGGACTGCAGATGCTGGTTTACACCCAAGTTGGACACAAAAAGCTGGAGTAACACAGCGACGGGCAGCTATCTCTGGAGCGAAGGAATGGGTGAAGTTTCGGGTCGAGACCCTTCTCACCTGAAACATCACCCATTCCTTCTCTCCAGAGATGCTGCCTGTCCCGCTGAGTTACGAGCCAAGCGGTGATGCGTCCCGACAATATACTCTGTGTGTGTAGACATGACAAGAACAGGAGTGGCCATGATGTCCTGCGGTGGTGGTAACGTGCCTCCATGGTTTACAGGTGAGAAGCCTCAGTTGGGTCGGGTGCAGGGGGGGGGGTGCAGGGGGGGGTGCAGACACCCTCCTGAGAGTGTCCAGGGTCGCAGCCTGAAGGGAGGGGGGAGGGGGGGGTGGTGTTAGCTGGAGAGAAATGCCCTTCAGCCTCCTTGTGCACTGCGGCCCGCCAGATAGCTCTGTTCTGCTGTCACCACGGCAACCGGTGGACTAAACCCATCTTTTCATCTGGCACCAGCATGTCTCCGGGGAGCCATTCAGAATGCCGAACATTTTTTGTGAGCCACTTACAAGCTATACCTTTGGGGGAGAGCGGGGAACGGGATGAGGAGAATACTTTCACCGCTTTGCAGGCCTTCAAGACTCTGTGATTATTGATCAAACGATACAGTGAGGCGGGGACAGTCTGAGGTCAGGTCCCAAGCCGAAACGTCGCCTACCCGTGTTCTCCAGAAATGCTGCCTGACCCCTTGAGTTACTGCAGCACTCTGTGTCTCTTTGTGTATAGAAACAGGCCCTTCAGGCCACCGAGGCCACGCCGACCATCGATCACCCGTCCAGACCAATTCTATATTATCTCACACCCACTCCCTATACAGGAAGGGGAATTTACACAGGCCAATTAGCCGACAAACTCGCATGCATTTGTAAGCCATCGGAGCAGAATTAGGCCATTCAGCCCATTGAGTCGACTACACTATTGAATTCATGGCTGATCTATCTCTCCCTCTCAACCCCATTCTCCTGCCTTGGCTCCAATACCTTAACACCCTTACTAGACTTCAAAAAGACTTGTATAGGCACATGGATATGCAGGGAATGGAGGGATATGGGTTATGTGCAGGTAGATAACTGATGGTCTGGGCATCATGTTCGGCACAGACATCCTGTGCTGTACTGTTCTATGTTCCATGTTGCAAGTTCCCTGGTCTTTGAATCTGAAGAAAGCTCCCGACCCGAAACAACACATATCCACATCTTCCCCACAGATGCTGACTGACCTGCTGAGTTACTCCAGCACTTTATGTCTTTTTTTTGAATACTGCATCTGCATTTCCTGTGTGTGTGTGTGTGTGTGTGTGTGATAATAGACAATAGGTGCAGGAGTAGGCCATTCGGCCCTTCGAGCCAGCACCGCCATTCAATGTGATCATGGCTGATCATCCCCAATCAGTACCCCGTTCCTGCCTTCTCCCCATATCCCCTGACTCCGCTATCTTTAAGAGCCCTATCTAGCTCTCTCTTGAAATTATCCAGAGAACCGGCCTCCACCGCCCTCTGAGGCAGAGAATTCCACAGACTCACCACTCTCTGTGTGAAAAAGTGTTTCCTCGTCTCCGTTCTAAATGGCTTACTCCTTATTCTTAAACTGTGGCCCCTGGTTCTGGACTCCCCAACATCGGGAACATGTTTCCTGCCTCTAGTGTGTGTGTGTGTGTGTGAGTGTGTGAGTGTGTGGTGTGTGTGTGTGTGTGTGTGTGTGTGTGTGGGTGTGCGTGTGTGCGTGTGTGCGTGCGTGCGTGTGCGTGTGTGCGTGCGCGTGCGTGCGTGCGTGTGTGAGTGTGTGCGTTTCTCTCTCTTTTATTTTGCAGGCAGTAGGTGCTTGCTCTGCATAAATTGACTGCTGTCTGTCCATGTTAGTGCTGCAAAATGATTCTTGACTTTCCCGTGTTTTAGGAAGGTCCTGGGTTTAAAAAACTGGCTGCAAATCTTCAGAAAATGACGTAATGTAGGAGACGGGAAGCCTTTGATGAAATGCTGCAGTGTATCACTGCTCATGAAAGCCCAGCCACACGTTGACAAAGTAACAGGTAGACAAAAATGCTGGAGAAACTCAGTGGGTGCGGCAGCATAGAAACATAGAAAATAGGTGCAGGAGTAGGCCATTCGGCCCTTCGAGCCTGCACCGCCATTCAATGTGATCATGGCTGATCATCCAACTCAGTATCCTGTACCTGCCTTCTCTCCAGACCCCCTGATCCCTTTAGCCACAAGGGCCACATCTAACTCCCTCTTAAATATAGCCAATGAACTGGCCTCAACTACCTTCTGGGCAGAGAATTCCACAGATTCACCACTCTCTGTGTGAAAAATGTTTTTCTCATCTCGGTCCTAAAAGACTTCCCCCTTATCCTTAAACTGTGGACCCCTTGTTCTGGGACTTCCCCAACATCGGGAACAATCTTCCTTCCATGAACATCTATGGAGCGAAGGAAATAGGCAACGTTTCAGGGCCGAAACCCTTTGACAAAGTAACGTCTCGGTGCATGGTTCGTCGGTATCCTCAATATTCATCCGTCAGGGAGAGAGGGGAAAAAATATCGCACAGCCCACATAGACCGTCTCCGAGCTTCAGTGAAAAGCCTCGCGTTCACGCTGCACCTCACACTGACAATTGCTACTTAAAAGGCAATTACACCCCAGCCTTAAAGCAGTGGTGCTGGGATATTAGTCAGATCTCTTCCTCAGATGCTGCCTTCTCTTTTTCTCTCATGAAAACGCACTGCTTTCATGGAGTGGTGGATGTTATTATTTTGCGACGTCATTGTGGCGCAGCAGTAGAGTTGCTGCCTCGCAGCGCCAGAGACCAGGGTGCAATCCTGACCACGGGTGCTGTGTCTGTGCGGAGTTTGTACCTTCTCCCCGTGACCTGCGTGGGTTTTTCTCCGGGTGCTCCGGTTTCTCCCACACTCCAAAGACGTACAGGTATGTAGGTTAATTGGCCTTGGCATAAATGTAAATATTGTCCCCAGTGTAGGATGGTGTTAATGTGCGGGGATCGCTGGTCGGCACGGACTCGGTGGGCTGAAGGGCCTGTTTCCGGGCTGTACCTCTAGACTAAACTAAACATGCAAAATGAGGAGTTGTCTTCAAACCCCATTTCTCTGAACCTTTTGGCCCAGCCTCATTGGTGAGATAACAAGACTGCATAGAAACGTGTAGGAAGGAACTGCAGATGCTGGGTTTACACCCAAGATAGACACAAAATGCTGGAGTAACTCAGCGGGACGGGCGGCATCTCTGGAGAGAAGGAATGGGTGACATTTTGGGTTTGAGACCCTTCTTCTTCATATGAAGAAGGGTCTCGACTCAAAACGTCACCCATTCCTTCTCTCCAGAGATGCTGCCCGTCCTGCTGAGTTACTCCAGCATTTTGTGTCTCACACAGCATAGAGTCCAGCGTGGCAAAGATTAAGGATGCTCCTACTGAGGTTTTCGAGATCATCAAGCTACTCCAGAGAGAAGACCCATTCTCTCAAGTCTAGTGTGTTAATTGTCATACATATGTACCGATAGCAGAACAATTAAATCCTTAAGGGCCTGTCCCACTTACGTGATTTTCTTTGGCGACTTGCCGGCACCCGTCAACGTCGCAGCAGGTCTCCGAAAATTTTCAACATGTTGAAAATCCAGCGGCGAGCAGAAAAAAGGTACGACTCTTTGGGCGACTACTCACGAACATACAGGCGGCACCCCGCGACATGTCGCCACGTGACGCCTGTATGGTCGTGAGTAGTTGCCAAAAGAGTTGTACCTTTTTCTGGTCCGCATGGATTTACTCCAGGTGCTCTGGTTTCCTCCCACGGCCCAAAGAAGTTTAGTTTAGTTGAGAGATGCAGCACGGAAACAGGCCCTTCGGCCCAACCAGCGATCCCCGCACATTAACACTAGGGACAAATTTTTACATTTGCCAAGCCAATTAACCTACAACCCTGTACGTCTTTGGAGTGGGAGGAAACTGAAGATCTCGGGAGAAAACCCCACGCAGGTCACAGGGCGAACATACAAACTCTGTACAGACAGCATCGAACAGCAGTCGGGATCGAACCCTGACCTTGAGCGCTGCATTCGCTATAAGGCAACTCTGGAGAGAAGGAATGGGTGACGTTTTGGGTCAAGACCCTTCTTCATATGAAGAAGAAGGGTCTCAACCCAGAATGTCACCCATCCCTTCTCTCCAGTGACGCTGCCTGTCCCGTTGAGTTACTCCAGCATTTTGTGTCTATCTTGACCACTGTGACCACGTGTTTGGAGGTTAACCGGCCCTTTGTAAACTGCCCCTTGTCTGTCGGGAGTGGATGAGAAAGTGGAATAACATAGAACAAGTGTGAGCGGGTGATCGATCGATGGCTGGCTTGGGTGGGCCAAAGGGCCTGTTTCCATGCTGAATCTCTGAACTGAAAACAAACGTTAGAACATAGAACAGTGCAGCACAGGAACAGGCCCTTCGGCCCACAATGTCTGCTCAGGAACAACACTGGGTGTTGGCAGCTGGTTTAGACTTGAGTTCGACTGCGATTTGGAGACAAGCAACGGTTGGCCACCCACCAATCATCTCTTAAACCCACCTGCAGTGTTGGGAAAAGCTTTGCAGTTCGGTTTGGTCGCCAATTTTTCCCCTCCAGCAGCATGAGCGAAAACAAATGAGTTCATTGCCGTTTGTGCCTCTCATTTGCGTACATTGGCTGCATTCCGAGATGATTGGGTTTGAGGAACCTTGTTCGACTAGTATTGTAACTGGGGCGATAATATGCCTTTGTTTTCCTGGGCCTCTGATGGACCTTGTAGTGTGTGCTGGTCCACCTCACTGCTAGCCCCACTAAACACTGGTCAACGCAAAGCAATAGTTGAGTGGGCCCTTCTGCTTCAGTGTAGTTTAGTTTAAAGAGATACAGCGCGGAAACAGGCCCTTCTGTCCACTGAGTCCGCGCCGGCCGACGATCGGCCGCCGATAGTGTTAACTATCCTATACACCAACTGGGGACAATTTACAATTTTACCGAAGCAAATTAACCTACAAACCTGCACGTCTTTGGAGTGTGGGAGGAAACCGGAGCGCCGGGAGAAAACCCACGCAGGTCACGGGGAGAACGTGCAAACTCCGTACAGACAGCACCCGTAGTCAGGATCGAACCCGGGTCTCTGGCGCTGTGAGGCAGCGACTCTACCGCTGCGCCACCCCAATGTTTCAGTGTTAGATGATGAGGGAGGATGGTGGGGGAGCGCCAGAAAGGACATAGGCCGTCTGCTCTCCGTTAGGTGCTGCTTACAAAAAAAAAGACACAAAGCGCAGGGAGCGTCCACAATCAGTCTGAAGATGGGTCCCGACCCAAAACGTCGCACGTTGTCAATGTGCAGGAAGGAAGTGCAGATGCTGGTTTACACCGAAGGTAGACACAAAATGCTGGAGAAACTCAGCGGGACGGGCAGCGTCTCCGGAGAAAAACGGGTGGGTTACGTTTTCGGGTTGGAGCCCTTTCGTCAGACTGAAAGTAGAGAAGGGGGGGAACTAGAGGAAAGAGAAGGGCAGAACAAAACAGGGCCGAAAACAGATGGCCAAGGCAGGGTGGAGCCCACAATGGTCCGTTGTTGGCTGGGGAAGAGGTGATAACGAAGAGACACAAGGATGTGAATAGTGGAACTAGTAGGACAAGAAGGGTGGTTCATTACAATAGACAATAGACAATAGGTGCAGGAGTAGGCCATTCGGCCCTTCGAGCCAGCACCGCCGTTCAATGTGATCATGGCTGATCATCCCCAATCAGTAACCCGTTCCTGTCTTCTCCCCATATCCCCTGACTCCGCTATCTTTAAGAGCCCTATCTAGCTCTCTCTTGAAAGCATCCAGAGAACCTGCCTCCACCGCCCACTGAGGCAGAGTATTCCACAGACTCACCACTCTCTGTGAGAAAAAGTGTTTCCTCGTCTCCGTTCTAAATGGCTTACCCCTTATTCTTAAACTGTGGCCCCTGGTTCTGGACTCCCCCAACATCGGGAAACATGTTTCCTGCCTCTAGCGTGTCCAAACCCTTAACAATCATATGTTTCAATAAGAGGCCCTCTCATCCTTCTAAGTATACAATCTCCAGAGTACTCCAGAGTATACAATCCCAAATGCTCCATTCTTTCTGTAAATGACAGTCCCGTCATCCCGGGAATTAGATGACTTGGCCTTTGGCACCCATCTGCCAATCACACCCCACCCTTCACCTGTATCCACCTCTCAATGCCTGTCCTTATCCTGCCCCCCCCCCCCCCCCCCACCACAATCTATCTGAAGAAGGGTGGCGACCCGAAACATTCCTTTCATTGTTTGTTTACGAGGATGTTGCCAGGACTAGAGGGTGTGAGCCACAGGGTGAGGTTGAGTAGGCTGGGTCTCTATTCCATGGAGCGCAGGAGGATGAGGGGTGATCTTATACAATTTATATTAATGATCTGGACGAGGGAATTGAAAGCAACATCTCCAAGTTTGCGGATGACACTAAGCTGGGGGGCAGTGTTAGCTGTGAGGAGGATGCTAGGAGACTGCAAGGTGACTTGGATAGGCTGGGTGAGTGGGCAAATGTTTGGCAGATGCAGTATAATGTGGATAAATGTGAGGTTATCCACTTTGGTAGCAAAAACGGGAAGGCAGACTATTATCTAAATGGTGGCCGATTAGGAAATGGGGATATGCAGCGAGACCTGGGTGTCATGGTACACCAGTCATTGAAAGTAGGCATGCAGGTGCAGCAGGCAGTGAAGAAAGCGAATGGTATGTTGGCCTTCATAGCAAGAGGATTTGAGTATAGGAGCAGGGAGGTTCTACTACAGTTGTACAGGGTCTTGGTGAGACCACACCTGGAGTATTGCGTACAGTTTTGGTCTCCAAATCTGAGGAAGGACATTATAGCCATAGAGGGAGTGCAGAGAAGGTTCACCAGACTGATTCCTGGGATGTCAGGACTTTCATATGAAGAAAGACTGGATAGACTTGGCTTATACTCGCTAGAATTTAGGAGATTGAGAGGGGATCTTATAGAAACGTACAAAATTCTTATGGGGTTGGACAGGCTAGATGCAGGAAGATTGTTCCCGATGTTGGGGAAGTCCAGGACAAGGGGTCACAGCTTAAGGATAAGGGGGAAATCCTTTAAGACCGAGATGAGGAAAAACTTTTTCACACAGAGAGTGGTGAATCTCTGGAACTCTCTGCCACAGAGGGTAGTTGAGGCCAGTTCATTGGCTATATTTAAGAGGGAGTTAGATGTGGCCCTTGTGGCTAAGGGGATCAGGGGGTATGGAGAGAAGGCAGGTACGGGATACTGAGTTGGATGATCAGCCATGATCATATTGAATGGCGGTGCAGGCTCGAAGGGCCGAATGGCCTACTCCTGCACCTATTTTCTATGTATCTATGTATCTATGTACAAAATCATGAGAGGAATAGATCGGGTAGATACACAGAGTCTCTTGCCCAGAGTGGAGGAATCGAGGACCAGAGGACATAGGTTGAAGGTGAAGGGGAAAAGATTTGATAGGAATCCGAGGGGTAGCTTTTTCACACAAAGGGTGGTGGGTGTATGGAGCAAGCCGCCAGAGGAGGTAGTCGAGGCAAGGACTATCGCAACATTTAAGAAACTTTCGGACAGGTTTGGAGGGATGATGGGCCAAACGCAGGCAGGTGGGACTAGTGTAACTGAGACAACTAAGCCGGTGCGGGCAAGGTGGGCCGAAGGGCCTGTTCCCACGCTGTATCACTCTGTGACGCGATGCTGCCTCTCCCGCTGAGTTCCTCCAGCCCATCTACTGTCTATATCTTCTCAAAAGGCTCCTGTGATCGTGTCACGCGGACGAGGCACAGACTGTGACTAGACGCAGCCAGACGCACTCGAGCTCTCCAGCTGACCCTCTCCCCTGTGTTCGTCCCTGCCAGGGAGTCTATTATTATTTTAATTCCCATCAAACGTTGGCAAAGCGTTGGACGGGTTTTATCCGCCTTGGTTGCTCAGATGTAATTTGGTAAATTATACATGCCATCAGTGGCATTAAAATTGCACAAAACGTATATCATTACTGAAAAAGAAACAGGCTGTTGACAAATTAGCGCAGCAGTGTGTGTGGTGTACCGCTTGCAGCCTGACTAGCCTGAGGATATTTCCTCTTTGTGTGCTTTGCCCTACCCCCCCACTCCCACCCTCTCTCTCTCTCTCTAGTTTGCAGAGGCATTTAAGGGCCTGTCCCACTCGGCCATTTTTTCGGCGACTGCCGGCGTCATATCAGGGTCGCCAAAAGATTTTGAACATTTCAAAATCCAGCGGCCACAAATAAAATGTTACGACACTTGAAAAAACACCGCGCGTCAATACGTCATCACGCCGCGGATTTTTCGGTGACCTGATACGTCAGTCAATGATGCCGGCAGTCACCGGACAATTTGGACAAGTGGGACAGGCCCTTCAGTTAGTCAGTTTAGTTTATTGTCACGTGTACCGAGGTACAGTGCAAAGCTTTTTGTTGCGTGCTAACCAGTCAGCGGAGAGACAATACGTGACTACAATCGATCCATTTACAGTGTATAGATACATGATAAAGGGAATAACGTTTAGTGCAAGGTAAAGCCAGCAAAGTTCGGTCAAGGATATTCCGAGGGTCACCAAAGAGCGGGCACGTACCGGCAGGGTAGGCAAGGTAGGCACTGCCTACCCTGACTAAAATTATGAAATGGTAATTATGAAATATAAATAGTAAAGGCATGGGAGAATTATGCCTATCTAAGAGATCGATCCCTTAGGTAGGCATAATTCTCCGTGCCTTTCATCCGCAGCACTTGTAACACGCGAAGGTCTGTGCAGCCCACGTGCCGTCCGCGCTGCTTCAAGCCGTCAATGACAAGGGGAGCTGAAGGCAGCAGAAATTCTGCCTTTGCTGTACTGCGCAGGCACAGCAGCCTACTGCACATACGCAGCGCTAGTTTCTTGGTGGGTTTTTCAAATATGGATTGTCATTATTTTAAGAGTATCTTAGGAAACAAAGAGAGAAGAATAGAGTTTGTGTACTAATAACGTGGTAAGTACATTTCTTGGTGCTTTATGTTTTTAAATACTGTATTTCCCGGGGTGTGGGGAGAGCTCCTTTCACAGTGTTTGGGGAGTCTGGCCCGGGGTAAAGTTGCGGGGAGGGCAGGAGCGTTGTGAAGGAGGGGATCGGGGCCAGTAACCCACTTGCCACGCTCCGGGCACGGAGCCACCGCATTGTGGCCGGGGAGTGAATTAGCTCGGGTGGCTGCGAGCGGCCGCCACGACCGGACAGCCCCTTCTGCTGGTCCCCGCTCACCTCAGGCAGTCCTCTCCGTCTGAAAACCTCTCCTGCCGCTCGCCGGCCTCACTCATGTCAGCCGCTTCCCGCAAATCCTTAAATTCCGACAGCGCGATCAAGGGACCAATTGAGGTTACTCGGCTGTGGGAATTTAAGGATTTGCGAGAAGCGGCTGACATGAACGAAGTCGGCGAGCGGCAGGTGAGAGGTGTTCAGACGGAGAGCACTGCCAGAGGTGAGCGGGCTGGCAGAAGGCGCTGAAGTGGCAGCCGGTTCTGCGGTCGGGTCCCGGCGGCCGCTCGCAGTCACCCGAGCTGCTTCCTTCCCCGGAAGTTGCGGCCAATTCTACGTTCATTCTACGTGCTTACCACGAGTTTGATTTTTTTTTAAACTCGGGAGAGCTCTTGAATGAACTCGTACAGTGGGACAGGGCTTTTACTGTCTCCGACTACATTCTATCTCTGTCCCGCCCACTCCCCTGACATCAGTCTGAAGAAGGGTCTCGACGCGAAACGTCACCCATTCCTTCTCTCCAGAGATGCTGCCTGTCCCGCTGAGTTACTCCCAGCATCTTGTGTCTGCCCCCAAGTCTATGTAGTTCAGAGCTTGCAGTGTTATAATAGCCTGATGGCTCTAGTGAAGAAGCTGTTCCTGAACCTGGACGTTACAGTTTTCAGGCTCCTGTACCTTCTTCCCGATGGCAGGGGTGAAATGAGAGCGTGCTGAACTTGATAATAGACGTAAAATGCTGGAGAAACACAGCGGGTGAGGCATCATCTATGGAGAAAAAGGAGTAGGAAACGTGGCCTACTCCTTTTTCTCCATAGATGCTGCCTCACCCGCTGAGAGTCTCGTCCCGAAACATCACCTACTCCTTTTTCTCCATAGATGCTGCCTCACCCGCTGAGTTTCCCCGGCATTTTTTCATCTACTTTCAATTTTTCCGGCATTTGCAGTTCCTTCTTAAACATGCTGACCATGATGCTAAAGGGCCTGTCCCACTTTCACGACCTAATTCACGACCTCTGCCGAGTTTGCCCTTGACATACTCACATCATGGTCATCACGAGGTCGTAGGTAGGTCATAGCAGGCCGTGATGCTAGTCGTAGGTACTCGTGGCATCAAGTAGGTCGGGGCGTTTTTTTCTAGCCTGATGAAAAATGACCACGAGTAAAAAAGGTAGTGAATTAGGTCGTGAAAGTGGGACAGGCCCTTTAAACTGATCCCATCTGCCTGTGCGTGATCCATATCCATCTATTCCCTGCACTTCCTTGTCCCTATCCAGGAGCTTGTTCAACATCACTCCACCACCACCCCTGGCTGTGCATTCCAGGCCCCCGGCACTCTTGCTATTGAGGGAGTGCAGCGTAGGTTTACAAGGTTAATTCCCGGGATGGCGGGACTGTCATACGCTGAGAGAATGGAGCAGCTGGGCTTGTACACTCTGGAGTTTAGAAGGATGAGAGGGCATCTCATTGAAACATATAAGATTGTTAAGGGCTTGGACACACTAGAGGCAGGAAACATGTTCCCGATGTTGGGGGAGTCCAGAACCTGGGGCCACAGTTTAAGAAATATGGAGTAAGCCATTTAGAACGGAGACGAGGAAACACTTTTTCTCACAGAGAGTGGTGAGTCTGTGGAATTCTCTGCCTCAGAGGGCGGTGGAGGCAGATTCTCTGGATGCTTTCAAGAGAGAGCTAGATAGGAGCTCTTAAAATTAGCGGAGTCAGGGGATATGGGGAGAAGGCAGGAACGGAGTACTGATTAGGGATGATCAGCCATGATCACATTGAATGGCGGTGCTGGCTCGAAGGACCTAATGGCCTACTCCTGCACCTATTGTCTATTGTCTATTGTCTCTGTGTAAAAAAAAAAACGCAACTCTGCATGAAACTTCCCCCCACTCACCTTGTTGCTGTGCCCTCTTGTCCTGGACATTTCCACCCTGGGGCAAAGGTTCTGACTCTCTACCCTCTCAATGCCTGTCTGTGTCCCCTCAACCTCCGACGTTCCAATCCAAGATTATCCAACCACTCCCTGTAGCTGAAACCCTCTTATCCAGGCAGTGTTCAGGTGAGCCTCCATAAAACTTTTTCACCCAGAGAGTTGTGAATTTGTGGAATTCCCTGCCACAGAGGGCAGTGGAGGCCAAGTCACTGGATGGATTTAAGAAAGAGTTAGATAGAGCTCTAGGGGCAAGTGGAGTCAAGGGATATGGGAAGAAGGCAGGCACGGGTTATTGATTGGGGACGATCAGCCATGATCACAATGAATGGCTGTGTTGGCTCGAAGGGCCGAATGGCCTCCTCCTGCACCTATTTTCTATGTTTCTATGTAGATCCATAGAAAATAGGTACAGGAGGAGGCCATTCGGCACTTCGAGCCAACACCGCCATTCATTGTGATCATGGCTGATCATTCACAATCAGTGAGCCATGCCTGCCTTCTCCCCATATCCCTTGATTCCACTAGCCCCCAGAGCTCTATCTGACTTTCTTTTAAATTCATCCAGTGATTTGGCCTCCACCGCCTTCTTTGGCCTCCTCTGTACCCTCTCCAAAGCCCCCACATCCTTCCTATAATGGGCCACCAGAACTGCACAGCCAGCCAACTGCAACCTATGTACCAGCCTCTGATATGTAACAGCAATGTTTGTCAAAAGGCAGAAGCTCCAGGTTAAAATATGAATGCATTTTCAGCGAGATTGAAGATTTTAATGTGGTTTTATAATTCGAGCGTGAACTTAATATTCTTGTCAACATCACAAAGTCACATTCAGCCAATTAGATATTTCTGACAGCTTTTTTTTTTCTCCTTCTAAATACAAGCTTTCACAAGATGATTGGTTGTTCGGTGCAGAGATTGTGTCATAATGCCAATGAGGCTCATTTGAAAATGATTCATTTTAATTGCGTTTTTAAGTTTACCACTTCTTAAAGCCAGGTCCTTCATAAAGGTCCCACGCACTTCACAGATTTAGACTTTAGAGAAACGGCGCGGAAACGGGCCCTTCGGCCCCGCCGAGCGATTCCCCCCCGCCCCATACACTCGCACTATCCGACGCAGTAGGTGGTGAAGGTTTTTTTTATTACAGGTTTAGATTTAATTCTGTCACGTGTACCGAGGTACATCGAACAGCTTTGTTTTGCATGGTTTTCAATTGGATCAGATAATGCTCCACATTAATACAGCCAAACCAAACTCGTACAACAGGTAGAGCAAAGGGGAAGACACAGAATGCAGAATATAGATCTCAGCATCGTAGCGCATCAGTTCCACAGACAAAGTCCAATGTCCGCAACGGGGTAGAGGTGAATCGGACAGTACCCTAGCTTATGGAAGGGCCGTTCAGAAGCCTGATAACAGAGGGGAAGAAGCCGTTCCTGAGTCTGGTGGTGCGGGCTTTGAAGCTTCTGTACCTTCTGCCGGACGGGAGCGGGGAGAAGAAGGAATGACCAGGGTGGGACAAGTCTGTGATTACGGACAATTTACAGAAGCCAACTAACTTACAGACCTGCCCATCTTTGGGATGTGGGAGGAAACCGGAGCACCCGGAGGAAACCCACATGGTGCCAAGGAGAATGTACAAACTCCGTACAGACGGCACCCGTAGTCAGGATCAAACACTTTCTCTGATGCTGTGAGGCAGTGACTCTACCACTGTGCTGCTCTGCTGCCTCTATCAGCGCTACAAGTGAGGTCATGCTTGTTCACCGAGTGCCTAATAGCCCTGTCCCACGGTACGAGTTCATTCCAAGAGCTCTCCCGAGTTTGCCCTGATTCGAACTCGGAGATTTACGGTAATGCCCACTCGTCGGTACTCGGGGCTCTCGTGGACATTTTCCATCATGTTGAAAAATCTTCACGAGTCTTCCCGTGCTTACCTGCCGTTAGCGAGTCTTCCCGAGTACCCGCCGTTAGCGTTATGAGCCGCTAAGAGACATCCCCGAGCTCCGACGTACCCGCTACGTTCATTCTCCGTGCTTACCACGAGTTTGATTTTTTTTTAAATTGGGAGAGCTCTTGGAATGAACTCGTACCGTGGGACAGGGCTATAACGAAAGGTTAGCAAATGCATCGTCAATCCTGGATGCTTGCAGTAATGAACCAGGCTGCCGCAGAGCTTTCTGTCTTCATTGAGGAAGAGTGTGCCGTCAGACTACAGAGTGGATCTCTGATGGAACACGATGATGAGGGGCTGTACGATCTCTGACAACCACAGAGCCCGCACCGACCAGCAATCCCCGCACACTAACACGACCCTATACGCACTGGGGACAATTTCACATTTATACCAAGCCAACTAACCTACAAACCTGCACATCGTTGGAGTGTGGGAGGAAACCGGATATCTCGGAGAAAACCCCACGCAGGTCAAGATTCAAGATTCAAGAGAGTTTATTGTCATGTGTCCCAGATAGGACAATGAAATTCTTGCTTTGCTTCAACACAACAGAATATAGTAGACATAAATAAATACAGAACAGAACAGAACAGATCAGTGTGTCCATATACCAATGAATATATATATATACACACACATAAATAAACAGATGAAGTGCAATGGGCTATTAATGATCAGAGTTTTGTTTGAGTTGAGTTTAATGGTTGTGGGGAAGTAGCTATTCCTGAACCTGGATGTTGCAGATTTCAGGCTCCTGTACCTTCTACCTGAAGGCATCGGGGAGATGAGTGAGTGGCCAGGATGGTGTGGGTCCTTGATGATGCTGGCAGCCTTTTTGAGGCAGCGACTGCGATAGATCCCCTCGATGTTCGGGAGGTCAGAGCCGATGATGGACTGTGCAGTGTTGACAACTTTTTGCAGTCTCCAGGGCGCTCAAGTGGCCGAACCAGGCCACGATGCAACCGGTCAGCATGCTCGCTACTGTGCACCTGTAGAGGTTCGAGAGAGTCACGGGGAGAAGGTACAAACTCCGTACATGCAGCACCCGTAGTCGGGATGGAACCCGGGTCTCTAGCGCTGTGAGGCAGCGACTCTACCGCTGCGACACCGTGCCGCACTTTGTTTCTTCGCTTTCACTGAGCTTTGTTGTGATTGCTTATTACGGGTTTTACCGAGTACTATCTTTACTTGTCTGTTGTGCTGCTGCAAGAAAGAATCTAATTGTTCCGTTTCGGGTCAAATGCGGGACAGGCAGCATCTCTGGAGAGACATCACCCATTCCTTCTCTCCAGAGATGCTGCCTGTCCCACTTAGTTACTCCAGCATTTTGTGCCTACCTTCAATGCCCTACAGTGACAATAGACAATAGGTGCAGGGGTAGGCCATTCGGCCCTTCGTGCCAGCACCGCCATTCAATGTGATCATGGCTGATCATCCTCAATCAGTACCCCTATCCTGCCTTCTCCCCATATCCCCTGACTCTGCTATCTTTAAGAGCCCTATCTAGCTCTCTCTTGAAAGCATCCAGAGAACCGGCCTCCACCGCCCTCTGAGGCAGAGAATTCCACAGACTCTGGGAGAAAAAGTGTTTCCTCGTCTCCGTTCTAAATGGCTTACCCCTTATTCTTAAACTGTGGCCCCTGGTTCTGGACTCCCCCAACATTGGGAACATGTTTCCTGCCTCTAGCGTGTCCAAACCCTTAACAATCTTATATGTTTCAATAAGATATCCTCTCATCCTTCTAAGTATACAATCTCCAGAGTACTCCAGAGTATACAATCCCAACCGCTCCATTCTTTCAGTAAATGACAGTCCCGTCATCCCGGGAATTAGATGACTTGGCCTTTGGCACCCATCTGCCAATCACACCCCACCCCTCACCTGTATCCACCTCTCAATGCCTGTCCTTATCCTGCCCCCCACCCCCCCCCCCCCACCACAATCAATCTGAAGAAGGGTTGCGACCCAAAACATTCCTTTCATTGTTTGTTTACGAGGATGTTGCCAGGACTCCGCTATCTTTAAGAGCCCTATCTAGCTTTCTCTTGAAAGTATCCAGAGAACCGGCCTCCACCGCCCTCTGAGACAGAGAATTCCACAGACTCACCACTCTCTGGGTGAAAAACTTCTGTGTGGAAAGCTGGCAAGGGATTTACGCATCTCCCTGTTATCCAACTCTCTGATCCACTCCCTACACACCAGGGGCAATTTACAGAGGGCCGGTTAATCTACAAACCTGCTCGTCTTTGGGATGTGGGAGGAAACTGTTGGTAAATCTCTGATGAATGTTAAACGGTGGTGAGGAGGAGAGAAGGCACTGCCTCCCAAAGCCTCTGAATTGCTTGAGGCTGGCGCAAGTGCAGGAAAAATGTTCCCGAAACCAGAACCAGGAAAAATGGGGGGGTCCAGAACCAGGAAAAATGGAGGGAGTCCAGAACCAGGAAAAATGGGGGGGTCCAGAACCATGAAAAATGGGGGGGTCCAGAACCATGGTGTAAGAATAATGAAAGAATACTATTAAGAATAAGGGGTCGGCCATTTAGGACTGAGATGAGGAAAAACATTTTCACCCAGAGAGTTGTGCATCTGTGGAATTCTCTGCCACAGAAGGCAGTGGAGGCCAATTCACTGGATGTTTTCAAGAGAGAGTTGGATTTAGCTCTTTGGGCTAACGGAGTCAGGGGATATGGGGAAAACGCAGGAACGGGGTATTGATTCTGAATGATCAGCCATGATCCCTGAATGGCGGTGCTGGCTCGAAGGGCCGAATGGCCTACTCCTGCACCTATTGTCTATGTTTCTATGTGATCAGGCTGATACAGCGCAACACTTGGCAGCCTCCCGTCTAAATATTGGCCTCTGCACTGCAGCACGGGCTCAAAGGATTAAACCCAAATATTTCTGTAAATTAAAAATGAAAAGAAAAGCAGCTTATCCAGTTAACGTAAAAGCCAATACAGATCAGTCGACCTGTCATCTAAAGTTTCATTATATTTATGTTTGCTCAGCACAGATGTAGTTTGATGTTCTACTTACCGGTCTGCAAGCAGTGCCGGGCTGCACGGTGGCGCAGCGGGTAGAACTGCTGCCTCACCGCGCCAGTGACCCGCGTTCCATCCTGACCTCAGGTGCTCTGTGTGTGTGGAGTTTGCACGTTCTCCCTGCGACCATGTGGGTTTCTTCCGGGTGCTCCGGTTTCCTCCCGCATCCCATAGATGCGCGGGTTTAGAGGTTAATTGGCCCTCTGTACAATTACCCCAGTGCTTCGAAAGTGGGATATCGTAGAACTAGAGTGAACGGGTGATTAATGGTCAGCATGGACTCGATGGGCTGAAGAGCCTGTATCCATGCATTCAATCAATTGTGTGGTGGGTGTATGGAATGAGCTGAGGCAGGTACGATAACAACAATTAAAAGACACTTGGATAGGTACATGTTTAAGAAAGAACTGAAGATGCTGGAAAAATCGAAGGTAGACAAAAATGCTGGAGAAACTCAGCGGGTGAGGCAGCATCTATGAAGCGAAGGAATAGGTGACGTTTCGGGTCGAGACCCTTCTTCAGACTGATTATTTTAAGAAAGAACTGCAGATGCTGGAAAAATGGAAGAATGGTCAGGGTGGGGGTCAGTCTGAAGAAGGGTCTCAACCCAAAATGTCACCTATTCCTTCGCTCCATAGATGCTGCCTCACTGCATGGACGAGTTGGGTCGAAGGGCCTGTTTCCGTGCGGGATGACTCCATTCAGTCAATCTGGAGGGCAGCTCGATGCCATTTCAGAATGGTGTGTAGCAAACATCCTATAACAAGCAAGATAGAACACTCCTAAATGCAATGGGCTGACGTGTAGTACGCAACGGAGCGGAACATAGAAACATAGAAATTAGGTGCAGGAGTAGGCCATTCGGCCCTTCGAGCCTGCACCGCCATTCAATATGATCATGGCTGATCATCCAACTCAGTATCCCGTACCTGCCTTCTCTCCATACCCTCTGATCCCTTTAGCCACAAGGGCCACATCTAGCTCCCTCTTAAATATAGCCAATGAACTGGCCTCGACTACCCTCTGTGGCAGAGAGTTCCAGAGATTCACCACTCTCTGTGTGAAAAAAGTTCTTCTCATCTCGGTTTTAAAGGATTTCCCCTTATCCTTAAGCTGTGACACCTTGTCCTGGACTTCCCCAACATCGGGAGCAATCTTCCTGCATCTAGCCTGTCCAACCCCTTAAGAATTTTGTAAGTTTCTATAAGATCCCCTCTCAATCTCCTAAATTCTAGAGAGTATAAACCAAGTCTATCCAGTCTTTCTTCATAAGACAGTCCTGACATCCCAGGAATCAGTCTGGTGAACCTTCTCTGCACTCCCTCTATGGCAAGAATTTCCTCAGATTTGGAGACCAAAACTGTACGCAATACACCAGGTGTGGTCTCACCAAGACCCTGTACAACTGCAGTAGAACCTCCCTGCTCCTATACTCAAACGTGGGGCCTTTTTTTCATCCATTTCAGTAACCCGACCCGACCCGACTCGCAGTGTAATCAGCGTTGCGGGGGAACAGTTTGTGTTCATAAATTATAATTCTGAAAATGAGGAGAAGATTTTTTCCAAATAACTTTTATTTTTACGAGGATGTTTCCGTAATCGGCTTCCGTCTCCGCACTAGTATCTTTGCTCCGCTACGGGATATTTTGGAGCGGAGACGGAAGCTGGTTACGGAAATGGGGCCGAAAATTACCCATGAATCTGACCATGACCGTACTACGTAAGCTCGGGAAGACTCGTGAAGATTTTTCAACATGTTGAAAAATGTCCACGAGAGCCCCGAGTACCGACGAGCGGCCATTACCGTAAATCTCCGAGTTCGAATCAGGGCAAACTCGGGAGAGCTCTTGGAATGAACTTGTACTGTGGGACAGGGCTATTAGGCTGCAACTCTACCGCTGTGCCACCCTGAACATTATATATGTCCACGTATATAATGTTCACGCAACACAGGTCTCAAGTACTTCCCCGCTCCCAGCGAGATGCCACCATCTTGAGTATGGTCGAGGTGGGGGGGCCAGTCTGAAGAAGGGTCTCGACCCGAAACGTCACCTATTTCTTTTCACCGGAGATGCTGTCTGACCCACTGAGTTACTCCAGCATTTTTGTGTCTGTCTTAAATATTCACCTTGCCAGCAACACCCACATCTGTAAATTAATTTTAAAACATTGCAGTTGTTGGTGACATTTAGAAAACAAAAACTTTCCTCAATCAGAAATATCTTTCTACTGGGAAATAAAAGCAAGCTCAATCAATATGTTTTAATGACTGCTGCCTGCCATTTGAATTGTCATTTGGGGAAAAAAAAGCTTGTCTGTGTATAATGTGATCAGAATCCAAACTCCTACTTAAAATGGAACTTCCTGTCACATACTAACCCTGACCCTCGTCACCAACACCAAATAATGGCCTCGGATTTACAATCCGATGGGTGCGGACATAGAACGAATAGTGAAGGGCCTGGATAGAGTGGATGTGGAGAGGATGTTTCCACTAGTGGGAGAGTCTAGGACCAGAGGCCACAGCCTCAGAATTAAACTACGTACTGTACCTTGAGGAAGGAGATGAGTAGGATTTTTTTTCAGTCAGATGGTGGTGAACCTGTGGGATTCATTGCCACAGACGGCGGTGGAGGCCAAGTCAATGGATATTTTTACGGTGGAGATTGATAGATTCTTGATCAGTACGGGTGTCAGGGGGTTATGGGGAGAAGGCAGGAGAATGGGCTTGAGAGGGAAAGATAGATCAGCCATGATTGAATGGCGGAGTAGACTTGATGGGCTGAATGGCCTAATTCTGCTCCTATGGCTTCTTCTTCTTATCGAGTCCACACACAAGATTAGAAGTTGTTCAGCAAGAGCTGAATGAACACACCTCTGGGCATCTGGTTACGATGGTGTCTGTCTTGTCGCTTCATGTGGCGTGGTGGTGAAACAGGGCCGTACCGTGAACGCTCGTACCTTGACCCCCCTCCTGTGGCTTATGAACATGGAACAGTACAGCATAGGAACAGGCTCTTTGGGCCCACACTGTGACGGACATGATGCCAAGACCAAGTCTTATTTGCCTGCACGTGATCCATATCACTGTATTCCCTGCATATCCATTTGCCTATCCAAAAGTCTCTTAAACGCCACTCTTGTATTTGCATCCACCACCGCCCCTGGCAGCGCGTTCCAGGCACTCACCGCCCTGTAGAAAACTTGTCTCCTTTCAACCTGATCTATCGTTCCTCTCTCAACCCCAACCTCCTCTGCCTGCACGTGATCCATATTCCTCCGTTCATCTATTCAGGCCAAGGAGATTCCTTGAATATGGACCAGTCCACGGGCTCAAAGCAATGGCGAAGGGTGTCATCTGTTTCCTCGACGCTAGCACTGAACGACTTCCTCTACTGGATCCTCCCGTTTTAGGAAGAATGGTCCCAACCTTTGATTAGTGCGGGTGTCAGGGGTTATGGGGAGAAGGCAGGAGAATGGGGTTAGGAGGGAGAGGTAGATCAGCCATGATTGAATGGTGGAATAGACTCGATGGGCTGAATGGCCTAATTCTGCTCCTATAACAAATGAACATGACCATGAACACATGAACAAATGAACATGAGAGAATGGAGCGGCTGGGCTTGTACACTCTGGAGTTTAGAAGGATGAGAGGGGATCTTATTGAAACATATAAGATTATTAAGCGTTTGGACAAGCTGGAGGCAGGAAACGTGTTCCCGATGTTGGGGGAGTCCAGAACCAGGGGCCACAGTTTAAGAATAAGGGGTAAGCCATTTAGAAGGGAGACGAGGAAACACTTTTTCTCACAGAGAGTGGTGAGTCTGTGTAATTCTCTGCCTCAGAGGGCGGTGGAGGCCGGTTCTCTGGATACTTTCAAGAGAGAGCTAGATAGGGCTCTTAAAAATAGCGGAGTCAGGGGATACGGGGAGAAGGCAGGAACGGGGTACTGATTGGGGATGATCAGCCATGATCACATTGAATGGCGGTGCTGGCTCGAAGGGCCGAATGGCCTACTCCTGCACCTATTGTCTGTTGTCTATTGATGTTTCGTTGTCACACCTCACCCTTCCATATCTCTGTGTCTCCCTCTCTCCTGACTCTCGGTCTGAAGAAAGGTCTCGACCCGAAACGTCACCCTTTCCTTCTCTCCAGAGGTGTCGCCCGTCCCGCTGAGTTACTCCGGCAGTTTGTGTCCGTCTGCTGGCCGCTGGCGCTCTTCGAAAGAAAGACGGGTGCATCCGCCATGCCTTTGACAGCCTCTGCCTGTTGCAAGGGCGTCTAACAGCCAACAAAGTAGTTTGAAGTGCAGACACTGTTGTAAAGTAGCACATCCACCCCCAGAAAAGGGAAGAGAAAATTAGATTTCTGCACAGCATAAAGTTAGCAGCAGAGTAACAGAAAATATTCTCTCTCTCTCTCTCTCCCCCCCCCCCTCTCCTCTCCGTCACCTTAGTAACAGCGCCCATAATACAGTATCAAGGCACAGTATAATGTATTAATTGCAGCTTTTATTTCCTACCACCAATGGCAGGTCTGTGAGCGGGTGAAAGTAGTAATTTAGTTTGAAGTCCCGAATGTTATTTTCTTGTCAGCGAACAGTGGAGAACGGGAAGGTGCTGAAGTGGGCCCGCACAGCTAATTACTAGGCCGCATCCAGCCTCGCTGCGGAGGGAAGCGGCTTTTTATAGGAGCTGCCGCGTGCGCGAACAACATTCCCCTTAACCCTCCCGGTCCTGCCGTTCACCTGCTACATTGCCAGGCCTCAGGGGTCACGGGGGGGTGGGGGGAGAAGGCCGGAGAATGGGGGTTGGGAGGGAAAGGCAGATCCGCCATGATTGAGTGGCGGAGTAGACTCGATGGGCCGAATGGCCTAATTCTGCTCCTTTTATCACTTTAATGACCTTGTAAGATTGTTAAGGGCTTGGACACGCTAGAGGCAGGAAAACATGTTCCCGATGTTGGGGGTGTCCAGAACCAGGGGCCACAGTTTAAGAATAAGGGGTAAGCCATTTAGAATGGAGACGAGGAAACACTTTTTCTCACAGTGAGTGGTGAGTCTGTGGAATTCTCTGCCTCAGAGGGCGGTGGAGGCAGGTTCTCTGGATGCTTTCAAGAGAGAGCTAGATAGGGCTCTTAAAAGATAGCGGAGTCAGGGGATATGGGGAGAAGGCAGGAACGGGGTACTGATTGGGGATGATCAGCCATGATCACATTGAATGGTGGTGCTGGTTCGAAGGGCCAAATGGCCTACTCCTGCACCTATTGTCTATTGTCTATTGTGGGGTATTGGAGGTGTGGGCTCAGGGGCGACTACATGCCCAGTGCTCCCTCAGCTCCACCCAGGGACCCCCAGCAGCCAGGTGAGACAGAGAATCCGTGTGTACCTCCTCTATCCTCATCTGCTGCACTCGGTGTACCGGACATGGCCTTCTGTACATCAACGAGACCCGGGCACGGGCAGGCGCGACCGTTTGGCGGAACACGTGCGCTCGGTCCACCAAGGCCCGTCGGATCACCCGATCGCTAACCGTTTTAACTCCCCTTCCCATTCCCACGCTGACCTTTCTGTCCTGGGCCTCCTCCATGCCAGAGTGAGGCCACGCGCATAAACAGGAGGAACAGCAACTCATATTGGCTCGGTTACGACCCAGTGGTAGGAACATTGAATCCTCCAATTTTGGTTACAATGCATTCACCCCACCCCCCCTCCTTTCACCCCCTCCCCTCTCCCCCATCTGGATGTGCACCCCTTCCCCCTTCCACCAATACCCCTCCCTCTACCTTCTCGTTTTCATTCTCCTCTCCTGATCTCACACCATTTTGTCTCTTTTTCATCCAGCCTTTCTGCTAATCAACCACCCTCATGTATCCATCTACCACTGGCCAGGCTTTGTCTCGCCCTCACCTCTCTTACAGCCGTCTACCCCCCCACCCCCCCCCATTGCAATCAGTCTGTAGAAGGGTCTCAACCTGAAACATCACCTTCTCCTCCCCCTCCCCGAGCACTTTCCCTTGCAACCGCAGGAAATGCTACACTTGTCGCTTTACCTTCTCCTCGACTCCATTCAAGGACCCAAGCAGTCTTTCCAGGTGCGGCAGAGGTTCACCTGCACCTCCTCCAACCTTATCTATTGCATCCGCTGCTCTAGGTGTCAACTTCTCTACATTGGGTGAGACCAAGCGCAGGCTCGGCGATCGCTTCGCCCAACACCTCCGCTCGGTTCGCACTAACCAACCCGATCTCCCGGTGGCTCAGCAATTCAACTCCCCCTCCCATTCCGAATCCGACCTTTCTGTCCTGGGCCTCCTCCATGGCCAGAGTGAGCCCCAGCGCAAATTGGAGGAGCAGCACCTCATATGTCGCTTGGGTAGTTTACACCCCAGCGGTATGAACATTGACTTCTCCAATTTCAGGTAGTCCTTGCTTTCTCCATCCATCCCCTCCCCTTCCCAGCTCTCTCACAACCTACTGTCTCCGCCTCCTCCTTTCTTTTTCCCGCCTCCCCCCCCCCCCCGACATTAGTCTGAAGAAGGGTCTCGACCCGAAACGTCGCCTATTCCTTCCCTCCATAGATGCTGCCTCACCTGCTGAGTACTCCAGCATTTTTGTCCACCACCGAGTTACTCTAGTGTTTTGCGTCTATCGTTGGTGTGAACCAGCATCTGAGTTTTTTTGCATTATTCTGTTGTGCTGCTGCAAGGAAGAACTCCATTGTTCCGTTCTGGGACACATGACAATAAAACACTCTCGACTCTTGGCACAAACATGGTGGGCCAAAGGTCCCCTGCTATTTCCGGCAGATTATTTATGTCTTCCTTAGTGAAGGTTCCGTCTTCACTAAGGAAGACATAAATAATCTGCCGGAAATAGCAGGGGACCGCGGGTCAAAGGAGTTGGAGGAATTGAGTGAAATCCAGGTTAGTCGGGAAGTGGTGTTGGGTAAATTGAATGGATTAAAGGCCGATAAATCCCCAGGGCCAGATAGGCTGCATCCCAGAGTACTTAAGGAAGTAGCTCCAGAAATAGTGGATGCATTAGTAATAATCTTTCAAAATTCTTTAGATTCTGGAGTAGTTCCTGAGGATTGGCGGGTAGCAAACGTAACCCCACTTTTTAAGAAGGGAGGGAGAGAGAAAACGGGGAATTACAGACCAGTTAGTCTAACATCGGTAGTGGGGAAACTGCTAGAGTCGGTTATTAAAGATGGGATAGCAGCACATTTGGAAAGTGGTGAAATCATTGGACAAAGTCAGCATGGATTTACGAAAGGTAAATCATGTCTGACGAATCTTATAGAATTTTTCGAGGATGTAACTAGTAGCGTGGATAGGGGAGAACCAGTGGATGTGGTGTATCTGGACTTCCAGAAGGCTTTCGACAAGGTCCCACATAAGAGATTAGTATACAAACTTAAAGCACATGGCATTGGGGGTTCAGTATTGATGTGGATAGAGAACTGGCTGGCAAACAGGAAGCAAAGAGTAGGAGTAAACGGGTCCTTTTCACAATGGCAGGCAGTGACTAGTGGGGTACCGCAAGGCTCAGTGCTGGGACCCCAGCTATTTACAATATATATTAATGACCTGGATGAGGGAATTGAAGGCAATATCTCCAAGTTTGCGGATGACACTAAGCTGGGGGCAGTGTTAGCTGTGAGGAGGATGCTAGGAGACTGCAAGGTGACTTGGATAGGCTGGGTGAGTGGGCAAATGTTTGGCAGATGCAGTATAATGTGGATAAATGTGAGGTTATCCATTTTGGTGGCAAAAACAGGAAAGCAGACTATTTTCTAAATGGTGGCCGACTAGGAAAAGGGGAGATGCAGCGAGACCTGGGTGTCATGGTACACCAGTCATTGAAAGTAGGCATGCAGGTGCAGCAGGCAGTGAAGAAAGCGAATGGTATGTTAGCTTTCATAGCAAAAGGATTTGAGTATAGGAGCAGGGAGGTTCTACTGCAGTTGTACAGGGTCTTGGTGAGACCACACCTGGAGTATTGCGTACAGTTTTGGTCTCCAAATCTGAGGAAGGACATTATTGCCATAGAGGGAGTGCAGAGAAGGTTCACCAGACTGATTCCTGGGATGTCAGGACTGTCTTATGAAGAAAGACTGGATAGACTTGGTTTATACTCACTAGAATTTAGGAGATTGAGAGGGGATCTTATAGAAACTTACAAAATTCTTAAGGGGTTGGACAGGCTAGATGCAGGAAGATTGCTCCCGATGTTGGGGAAGTCCAGGACAAGGGGTCACAGCTTAAGGATAAGGGGGAAATCCTTTAAAACCGAGATGAGAAGAACTTTTTTCACACAGAGAGTGGTGAATCTCTGGAACTCTCTGCCACAGAGGGTAGTCGAGGCCAGTTCATTGGCTATATTTAAGAGGGAGCTAGATGTGGCCCTTGTGGCTAAAGGGATCAGAGGGTATGGAGAGAAGGCAGGTACGGGATACTGAGTTGGATGATCAGCCATGATCATATTGAATGGCGGTGCAGGCTCGAAGGGCCGAATGGCCTACTCCTGCACCTAATTTCTATGTTTCTATGTTTCTATGTTCCTGTGCCCTACTGTTTAGTTGAGTTTAGAGACAGGCTCTTCGGCCCACCGAGTCCGCGCCGAACCAGCGATCACGCTAGAGACAATTTGCGATTTTTACCGAAGCCAAGTAACCTGCAAGCCCGTACGTCTTTGGAATGTGGGAGGAAACCGGAGCACCCGGGGAAAACCCCACGCAGGTCACGAGGAGAACGTGCAAACTCCGTACAGACCCCAGCACCCGTCGTCGGGATCGAACCCGGGTCCCCGGCGCTGTAAGGCGGCAACTCTACCGCTGCGCCACCGTGCCGTTTCATCTAGGAGTCTATGCTGTTTCTGTCAAGGTGATTATTCAATGAATTGGGTCCAGGACGCTTCATCAGAAATGGGAAAGAGAGGAAAGTCAGTGTTTGGTAGCAGAGAAAGTGGGCAAAAGTTAAGTAAGTAAGTAAGTTTATTGGCCAAGTATTCACATACAAGGAATTTGTCTTGGTGCTCCGCCCACAAGTAACAACATGACATACAGTGACAGTTACGAATGACTCAGAAAACACTAAACATTAATAATAATAAAACATTAATGATAAAACATCATTGATCAAGCATGTGAACCAACAAAATACCAGATCAAAGGGAGGCTACAGATTTTTGGCTGTTGAGTAGAGCAACTACTCGTGGATAAAAACTGTTTTTATGTCTGGCTGTGGCAGCTTTGACAGTCCGGAGTCGCCTTCCAGAGGGAAGTGATTCAAAGAGTTTGTGGCCAGGGTTGAGAGGGGTCAGAGATGATCTTGCCCGCTCGCATCCTGGCCCTTGCAGTGTGCAGTTCATCAATGGAGGGAAGGTTGCAGCCAATAACCTTCTCTGCTGACCGGACGATGCGCTGCAGCCTCCAGGTGTCGTGCTTGGTGGCTGAGCCAAACCAGACCATGATGGAGAAGGTATTTTGAAGTGAGGTTATTTTGTTTCGCTTGGAATCCAGACCTGAAACGTCAACTGTCCTTTCTCTCCAGAGATGTTGCCTGACCTGCTGAATTACTCCAGCATTTTGTGTCTACATTTCACTCACCCAGTTCGGCCTGCTCATCATCTCGCCCTTATCTGGGAACGTGCATCAACTGGAAGTTCCGTACCCCACCCAAATAATCAAATTATCAAACCTGGGACTCTACCGCCATGAGGCAACAACTCCACCTTGCCCCACTGATGCACACAAGTCATGTGTGGAAAAAAAACGCGTGCGTATTGGTGTTAGATTATGATTGGATTATTGCGTGCGGTTATGTGAGGTGTTTGGGCAGATCAGCCACTCACCACCGACCTTTCCAGGACCTTTGGAAAAACGCTGAAGAAGGGTCTCGAGCCGAAACGTCACCCATTCCTTCTCTCCAGAGATGCCGCCTGTCCCGCTGAGTTACTCCAGCATTTTTGTTGAAGAAGGAACTGCAGATGCTGGAAAAAAAATCGAGGGTAGATAAAAAATGCTGGAGTAACTCAGCGGGTGAGGCAGCATCTATGGAGCGAAGGAATAGGTGACGTTTCAGGTCGAGACCCTTCTTCAGACTGAGGAAGGAATAGGTGACGGTTCGGGTCGAGAACCCTCTTCAGCTTTTTGTTTCTATCCTTGGATAAACCACAGGCAGCTTTCACAGGAGCAGATCGGTCAGACATGACAGTGCCTTGAACATTGACAGCTTGACTGGTTACTCTTGCTTATTCTTTTCATTTTGACGGCGGTGTTTTAGAGATTCCTTTATTTGTCATTCAGACCTTTCGGTCTGAACGAAATTTCGTTGCCTGCAGTCATACATATAATAATAAATAACAAAACACACAATAAACACAAATTAACATCCACCACAAGTGAGTTCACCAGGCACCTCCTCACTGTGATGGAGGCAAAAGTCTTAAAGTCTCTGTTTTAACTTCAGACACAAAGAACGTTGCCTGCGCGCTGGTCTACTCTCACACGAGTGCTTGTTTAAAATGCCTGTGTCTCCGACCCTTACCATTGGTACGGAGCTTTTGCATTTTTCAGCTTGAAATTGTGCAATCTGGTGCATACTGTAGCGAGTCTTTTAACATACACTTGAATGCAATATTTATGCTTTAAATTGGATTCGCTATGAATAAGGTGAGGCTAAATTACATTCCTAATTACATTCCACAATAGAGCCCAGGCTCTGATCAACAGGTGCAGCACATGAATGATCTTAGTATATTCATGTATGGAAATCAGATTATAATCAAGCACTTGGCTCATGTTGACCAACCTGGGTCTCACTGCACACCTGGTACTACTCCTGACCCTAACTCCAGTTGCATACTTTCTCTCATTCCTGACCCTGAGTCCAGCCTTACACCTGGTCCCCTATTCTACCCTGATCATAGCTGCTTACCTGCTTAGGTTCCCAGTGCTGAACACTCCCATTGTCCCAGCTTTGACTGCACACTTTCCACTAGTACTATTCCAGACCTTGACTGGATGCACACTTGGCCTTGCTCCTAGCCCTCTGCACTGACAATATATTTGGCCCACACATAAAGCCCCATATCTGACCCCCAGAACTTAACCTATTACGTTCAAGTCCACAGGTGCTTATCTAATGCAGTAATCTTTTATGGGGCACTTCACAAACCAAATTATCTATAACAAAATTTGCTACATCCATTGGCTTCCTTGTTATCTAACATGCTAGTTACTTTGTCAAAGAAGTCATCAGTTGGTTGAACACAATTTCTCATCCATAACATTATACTCACTCAGCTGTATAAGTATTCAGTTACTATTTTCTTCATTTTCCTAACAAACTGTCCTGAAGTCATTTTCGCCCCCAATAATTTTAGTATTTTGCTGTCTTCCTCTCAGCTGGGACTTTTCTGTCCAATAACTATATATTTAAGCAATATTATTCTATTAAATGTGATCTTGAGAGTACATAATATTTCTGTGGTATTCATAACACAACAATGATAAAAAGATCTTTATTTTGATTGCACCTATCAACATGCGCACATTATTATATTACAGTTAATATGTACCGAGGGCAAATTTTTGTTCCAATGCTCCCCATTCCCAATTACTTTTACATTGAAGTGATTGAAATCGAAATGAAGTTTAAATGGCATCAGAAAAATAAAACCTCCGGAATGGATGATATTCATTACGTGGTTGGTTGGAGTCAGTATCAGCACAATTACTATATTAAACTTTGAATCTTCAGATGTCCTGGTTCAAGCTAAAACTAAAGACAAATAATAACCTCCTCGCACATTCCCCTGCAAGTATTTCTGTCACTCCTTTAAGATATGCCCCTTCTTTGAACAAGCTCTTAAACATCGCATCTGAATCAGTTTCCATCTGATTACACTCCTTGAGGATGTTAATCTACGTGTTCAATTAATAAAACAACGAGATTGGGGACATTTCTATTCAACCTGTCAAAGGAATTTGTGGGGGGGGGGGTGCGGGTTAGAAATAGTGAGGTAAACAAACATAATAGTTGCGTGGCAAATTACAATAGTGCTACTTTCCCAATATTTAACTGAAGGAAATAATGGGTTATTGGGACTATGTTGTGACACAGCCTGACACCTTGCATGTCATTTTAATATTACACATATCCCATCGCCCTGGATATTCCGGATTAATAAATTAAGGTTTTGGCAACTAATTACAAATCAGGCTAATTGCAAATCAATAATATTAGTCAACTCCGAAACATGAAGCGCTGAACATTGGGATCCAGACATCACGGACTACTGGCCTCAGTTCCCCGCTCACATCTGGCAGTGCTCTGTCTGAACCAGGAGCCACGGAGCGTTTATGAAAGTGGGAAGGCTGAGCGATCACTGATCATTGTCCTTGGGGGTACCCGGCGAGGGAGTGGAGCAACCGAGTGGAGGGAGGGTGTGGGAGGGGGGTGTCCCCCCTCCCACGGTATTGACTTTTTGAAATTTGATGTATTAAAATCATGTTTTAGTGCACTGTAAAGTATGATTTCAATGTATCTGTTTGAAGTATTTTTAAGAAGTAACTTTTTAAGGGGTAACTTTTTACACACAAAGGGTGGTGGGTGTATGGAACAAGCTGTCAGAGGAGATAGTTGAGGCAGCGACTATCCCAACATTTAAGAAACAGTTAGACTGATACATGGATAGGGCAGGTTTGGAGGGATATGGACCAAAAGCAGGTAGTGTAGCTGGGACATGTTGGCGGGTGTGGGCAAGTTGTGCCAAAGGTCCTGTTTTCACATTGTATCACTCTATGACTACATTATACCTCCACCGTGCATGAATGCTTCAAAATCAAGTGGTCGAGTTTTATTGCCATATACTCAAGCATAGAAACATAGAAAATAGGTGCAGGAATAGGCCATTCGGCCATTCGAGCCAGCACTGCCATTCAATATGATCAAGGCTGTTCATCTAAAATCAGTACCTCTTTCCTTTCTCCCCATATCCCTTGATGTCGTTAGCCCCAAGAACTAAATGTAACTCTCTCTTGAATACATCCAGTGAATTGGCCTCCACTGCCTTCTGTGGCAGAGAATTCCACAGATTCACAACTCTCTGCGTGAAGAAAGTTTGTCCTCATCTCAGTCCTAACTGCCCCCCCCTTTATTCTTAAACTGTGACCCCTGGTTCTGAACTCCCTCAACATCGGGAACATTTTTCCTGCAGTTACAGTAAGTGTAAATCTAGCAGGCAAGCAGGATGCTTTCCCCAACCACCCCCATTTGAAGGCCACTATCTTCCACCGTTTCTACCCAATGCTTTGGTACTTACTTCCAGCAGCCACTGGTTGTCCTCCTGGATGCACCGAGCCGCAGCCTGATCCATGCCGGTCACCTGGGCGAATTCGGCACAGAGACTCTCACGGCAACGGCACAATGCTTCCGATGCCTCCGACGGCCCGGGACTCTTGCACTGAGGCTGCCCCATGGCCGGAGCTGCAGCGAGCGACTCGCCTGCACGGCAAACACTCGCCAGCCCGGCAAACACTCGCCAGCCCCGGCTCCCCGTCCGCACCTGTCCCCGCCGCTGCTTCTGCTTCCATCCCTCCCTCAGCCCCGGCTCTCCAACACCCGCGGCCCATGCAGTTGATATGAGTTTTTCTCACAACAGAGCGTGAATTTGGCGAAATGCGTGATTCTTACGCCCAATGCGTGAGAGTTGGCAGCCCTGTATGATATCTGCCTGCACGTGATCCATATCTCTCCATTCCCTACATATCCATGAGCTTACCTACCATCATACCTGCCTCCACCACCACCCCCAGCTATGTGTTCCAGGCTCCCACTACCCTCTGTGTAAAAAAAAAACTGCACTGATATTTGATATTTCCATCCAGGGGGAAAAGGTTCTGCCTGTCTATCCTATCCATGCCTCTCGTAATGTTATATTTTAGATTCAGGGCATGCGTTTCAAGTAGCTGTCTAAAGGGCCAGTCCCACTTTCACGACCTAATTCACGACCTCTGCCGAGTTTGCCCTTGACTCATACTCGCAGCATGGCCGTCACGAGGTCGTAGGTAGGTCGTAGCAGGCTGTGATGCTAGTTGTAGGTACTCATGGCATCAAGTAGGTCGGGGCATTTTTCTAGCCTGATGAAAAATGTCCACGAGTAAAAACGGTCGTGAATTAGGTCGTGAAAGTGGGACAGGCCCATTATGCTATGGGCGGGGATTCATGGCTGTGTGCAGGGTTACCTTGTGTTGCCTTATTTGGCTCTGTCTTGAACTTTGCTGTGTGTAAACCAATTTATTCGACGTGAGTCACTGAACTCTCGGCCACGTAGATATCTGGCACAGTTAGCAGCACACCCAGGAGTTATTGGACTTCTTTATGGTGAAAGTTAATCAGTTCAAACAGGGTAATAAATTGAGTTAGAAAAGCGCGGCACGATGGCGCAGCGGTAGAGTCGCTGCCTTACAGCGCTCTAAGCGCCAGAGACCCGGGTTCGATCCCGACTACGGGCACTGTCCGTACGGAGTTTGTACGTTCTTCCCCGTGACCTGCGTGGGTTTTCTCCAAGCTCTTCGGTTTCCTCCCACACTCCAATCACGTACAGCTTTGTAGGTTAATTTGTAGGCTTGGTGTATGTGTAAATTGGCCCGAGTGTGTGAGTGTGCGGGTGATCTCTGGTCGGCGAGGACTCGGTGGGCCGAAGGGCCTGTTTCCGCGCTGTATCTCTAAACTAAACTAAATGGCAGTAACACATGAACCACTTTCAACATTGCTTTGTGTATTTGGGATTGGGTTCACTCCTAACTGGAGTCATCTTCATAAATAACGCCAGCATGGTTTACCTCAGGGTTTCCTCTGCTCGAGAAACTTTTGTTTCGATTTTAGCAAAGATTGTGGAGACACAAGAGAGATGCAGCCTGACCTGCTGAGTTACGCCAGCACTTATAGAAACATAGAAAATAGGGGCAGGAGGAGGCCATTCGGCCCTTCGAGCCAGCACCGCCATCCATTGTGATCATGGCTGATCGTCCCCAATCAATAACCCGTGCCTGCCTTCTCCCCATATCCCTTGACTCCACTAGCCCCATGAGCTCTATCTAACTCTCTCTTAAATCCATCCAGTGACTTGGCCTCCACTGCCCTCTGTGGCAGGGAATTCCACAAATTCACAACTCTCTGGGTGAAAACGTTTCTTCTCACCTCAGTCTTAAATGACCTCCCCTTTATTCTAAGACTGTGGCCCCTGGTTCTGGACTCGCCCAACATTGGGAACATTTTTCCTGCATCTAGCTTGTCCAGTCCTTTTATAATTTTATATGTTTCTATAAGATCCCCCCCTCATCCTTCTAAACTCCAGTGAATACAAGCCTAGTCTTTTCAATCTTTCCTCATATGACAGTCCCGCCATCCCAGGGATCAATCTCGTGAACCTACGCGGCACTGCCTCAATCACAAGGATGTCCTTCCTCAAATTAGGAGACCAAAACTGTACACAATACTCCAGATGTGGTCTCACCAGAGCCCTATACAACTGCAGAAGAACCTCTTTACTCCTATACTGAAATGTATAGTTTAGAGATACAGCTCGGAAACAGGCCCCTCGGCCCACCTAGTCGGCACCGACCAGCGATCCCCGCACATTAACACCATCCTACACACACTAGGGACGATTTACATTTATACTAAGCCAATTAACCCCCAAGCCTGTATGCCTGTGGGGTACAGATGTCCCCTGTACAGACAAGACAAGTAGTCGGGATTGATCCCGGGTCTCTGGTGCTGTAAGCGCTGTAAGGCAGCAACTCTACCGCTGCGCCACCGTGCAGCCCCTTAAGGGCCTGTCCTACTTAGGCGATATTTTAGGCGACTACAGGTGACTAGGCTGTCGCCACATGGTTACCGGGTGTCGCCTGTACGGCCGTGAGTCGTCTTCTCGGTCACCCAAAGAGTCGTAGCGTCTTTCTGGTCGCCGCTGGATTTTCAACATGTTGAAACATTTTCGGAGACAGTGGGTTTGACACCAATGAGCGTAGCTTGACTTCTCCTGACGTAGGTGCTGTCGTAGGTTGTCGCCAGGTTAACGTAGGTTGTCGCCGGTGCTGACTACGTTTATTTTTTGTTAAAGCAATGATTATATTTCAAATTTTATGTCGAATGGGGGTTCAGTCGCCAATTTTTCAGCGACCTGCTACGACTGTGACAGTCGCCCCAAAATAGCCTAAGTGGGACAGGCCCATTAGTGTTAAATGAAGATCGTGCTCTTTGACTGAAAGACACAGCATGGTAATAGTGCAGAAATAAAGAACTGCTGATGCGGGTTGGCACACAAAATGGTGCCCTTGACTCTTAATAGCCCTCCGATCCAACAAGAGGCATTAAGGACGGGTGATAAAAAAAACTAGCTTCTCTGGAGAAACAGGCCTCATCTCTGGAGAATGTGGATGGGCGACGTTTTGGGTCGGCACCCTTCCTGAGACTGATTGTAGTTGTCCTGCCACCCCCACCCCACCTCTCTTCCAGCTTTCCCACCCACCCCCCCCGAGTGCTGGAGTAACTCAGCAGGTCAGGCAGCATCTCTGGAGAAGGTGACGTTTTAGGTTGAGTCCCTTCTTCAGACTGATAGTTGGGGGGGGCAGCAGAGGCATGGAGACAGGCCTTTCTGCCCATCGCGCTGACCAATTATCACTGTTCACACTCGTTCTACTTTACCTCACTTTCCCATCCACTTGGGGCGATGTTACAGAGGCCAATTAACCTACAAACCTGCGCCTCACTTACAAAACATATAAGACGTTTTCCTGTCAGTCTTGACAATTTGCCGTCTGAGTTGAGGGAGAGAGTGACTTTATCTGTGTGGAGTTTGCACGTTCTCCATGCCCCCTCATGCGTTCCAGTTTCCCTCCCACATCTCAAAGACATGCGGGTTTTCAGACCAGTCGGCCTCTGCGAATGACCCTCGTGTGCAGGGAGTGGATGAGAATGAGGGACAACAGATAAGATGGGTGGTCAGTGTGGACTCAGTGGGATGAAGGGCCTGTTTCCATGCTGCACCTTTCAACGCGTCCATCAACTGCCAAGAGGGGCCTCGACCCGAAACGTCACCCATCCATCCCTTCTCTCCAGAGACGCTGCCTGTCCCGCTGAGTTACTCCAACATTTTGTGTCGACCTTTGGTGTAAACCAGCATCTGCAGTTCTCACAGAGAGTGGTGAGTCTGTGGAATTCTCTGCCTCAGAGGGCGGTGGAGGCAGGTTCTCTGGATGCTTTCAAGAGAGAGCTAGATAAGGCTCTTAAAAATAGCGGAGTCAGGGGATATGGGGAGAAGGCAGGAACGGGGTACTGATTGGGGATGATCAGCCATGATCACATTGAATGGTGGTGCTGGCTCGAAGGGCCGAATGGTCTACTCCTGCACCTATTGTCTATTGTCTATTGCAGTTCCTTCCTACACGATTGTCAAGTGAACTTTCCTTGCCCTGGCCACCTTCACGTATTGAATTGTTTAAATACTCGAAACACCAACTAAATAGTCCCATCTTTCTGTGGTTGAGAGCGCAGCCGGCTATTGTAATGAAACCTTTAAAACTCTTGATGAACTTCCGCTTGTACCCACGTCTTCTGCCCGAGGTGCAAAGTCCAAAGTAGGAGGCAGCGCTCAGGATGGGGCCCGACCAGACCATTGTAGAACCGCACCATCTCGCCCTCCCTCTATCCGCAAACCCCGCGGAGATAAAGACCGACCTTCCGTCATCACAGCGAGTGTGCAGTGCAATTGTAGATGTTTACCTCACCTCACTTTGCAGGTAGTCTTCCCGTACCAGACAAAGGGGACACCTACCTCGCACGTTTAAACCATGGCTCACAGAACTCAATGTTCCTTGCAAAGACACACCAAGTGTCGGAGTAACTCGGCGGGCCAGCCAGCATCTCCGGAGAACATGGATAGGAAAGAAGACAATAGACAATAGGTGCAGGAGCAGGCCATTTGGCCCTTCGAGCCAGCACCACCATTCAATGTGATCGTGGCTGATCATCCCCAATCAGTACCCCGTTCCTGCCTTCTCCCCATATCCCCTGACTCTGCTATCTTCAAGAGCCCTATCTAGCTCTCTCTTGAAAGCATCCAGAGAACCTGTCTCCAAGGGTTTGGACACGCTAGAGGCAGAGAATTCCACAGACTCACCACTCTCTGTGAGAAAAAGTGTTTCCTCGTCTCCGTTCTAAATGGCTTACCCCTTATTCTGAAACTGTGGCCCCTGGTTCTGGACTCCCCCAACATTGGGAACATGTATCCTGCCTCTAGCGTGTCCAAACCCTTAACAATCTTATATGTTTCAATAAGATAACCTCTCATCCTTCTAAACTCCACGAGTGTACAAGCCCAGCCGCTCCATTCTCTCAGCATATGACAGTCCCGCCATCCCGGGAATTAACCTTGTAAACCTACGCTGCACTCCCTCAATAGCAAGAAGAGTCCCAACCACAAAAACGTCAGCCTGAAGAAGGGTCCCAACCCACCGCCAGAGATGCTGCCAGACCCGCTGAGTTACCCCAGCACTGTGTGTCCGTTTGTATGAACCAGCACATACAGTTCCTTGTTTCGTGTTCATAAGTTATAGGAGCAGAATTAGGCCATTCGGTCCCACAAATCTACTCTCCCATTCAATCATGGCTGATCTATCTTTCCCTCTTAACCCCATTCTCCTGCCTCCTCCCCATAACCCCTAACCCCTATCAATCTCCACCTTAAAAATATCCAATGTCTTGGCCCCCACAGCCTTCTGTGGCAATGAATTCCACAGATTCACCACCCTCTGACTAAAGAAATTCTCCTTATTTCCTTCCTAAATGTGTTTCCTTTTATTCTGAGGCTATGACCTCTAGTCCTAGACTCTCCCACTAGTGGAAACATCCTCTCCACATCTACTCTATCCAGGCCTTTCACTATTTGGTAACTTTCAATGTTCATCCTTCTAAACTCCAGTGAGTACAGGCCCCGGTGCCGTCAAACGCTCATCATACGTTAACCCCACACATTCCCGGGATTATTCTCGTAAACCTCTTCTATAGAGGGACCCTCTCTACAATGCCAGCACATCCTTCCTCAGAGATGGGGCCCCAAAACTGCTCACAATACTCCAAATATTGTAGATGTTCACCTCACTTTGCAGGTAGTTTCAGAGTTTCTAAAATGTTCCTTGAACTGCCTCCTTCTCTCCCAACTCTTGGGAGCCCATGGTACCAAAGGGAAGATCCCAGCATGGATAGGTTGTTGGGAGTGGGAATAAAGATGGCTGCCAGTGACTAGTGGAGTCCCACAGGCCCGCTGCTGGGGCCGCTACTCTTCACATTGTATATCAATGATTTGGATGAGTTTGCGGGTGATACAAAGATCGGTGGCGGGGCAGGCAGTGTAGAGAAAGCAGGGACTCTGCAGAAGGACTTGGAGAGGTTGGGAGAGAGGGCAGAGAAGTGGCAATGGAATATAGTGTAACAAAGTGGAACAGGGTACTGATTGGGGATGATCAGCCATGATCACATGGAATGGCTCGAAGGGGCGAATGGCCTACTCCTGCACCTATTGTCTAAAGTGTGGAGTCATGCATTTTGGTAGTAGGAATGAAGGCATAGACTATTTTCTAAATGGGGACAGGACTCAGAAATCAGATGTGCAAAGGGACTTGGGAGTGAGTGCTGGTGCAGGATTCCCAAAAGGTTAATCTGCAAGTCAAATCAGTAGCAATGCTAGCGTTTATGCACTGGGCCCTTCGGCCCATCAAGTCCGTTGATCGCCCGTTCACACTAGTTCCACCGTCCCATCCACTCCCTGCACACCAGGGGCAATTTAAAGAGGGGCGATGAACCTACAAACCCGCACGTCTTTGGAAAGTGGGAGGAAACCGGAGCACCCGGAGGAAACCCACGCGGTCACGGGGAGAGAACGTGCAAACTCCACACACACACACAGACAGCACCCGGGGTCAGGATTGAACCCAGGTCTCTGGCGCTGTGAGGCAGCAGCTCTACCCGCTGTCCAGATCTACAGGGCGGGGGTGCAGGGGGAGTAACCACCGCTGCCATGCCTCTCCCTCCTGAGGCAGCGCCCCCCCCCTCCCCCCACTCTCTGCAGATCAGCCCCGTTGCAATTGGAAGCGCCTCTTTAAACTGGAGCATTTGGATGGGGATTTAGGCTGTTGCCAGGCAACCGGCTGCATCCTAGCAACCCGCATGCAGATCTGACTGCGGTGGTCGGGGAGGCTGGTTTATCCCGAGTTGCGTGGGATTGGATCTGAGCTGAGAGGCTGTCACTGTCATTGCAGCGGCTGTCCGCTGAGCTGCTTGCTGCTCGGGTGGGAGAGGAGGCAAGAAGGGCCGGGCACGGTGGCGCAGCGCCAGAGACCCGGGTTCAATCCTGACCACGGGCGCTGTCTGTACGGAGTTTGTACGTTCTCCCCGTGATCCCGTGGGTTTTCTCCGGGTGCTCCGGTTTCCTCCCACACTCCAAAAAACGTGCAAGTATGTAGGTTTCCAGAACCAGGGCCCACAGTTTATAAGTCTGAAGAAGTCTGAATAAGGGTTTCGGCCTGAAACGTTGCCTATCTCAAGCACTTTTGTCTACCCACAGTTTAAGAATAAGGGGTAAGCCATTTAGAACAGAGACGAGGAAACACTTTTTCCTCACAGGGAGTTGTGAATCTGTGGAATTCTCTTCCTCAGAGGGCGGTGGAGGCAGGTTCTCTGGATGCTTTCAAGAGAGAGCTAGATGGGGCTCTTAAAAATAGCGGAGTCAAGGGATACGGGGAGAAGGCAGGAACGGGGTACTGATTGGGGATGATCAGCCATGATCACATTGAATGGCGGTGCTGGCTCGAAGGGCCGAATGGCCTACTCCTGCACCAATTGTCTATTGTCTATTGTTAATTGGCTCGGCATCATTTTAAATTGTCCCTAGTCTGCATAGGGTAGTGTTGGTGTGCGGGGATCGCTGGCCAGTGCGGACTCGGTGGCCCAAAGGGCCTGTTTCTGCGCTGTATCTCTAAACTAAATTAAACTAAACCTGATGGATGGCAAAGATAGACACAAAATGGCCGAGTAACCCAGCGGGTCAGGCAGCATCTACAGAGAAAAGGAATAGGTGACGTTTCGTGTTGGAGAAGGGTCTCGACCCGAAACGTCATCTGTTGCTTTTCTCCAGAGAAGCCGCCTGACCCGCTGGGTTACTCCAGTGTTTTGTGTCTATCTCCCGTATAAACCAGCATCTGCAGTTCCTTCCTACACTTGATGTGTGGTCTTCACAGGATCCTTCAAACTCAGATTGAGAAGGACTCATTTGGTTTCACTTTATGGCAAAGATTTTTATACGGCATTTTCAGATTTTGATTTCTCTGGTCATAATTGATAGGAGCAGAATTAGGCCATTCGGCCCATCAAGTCTACTCCGCCATTCAATCATGGCTGATCTATCTCTCCCCTCCTAACCCCATTCTCCTGCCTTCTCCCCATTACCTCTGACACCCGCACTAATCAACAATCTATCTATCTCTGCCTTAAAAATATCCACTGACTTGTGGCCTCCACGGCCTTCTGTGGCAAAGAATTCCACAGATTCACCACCCTCTGACTGACAAAATCTCTCCTTGTCTTCTTCCTAAAAGAACGCCCTTTAATTCTGAGGCTGTGACCTCTGGTCCTAGACTCTCCCACTAGTGGAAACATCCTCTCCACATCCACTCTATCCAAGCCTTTCACCATTCTGTATTTTTCAATGAGGTTCCCCCTCATTCTTCTAGAGGGGAAAGATTTATTCGGAATCTGAGGGGTAACTTTTTTACGCAAAGGGTGGTGGGTGTTAAGAGGGGACCTCATTGAAACTGTGCTGGGGGGAGTGTGGGGTCTGTGCTGGGAGTGTGGGGTTTGTGCTGGGAGTGTGGGGTTTGTGCTGGGGGAGTGTGGGGTCTGTGCTGGGAGTGTGGGGTTTGTGCTGGGAGTGTGGGGTTTGTGCTGGGGGAGTGTGGGGTTTGTGCTGGGAGTGTGGGGTTTGTGCTGGGAGTGTGGGGTTTGTGCTGGGAGTGTGGGGTTTGTGCTGGGGGAGTGTGGGGTTTGTGCTGGGAGTGTGGGGTTTGTGCTGGGAGTGTGGGGTTTGTGCTGGGAGTGTGGGGTTTGTGCTGGGGGAGTGTGGGGTCTGTGCTGGGAGTGTGGGGTTTGTGCTGGGAGTGTGGGGTTTGTGCTGGGAGTGTGGGGTTTGTGCTGGGAGTGTGGGGTTTGTGCTGGGGAGTGTGGGGTTTGTGCTGGGAGTGTGGGGTTTGTGCTGGGAGTGTGGGGTTTGTGCTGGGAGTGTGGGGTTTGTGCTGGGAGTGTGGGGTTTGTGCTGGTAGTGTGAGCTGACGCCACCTCTGTCTTGCTCCCGTTGCAGGGCCTGGTGCTGCAACAGTTGGGCCGCTACAGCCTGGCGGAGAAGGTGCTGCGCGACGCTGTGCAGGTCAGCTCGACGGCCCACGAGGTGTGGAACAGCCTGGGCGAGGTGCTGCAGGCCCAGGGCACTGACGAGGCTGCCACGGAGTGCTTCCTCACCGCCCTGGAACTGGAGGCCAGCAGCCCCATCCTGCCCTTCACTGTGCTGCCCAGGGTGCTGTGAGGGTGGCCACCCCACCCACTCCCTCCCCCTCCCCTCTCCTCCCCCTCTCCCTCCTCCTCCCCCACTCCCTCCCCCTCACCTCCCCACTCCCTCCCCTCCTCTTCTCCCTTCCCCTCTCCCTCCCCTCCACTCCCCCCAGGCCTTCCTTCCATCCAGCCCGCCCAAACCGGGATGAAGGAGAAGCAAAAAGAATCCGGATTTCCAGCACAAGCCTCCCAGATCCCGTCACCGGGAAGTTGCTGCACTTACACCAAGAGCAGTTTTTTCGATGAGATCTCCCCCCCCTTTCACCACCCCCCTCCACCCCCCCCATTGCCTGCGCCACCACAGTACAATTCCCCCCGAGCTGCCCACACGCTCCACCCCTGACATTTGTCGTGTCCTCTCCAGCGGGTCTTTTACTTTTGGGGTTTGCATGCACTGTGTTAACCAAACCGAACCTGAGAAAGCAATCAGTCTCAGCGTATGGTTTGGTCGAAAGATATGCACGGATTTACACACTAAAATGCCGGAGTAACTCAGCAGGACCAGGCAGCTTCCTCTGGAGAGAACCAATGGGTGACGTTTAGGGTCGAGACCCTTCTTCAGACCCGAAACGTTACCTGTTCCTTCTCTCCAGAGATGCTGCCTGGTCCCGCTGAGTTACTCCGGCATTTAGTGTGTCAAATCTTCAGTGTAAACCAGCACCTGCAGTTCCTTCCTGCACATCTGAATTGAACCTTAGTCTGTCCTGATTCAACCTGAATCTTGGAGAGAGGCAGGGATCGTGGGTATGGGGGGGGGGGACGCGGCACATCTTGTGTGTACCCCTCTCCCCCGCCACCCCCAGACCACCTCGTGCGGAACCCCCTCTCCCCCCCCCCCCCCCGCCCATCCGCCAACCACTCCCATTGACAATACACTCAGCCTGCCCTCGAGCCAGTGTCAATGCTCACAGCGCTGGAACAGCTGCAGTCTGTGCAAGCAGACACACAGACGATAGGACCAAGACGCTGGAGTGAAGCCCCTGTCCCACTTTCCCGAGTTACCCACGAATTCTCCCGAGTTTTCCCTTGATTCAAACTCGGGGAATGTCCGTAGGAGGCCGTAGATAGCTCGTAGCGGCTCGTAATGCCAGCCGTAGGTACTCGGGGCATCGGGTAAGTCGGGACGGCAGAGAAAAGTGCTGGAGAAACTCAGCGGGTGCAGCAGCATCTATGGAGCGAAGGAAATAGGCAACGTTTCGGGACGAAACCCTGGAAATAGGCAACGTTTCGGGACGAAACCCGATAGGGTTTCGGCCCGAAACGTTGCCTATTTCCTTCGCTCCATAGATGCTGCTGCACCCGCTGAGTTTCTCCAGCACTTTTGTCTACCTTCGATTTTCCAGCATCTGCAGTTCCTTCTTAAGCAGGTAAGTCGGGACGTTTTTTCAGCATGTTGAAAAATGTCCACGAGTTTTTAAAAAAATAGCCCCCCCCGAGTACCTACAGCTGGCTATTACCGTAATTCTCCGAGTTTGAATCAAGGGGAAAACTCGGGAGAATTCGTGAGTAACTCGGGAAAGTGAGACAGGGGCTATACTCAACGGGACAGGCAGCATCTCTGGAGGGAAATGAACGGGTGACGTTTCGGCTCGAGACCCTCTCTTCAGACCTACGCGGACGCGAGCTGACACACAGCCTTGTCGGACCCTGCACCCTAGCTCGGACTCCAACGAAGGCCAGGGTCCCCGGGAGAAGCAAGCAGGAAAGGAACTAAGGAAGCAGATGTGGGCCGGCCAACAACATGTTTATAGCTGGATTCCATCATCTGAAGAAGGGTTTCGGCCGAAACGTTACCCATTTCCTTCGCTCCATAGATGCTGCTGCACCCGCTGAGTTTCTCCAGCATTTTTGTGTACCTTCGATTTTCCAGCATCTGCAGTTCCTTCTTTAACACATTATAACTGGATCCTCCTTTTAAAAGGAGGCCCAACAAAAATCAAACTGTGTAAAAGAAAGTAGCTGTTGTTGTTTGCAATTAGCCTGCGTTACGAGTTAATCTCGAAGTGACTTCCACTGAGTATCTCCGAGCATCTAGATCTGTCAGGGCCGTCTCTAATCATTGATGTAAAGAGATATCGTTAACGAGATGTCCTCTTGTCCCGCTGTTACCTGTTCCCACAGACCCAATATTTATTCATATTAAATTTATTTTCAGTGAATCTTGTGTGTGTTCATTTTGAGAGTCACAGTGATACAGCCTGGAAACAGGCCCTTCGGCCCAACTTGCCCACACCGGCCAACATGGCCCCATCTACACTAGTCCCACCTGGCCTGCATTTGGCCAAATCCCACCAATCCTGTCCTATCCCATGTATCTGTCCGAATGTTTCTTAAACGTCGCGCTAGTCCCAGCCTCAACTGCCTCCTCCGGCCAGCTCGTTCCATACGCCCACCGCCCTTTGTGTTGAAAAAGTTACCCTTCAGGTTCTTATTAAATCTTTCCCCATTACCTTGAACCTGTGTCCTCTGGTCCTCGATTCCCCTACTCTGGGCAAGAGACTCTGTGCATCTACCCGATCTATTCCTCTTGTGATTTTGTATCGTTGTATAAGATCCCCCCCCTCATCCTCCTGCGCTCCAGGAATAGAGTCCCAGCCTGCTCAACCTCTCCCTGCAGCTCAAGATACTCCTGGCAACAATCCTCGTCAGTGCTTATTTCCCGTGTGTATAATCACAGCTATCCTGGTTTTACCCAGGGAAATTCCCTTGGATTTCCGGCAGTTCTTAAAGTGAAGCCAGAGGATTTCTAAGTTGGAGTTCATGTCAATAGACAATAGAACAATAGGTGCAGGAGTAAGGCCCATTCAGCCCTTCGAGCCAGCACCGCCATTCAATGTGATCATGGCTGATCCAATGTGATCATGGCTGATCATCCCCAATCAGTACCCCGTTCCTGCCTTCTCCCCATATCCCCTGACTCCGCTATCTTTAAGAGCCCTATCTAGCTCTCTCTTGAAAAGCATCCAGAGAACTGGCCTCCACCGCCCTCTGAGGCAGAGATTTCCACAGACTCACAACTCTCTGTGAGTCTGTATTGAGTAGCTTAGGCTTCACTGGCATCGATGACACAGAAGGCCATGGAGGCCAAGTCAGTGGATATATTTAAGGCAGAGATAGATAGATAGAGTCTTGATTAGTACGGGTGTCGGGGATTATGGGGAGAAGGCAGAAGAATGGGGTTAGGAGCGAGAGATAGATCAGCCATGATTGAATGGCGGAGTAGACTTGATGGGCCGAATGGCCTAATTCTGCTCCTATCACTTATGACCTTATGATCGACGGCAGTACTAAACCAGCACTGGGGGCCATTCGAGGAGGGAGGGTGGGTGGGGGTGTCGAGCAGGAATTTGTTAGCCAGAGGGTGGTGAATCTGTGGAATTCATTGCCACAGACGGCGGTGGAGGCCAAGTCAGTGGGTATTTTTACAGCAGAGATTGTTAGGTTCTTGATTAGTACGGGCATCAAAGGATTCAGGGAGCAGGCAGGAAAATGGGGTTGAAAGGGGAAAATAGATCAGCCATGATTGAAACATAGAAACATGGAAAATAGGTGCAGGAGGAGGCCATTTGGCCCTTTGAGCCAGCACCGCCATTCATTGTGATCATGGCTGATCATCCACAATCAGTAACCCGTGCCTGCCTTCTCCCCATATCCCTTGATTCTGCTGGCTCCAAGAGCTCTATCTAACTCTCTCTTAAATCCATCCAGTGATTTGCCTCCACTGAATTGCACAAATTCACAACTCTCTGGGCGAAAAAGTTTTTTCTCACCTCAGTCTTAAATGACCTCCCCTTTATTCTAAGACTGTGGCCCCTGGTTCTGGACTCCCCCAACATTGGGAACATTTTTCCTGCATCTAGCTTGCCCAGTCCTTTTATAATTTTACACGTCTCTATGAGATCCCCCTCATCCTTCTAAATTCCAGTGAATTCAAGCCCAGTCTTTCCAATCTTTCCTCATATGACAGTCCCGCCATTCCGGGGATTAACCTGGTGAACCTACGCTGCACCCCCTCAATAAGCAAGGATGTCCTTCCTCAAATTAGGAGACCAAAACTGCAAACAGTTGTGGTCTCACCAGGGCCCTGTACAACTGCAGAAGGACCTATACTCAAATCGGAGTAAGAATCGATGGGCCGAATGGCCTAAGTACTCCTATCACTTATGACCTTATGAATGGGAAAAATAGATCAGCCATGATCGAATGGCGGGGTAGAATCGATGGGCCGAATGGCCTGATTCTGCTCCTGTGTCTTATGATCATATGTGCCCAACCAAGTCCGTGCTTGCTTGCAGGAACTGTGTACCCCCACCCCTTCTCATCACCTTGTTCAGCTACTCCCCAATACATACCAGGGAATGTACAGCAGTCACATGGGCCAAGTGTAGGTGGCTTGGATAGTCAGCTTTAAGGTGGGAGGGGGAAAAGTCTAATGGAGATGTACAGGGCAGGATCTTGAACACAGAGAGTGGTGGGTGCCTGGGTCACACTGCCGGGGGTGATAGCGGAAGCAGAGACGACAGTGGCATTGGTAAAAGTCTTTCAGAAAAAGGCACAGGGATATGCAGAGAATCGGCGTCAAGGAACAAGCATTCACGTTCGAGCGGCCCTGTTTCCACCAGGCTAGATGCAGGAAGATTGTTCCCAATGTTGGGGAAGTCCAGAACAAGGATTAAGGATAAAGGGAAATCTTTTAGGACTGAGATGAGAAAAACATTTTTTACACAGAGAGTGGTGAATCTGTGGAATTCTCTGCCACGGAAGGTAGTTGAGGCCAGTTCATTGGCTATATTTAAGAGGGAGTTAGATGTGGCCCTTGTGGCTAAAGGGGTCAGGGGGTATGGAGAGAAGGCAGGTACGGGATACTGAGTTGGATGATCAGCCATGATCATATTGAATGGCGGTGCAGGCTCGATGGGCCGAATGGCCTACTCCTGCACCTATTGTCTATGTTTCCACCACCACGTACAAGAAGTGACAAGACAGACACCATTGTACGCAGATGCCGAGAAGTGTGTTCGTTCAACTCTGGCCGAACAACCTAATCTTGGGTAGACAAAAATGCTGGAGAAACTCAACGGGTGCGGCAGCATCTATGGAGCGAAGGAAATAGGCAACGTTTCTCTTAAAAATAGCGGAGTCAGGGGATATGGGGAGAAGGCAGGAACGGGGTACTGATTGGGGATGTTCAGCCATGATCACATTGAATGGGGGTGCTGGCTCGAAGGGCCGAATGGCCTACTCCAGCACCTATTGTCAATTGTTTCGGGCCGAAACCCTGAGTCTGAAGAAGGGTATCGGCCCGAAACGTTGCCTATTTCCTTCGCTCCATAGATGCTGCCGCACCCGCTGAGTTTCTCCAGCATTTTTGTCTACCTTCGATTTTCCAACATCTGCAGTTCCTTCTTGAACAACTTCTAATCTTGTGCGTGGACTCGACAAGAAGAAGAAGGTGCGGGCAGAGGAGAATAGTTTCACTTGGCATCGACACGGACATGTTGGCCGAAAGGGCTAAGTTTAGTTTCGAGATACAAGGTGGAAACAGGCCCGTCGGCCCACCGACCCAAACGGTCACCCCACACACTGCCACTGATCCTACACACACGAGGAACATGCTACACAAGCCAACTCACCTACAAAGCTGCACGTCTTTGGAGCCTGGGAAGAAAACTCAAGCAGGTCACGGGGAGAACGTACAAACTCCGCACAGACAGCACCCGTGGTCAGGATCGAACCCGGGTCTCTGGCGCTGTGAGGCAGCGACGCTACCGCTGCGCCACCGTGGCTCCCAGAGCAAGTCTCTTCTGAAGAGAAAACCTGCTGGAGGATCACGAGGTTGGTTCAATGGATCTTTATCGTCACAGGTACAGACACAGTGACATTTTCTTTTTGCATACAGTCCAGTATAGTATTGCCATTCCCACGCACAATCACCGATTAGTACTGAGAGCACAGGGATAGTGCACTGAGACAGATACCAAATGCTGGAGTAACTCAGCGGGGCTGGCAGCATTTTCACACACAGAGGGTGGTGGGTGTATGGAACCAGCTGCCGGAGGAGGTGGTTGAGGCAGGGACTATCACAACATTTTAAAATATATTCGGACAGGTACATGGATAGGACAGGACAGGTTTAGAGGGATATGGGCCAAACGCGGGCAGGTGGGACTAGTGTGTAGGAAAGAACTGCAGATGCTGGTTTAAATCGAAGATAGACGCAAAATGCTGGAGTAACTCAGCGGGCGAGGCAGCATCTCTGGAGAGAAGGAATGGGCGGCGTTTCAGGTCGAGACCCTTCCCCAGACAGAAGCGTCCAAACATCGCCCATTCCTTCTCTCCAGAGATGCTGCCTCATCCGCTGAGGTACTCCAGTATTTTGTGTCTACCAGGTGGGACTAGTGTAGCTGGGGCATGTTGGTCGGTATGGGCAAGTTGGGCTGAAGGGCCTGTTTCCGTGCCGTATTATTCTATGACATAGCTTTATGGTGAGGGGGCAAAGTTTAAAGGAGATGTGCGGGGCAGGTTTTTTTACACAGAGGGTGGTGGGTGCCTGGAACACGCTGCCAGGGTGGTGGTGGAAGCAGATACAGTAGTGGTTTTTCAAGAAGCTTTTTAACCAGGCGCAGGGAATAGACAATAGACAATAGGTGCAGGAGTAGGCCATTCGGCCCTTCGAGCCATTCAATGTGATCATGGCTGATCATCCCCAATCAGTACCCCGTTCCAGCCTTCTCCCCATATCCCTGACTCCGCTGTTTTTAAGAGCCCTATCTAGCTCTCTCTTGAAAGTATCCAGAGAACCTGCCTCCACCGCCCTCTGAGGCAGAGAATTCCAAAGACTCACCACTCTCTGTGAGAAAAAGTGTTTCCTCGTCTCCGTTCTAAATGGCTTACCCCTTATTCTTCAACTGTGGCGCCTGGTTCTGGACTCCCCCAACATCGGGAACATGTTTCCTGCCTCCAGCGTGTCCAAGCCGTTAATAATCTTATATGTTTCAATGAGATTCCCTCTCATCCTTCTAAACTCCAGAGTGTACAAGCCCAGCCGCTCCATTCTCTCATCATATGACAGTCCCGCCATCCCGGGAATTAACCTTGTAAACCTACGCTGCACTCCCTCAATAGCAAGAATGTCCTTCCTCAAATTAGGGGACCAAAACTGCACACAATACTCCAGGTGTGGTCTCACTACGGCTCTGATGAATAGAGGGATATGGATCACGTGCAGGGAGAGGAGATGAGCTTATCTAGTCATCATGTTCGGCGCGGACATTGTGGGCCATGGGGCCTGATCCTGTGCAGTACGGCTCTCTGTTCTAAACTATTCACCCGGAACAAACAAGTATTTAGCCAGCTCCCCACAGAGCTCCTCACTAATCGTCAACATTAGTCAATCAATCAATCAGATGTATTCATCACATACACAATGAAGTGCAGTGAAATGAATTTGTCAGCAGCGGTACAATCAAAAATTAACACACAATGCACAATAAAATGTCACACAGACATCCACCACAGCATTCTTCACTGTGGTGGAAGGCACAAAGTACAGTCAGTCCTCCTCCATTGTTCCCCCGTGGTCGGGGCCATAAACCTCTGTAGTCGCTGCTGCGGGCGGCCGGATGTACAGGCCCTCTCGTCTGGAAGGTAAGTCCCGAATCGGTGCTTCCCCACCGGAGGACCGTGGCTTCAAGATGACGTAGGCCGCAGGCCGGCGGTCCAAGCTCTTCTCCAGGGATCCCCGGCGAGGGATGGTAAGTCCCCGCCGCGCCCGCAGCTAGAAGCTCCGAGCCTGTCTCCTGGAAAGGCCGCACCAGTCTGTGGTGTTAGGAGGCGACCGGAAGCGGTTTCCCCTTTCCCTCACCACCCCCCACACAAGATACACCGAGAGACACTAAAACACACTTTTGGACACAGTAAATAAACAAAAACAGTAGAAATGACGAACACGCTGCTGGCAGGGCTGCCATCTCACAGCGCCCCCCACTTTCCCAAAATCTGGAGCTAACTTCCATTAAAGAGCAACAGAAGCAGGCGGCACGTTGCCACAGCGGTAGAGTCGTTGCCTCACAGCACCACAGACCCGGGTTCGATCTCAACTAAGGGTGCTGTCTGTACGGAGTTTGTACGTTCTCCCCGTGACCTGCGTGGGTTTTCTCCCGAGATCTTCTGCATCCTCCCACACTCCAAGGACGTGCAGGGCTGTAGGTTAATTGGTATATACATAAATGTGCGTAGGATAGTGTTAATGTGCGGGGATCGCTGGTCGGCGCGGACCCGGTGGGCCGAAGGGCCTGTTTCCGCATTGCATCTCTAAACTAAACTAAACTAAGAAACTAATCAGGAACAACTTCCAAAGATGGGCGTGCAGGGATACGTGAATAGGGATTACAATTCCTGGGGTGTGGATAAAGAACGAAGGGGTGATCGAGCAACTGGGATTCACTGGCCCAGCACGATTAAGATGGGCTGAATGGCCCCACTCCCAATGTAGTATTGCAGTGCCCCACAGCGCCAGAGAACCGGGTTCGATCCTGACTACGGGTGCGGTCTGTGTAGTGTTTGCACGTGCTCCCTGTGGCCACGTGGAATTCCTCCAAGTGCTCCAGTTTCCGCCCACGTCCCAGATGACGTTTGCATTTGCAGGTTAATTGCAGGTCTGTGTATTTGCCCCGGGTGTGTAGGGAGTGGATGCAAAAGTGGGATCATCAAGGTTTAGTTCCGTTTAGTATATTGCCACGTGTACCGAGCTACACTGAAGAGCTTACTTGTCGCGTGCTAACCAGTCGGCAGCAAGACAATGTGTGATTACAATTGAGCCATTTACAGTGTATAGATACAGGATAAAGGGAATCACGTTTCGTGCAAGGAAAGCAGAGAGCAATGCTGAACTATCTACCTCTTTGGTGACCCTCGGACTATCCTTGATCAGATGTTGCTGGCTTAACCCGGCACTAAACATTATTCCCTTATCATGTATCTATACACTGTAAACGGATCGATTTTAATCAATAGACAATTGGAGCTGGAGTAGGCCATTCGGCCCTTCGAGCCAGCACCGCCATTCAATGTGGTCATGGCTGATCATCCCCAATCAGTAGACAGTTCCTGCCTTCTCCCCATATCCCCTTCTCCCCATCTCCCCATAACCCCTGACTCCGTAATTGTTCATGTATCATGTGTTGTCTTCCCGCTGACTGGTTAGCACGCAACAAAAGCTTTTCACTGTAGCTCGGTACACGTGACAGTAAACTAAACTGAACCGAACTGAAGATAAAGCCCAGTAAAGTCCGATTGAAGTCAGTCCGAGGGTCTCCAATGAGGTAGGTGGGAGTTCAGGACCGCACCTGCGTTCGGTCGTGGTAGGGTGGTTCACCAGCCAGTGTGAGCGGGGGATGGGTGGTCAGCATGGACTCGGTGGGCCGAAGGGGCCTGTCGCCATGCCGTGCCGTGACAATGATTTATTGACGAGCTACGCACTCAGTATCTTGCCTTGCAACAGAGCAGTCGGATAAATATCCCAGCTCAATGCACTCCAGGTTAGGTTTGAAGTGGCAACGTTTCACTTCTGTAGAGAGCGGTGAATGATTCTGTCTGACTGTGAGGTCTTGAAGGACGATCCTCTTACACCAAGGATTTTGATCTGTCCTGCGCTCTTTCATTCATTACGAGCGTGTGGGTTCAGTTCAGTTCATTGTCACTCGTACCGAGGTACAGTGAAAAGCTTTTGGTCGCGTGCCTTCCAGTCAGCGGAAAGACAATACGTGATTACATCATGAACCATTTCACAGTGTACAGATACATGACAAGGGGAATAACGTTTAGTGCAAGGTAAAGCCAGCAAAGTCCGATCAAGGCAGACAAAAATGCTGGAGAAACTCAGCGGGTGAGGCAGCATCTATGGAGCGAAGGAATAGGTGACGTTTCGGGTCGAGACCCTTCTTCAGACCTTGCTTTCTCCCTCCTTCCCCTCCCCCTTCCCAGCCTACTGTCTCCGCCTCTTCCTTTATTTCCCCCCCGCCTCCTCCCCGACATCAGTCTGAAGAAGGGTCTCGACCCGAAACGTCACCTATTCCTTCGCTCCATAGATGCTGCCTCACCCGCTGAGTTCTCCAGCATTTTTGTCTTACCTTCGATTTTTCCAGCATCTGCAGTTGTTACGTAAAGGATAGTCCGAGGGTCACCAATGAGGTAGATCGTAGTTCAGCGCTGCCCACCACAGTCGTTAAACAGGAGCAAGGAATCAGCCCTCAAGCATGAAAACAGGCCCTTCAGCCCACCTTGTCCATGCCTGCCAACTAGGCATTCTTGAGCTAATCCCATTTGCCTGCATTTGGCCCCAAACCCAAGTTAGGCACAAAATGCTGGAGTAACTTAGCGGGTCAGGCAGCATCCCTGGTGATAACGGATAGACGATGTTTCAGGTCAAGACCCTTCTTCAAAAGCCAAGCCCTCCAAACCCTTGATGTCCACACATCCGTCCAATTGTCTTATGAAGGACTTAACCATATCCCCCTCCTGGAGCTTCCTCCGGCAGCTCGTTCCAGACACGGACTACCCTCTGAGTGAAACAGTTGCCCCTGAGGTCCCTCTTAAATCTCCCCCTCTCAACCCTAACCCTGTGCCCTCTAGTTTTAGAACCCTCTACCCTGGGAAAAAGACAGTGAGCGTCCACTCCATCCATGCCGCTCACCATCCAGTACACCTCAGTACACCCCTACACCCTCCTACACCCCGCAGAAAGTCAGTCCCAGCCTGTCCAAGCTCTCCCTGTAACACAAGCCCACAGGCCCAGGTCACATCCTGGCGAACAGGATATTGCAGGGACACCTGATAGACAATAGACAATAGGTGCAGGAGTAGGCCTTTTGGTCCTTCGAGCCAGCACCGCCGTTCAATGTGATCATGGCTGATCATCCCCAATCAGTACCCCGTTCCTGCCTTCTCCCCATATCCCCTGACTCCGCTATCTTTAAGAGCCCTATCCAGCACTCTCTTGAAAGTATCCAAGAACCGGCCTCCACCGCCCTCTGAGGCAAAGATTTCCACAGACTCACCACTCTCTGTGTGAAAAAGTGTTTCCTCGTCTCCGTTCTAAATGGCTTACCCCTTATTCTTAAACTGTGGCCCCAGGTTCTGGACTCCCCAACATCGGGAACATGTTTCCTGCCTCTAGTGTGCCCAAACGCTTAATAATCTTATATGTTTCAATAAGATCCACTCTCTTCCTTCTAAACTCCAGAGTGTACAAGCCCAGCTGCTCCATTCTCTCAGCATATGACAGTCCCGCCATCCCGGGAATTAACCTGGTGAACCTACGCTGGGCTCCCTCAATGTCCTTCCTCAAATTAGGGGACCAAAACTGCACACAATACTTCAGATGTGGTCTCACTAGGGCCCTGTACAACTGCAGAAGGACATCTTTGCTCCTATACTCAACTCCTCTTATTATGAAGGCCCAACATGCCATTTGCTTTCTTCACTGACCTGCTGCACCTGCATGCTTACTTTCATTAACTGATGAAGAAGGACCCCCCAGATCCCGTTGTACTTCCCCCTTTTCCCAACTTGACACCATTCAGATAATAATCTGCCTTCCTGTTTTTGCTACCAAAGTGGATAACCTCACAGTTATCCACATTAAACTGCATCTGCCATGCATCTGCCCACTCACCCAATAGAAGTGAGGTATATAGAATTATGAGTGGTATAAGGAGGTTAGTCAGTCAGAATCTTTCTCCCAGGATGGGGATATCAAATACCAGAGAGGTCGCTTTAAGGTGAGGGGCAAAGTTTAAAGGAGATGTGCGGGGCAGGTTTTTTACACGGAGGGTGGTGGAAGCAGATATGATAGTGGAGTTTTAGAGACTTTGGGATAGGCGCATGGATATGCAGGGAATGGAGGGATACAGATCACGTGCAGGCAGATAAGGATCGGTTTAATTTAGTTAAGAGATACAGCGCGGAAACAGGCCCTTCGGCCCACCGAGTCCGCGCCAACCAGCGATCCCCGCACTCCAACACTCTCCTACACACACTGGGGACAATTTACACTTGCACCAAACCAATTAACCTACAAACATGGACGTCAATGGAGTGTGGGAGGAAACCAGAAATCCCGGAGAAAACCCACGCAGGTCACGGGGAGAAGGCTACAAACCCCGTACAGACAGCACCCGTAGTCGGGATCGAACCCGTGTCTCTGGCGCTTGAGGCAGTGACTCTACTGCTGCGCCACGAGTTGGTCTCGGCATCATGCTCAGCACGGACGCTGTGGGTCGAAGGGCCTGTTGCCGTGCTGTGTTTCTGTGTTCTGACACCCCCACTGAGTCATAGAGTGACACAGTGTGAAAACAGGCCCGTCGGCCCGCTTGCCCAACATGTCCCATCTACTCAGGTCAAGTGTCCTGGTTCACCCTTGCTATTGAGGGAGTGCAACGTAGGTTTACAAGGTTCATTCACGGGACGGCGGGACTGTCATATGCTGAGAGAATGGAGCGGCTGGGCTTGTACACTCCGGAGTTTAGAAGGATGAGAGGGTATCTCATTGAAACGTATAAGATTGTTAAGGGTTTGGACACGCTAGAGGCAGGAAACATGTTCCCAGATGTTGGGAGAGTCCAGAACCAGGGCCACAGTTTAAGGATAAGGAGTAAGCCATTTAGAACGGAGACGAGGAAACACTTTTTCTCACAGAGAGTTGTGAGTCTGTGGGATTCTCTGCCTCAGAGGGCGGTGGAGGCCGGTTCTCTAGATACATTCAAGAGAGAGCTAGATAGGGTCTTAAAATAGCGGAGTCAGGAGGGGATAGGGGGAGAAGGCAGGAACGGGGTACTGATTGGGGATGATCAGCCATGATCACATTGAATGGCGGTGCTGGCTCGAAGGGCCGAATGGCCTACTCCTGCACCTATTGTCTATTGTCTATCATGCTCGGCACGGACGCTGTGGGCCGAAGGGCCTGTTGCCATGTCTGTGTTCCCGTGTTCAGACACCCCCCACTGAGTCACACAGTGACACAGCGTGGGAACAGGCCCGTCGGCCCGACTTGCCCAACAATGTCCCGTCTACCCAGGTCAAGTGTCCTGGTTCACCAGACAATCCATTCTGGAACATTCCGGGCCATTCCCAAGGAATCAACGTTGTCACATCCTGCACACACAGGGGGTGCCAAGGACCAGCCGCTCCACCTTTAAACCGGTTTGACTTTTTAAATTCACCATGGCAACAGTCTGCGATGTTAGCAAATTAAAACCAGCGCATATTCTTGCAGCTCGACATTCAATTACATTATGCCAATCAGATTAAGCTATTGACCTGATGTTTGTGTTTTCGCTTTAGGTTTTAAGTCGGTGAAGGTTAAAAACACCAACAAAGAAATTCAATCCCCATTTGAAAATAACACTCTGATCCAGAAATGTGTCTCCGGGCCAAACCCATGCCGGGCCTCGTGTTAAAGTGACTGCCTTCAGTTTGTGAAAATACGTGCAACATTTACACATCGATTACACATAAACGCAGGCGGCACGGCGGAGTTGCTGCCTCACAGCGCCAGAGACCCGGGTTCCATCATGTCTGTACGGAGTTTGTACCTTCTCCCCGTCACCTGCGCGGGTTTTCTCCGAGATCTTCGGTTTTCCTCGCACACTCCAAAAGACGTACTGGTTTAGTAGGTTTAAGAAGGGACTGCAGATGCTGGAAAAAATCGAAGGAGGCAAAAACGCTGGAGAAACTCAGCGGGCGAGGCAGCATCTGTGGAGCGAAGGAATGTGTGACGTTTCGGGTCGAGACTGAAGAAGGGTCTCGACCCGAAAAGTCACCTATTTCCTTCGCTCCATAGATGCTGCCTCGCCCGCTGAGTTTCTCCAGCGTTTTTGTCCGCCTTCAGGTTTGTAGGTTAATTGGTATTTAAAATGTAAATTGTCCCCAGTGTGTGTAAGGTTGTGTTAATGTGCGGGGATCGCTGGTCGGTGACGACTCGGTGGGCCGAAGGGCCTGTTTCCGAGCTGTATCTCTAAAACGAAGAACTAAAACCAAAGATGTTCTCTCTCTCTCTCTCTCTCCCCTCTCTCACTCTCACTCTCTCCCTTCTCCCCTCTCTCTCTCCCTCTCAATTCGTCACGGAGCCAGTGAGAGACACACAGCACAGAAACGGGCCCTTCGGCCCATCATAGTCCTGCCTCGAAGTGCTGGAGGTCAGCACACGGGCGCCACCGAATGTCTCCTTCCACAGCCCAACCAGGCTTTGGATACATAGATGTTACACAAAAGATTTCCCAGCATCTGCAGTTCCTTCTTTAACACTTTGGATACACAGAAACCTGAATCCAATTCTCTCAACAAAGGCCAAGTGCATTAGTTAAATAAGATCGCATGCAAAACCGATTAAACATTTAGAGCAGTGCCCAGGCTCCTGGCAAAGAGATGGAGAGGGTTCATGATTTAATTAGCAAAGATGATGGAATCCCTTGTCCTTCTGCAGTAAGATTAGACTGAGCCCCAGATGGCTATCGAACATCTCCTCACTCCTAGCCTTGCTTCTGAATTATTTAGCCCCAGATAAAACCCGGCCTCTTTGTTTAGAGCTGGCTTCTTGTACCTGACCTCTGCCTGTCTGCGTGTTATGCAATCCCCTTCCGAGTTCTAGAAAGTTCTTTCTCTCTCCCAGCCTCTCACCGGGCGCCTGCTTTGGTAACGCAACTCCCCGGCCATCGTAAGCTTCTTTCCGTCAGAGGTGAACCCAATATCCTCACACTGGACACAAGGAACTGCAGGGGCTGGTCAGCAAAAAAAAGAGGCACAAATTGTGTTGGGAGGGACTGCAGATGCTGGTTTACACCAAAGATAGCCCAAAAAGCTGGAGCAACTCAGCGGGTCAGGCAGCATCTCTGGAGAGAAGGAATAGGTGACGTTTCGGGTTGAGACCCTTCTTCAGTCTTCACCTATCCCCTGACTCTGCTATTTTTAAGAGCCCTATCCAGCTCTCTCTTGAAAGTATCCAGAGAACAGGCCTCCACCGCCCTCTGAGGCAGAGAATTCCACACACTCACAACTATCTGTGAGAAAAGTGTTTCCTCGTCTCCGTTCTGAATGGCCGACCCCTTTATTCTTAAACTGTGTGTTAATGTGCGGGGGATTGCTGGTCGGCGCGGACCCGGTGGGTCGAGGGGCCTGTTTTCGCGCTGTGTCTCTGAACTCAACTAAAGCAGGAGTCCCAGTGAAGAGGATGAAGTATGGAGGGAACGAAAGCCCGAGATAGGGCTCTTAAAGACATGCGGAGTCAGGGGATATGGGGAAGCAGGAGAACCGGGTACTGATTGGGGACGATCAGCCATGATCACATTGAATGGCGGTGCTGGCTCGAAGGGCCGAATGGCCACTCCTGCACCTATTTGTCTATTGTCTAACTCTTCTAGAATCTGTCGACATCTGTGTGCTTTGACAGGTTCTCAGCGCACGCTAACATCCTCTGCTCTCTGGGCTAATTACAACCCACACAAAAGCCTTCACTGCATACTAAACCTTTCATTACGGGGCTTGACACCCAAAATCAGGAAAGCAAACCTGATATCACTGTTCCCGTGTAATATTGGGCTGCCATTGAAAGTGCCCACATAATACCTCATGGAGACTATATTTCACACATGTACCACTTAGAAAACCGCTTCAAACTTGTCACGGAACTCTGAGCTCTGCACTCCTCTAGTTTTAGCCTTTAAATAGACAATAGACAATAGATGCAGGAGTAGGCCATTCGGCCCTTCAAGCCAGCACCACCATTCAATGTGATCATGGCTGATCATCCCCAATCAGTACCTCGTTCCTGCCTTCTCCCCATATCCCCTTTAAGAGCCCTATCTAGCTCTCTCTTGAAAGTATCCAGAGAACCTGCCTCCACCGCCCTCTGAGGCAGAGATTTCCACAGACTCACCACTCTCTGTGAGAAAAATGTTTCCTCGTCTCCGTTCTAAATGGCTTACCCCTTATTCTTAAACTGTGGCCCCTGGTTCTGGACTCGCCCAAAATCGGGAACATGTTTCCTGCCTCTAGTGTGTCCAAGCCCTTAACAATCTTATATGTTTCAATGAGATAACCTCTCATCCTTCTAATTTCCAGAGTGTACAAGCCCAGCCGCTCCATTCTCTCAGCATATGACAGTCCCGCCATCCCGGGAATTAACCTTGTAAACCTACGCTGCACTCCCTCAATAGCAAGAATGTCCTTCCTCAAATTAGGGGACCAAAACTGCACACAATACTCCAGGTGTGGTCTCACTAGGGCTCTGTACAACTGCAGAAGGACCTCTTTGCTCCTATACTCGATTCCTATTGTTACGAAGGCCAACATGCCATTCGCTTTCTTCACTGCCTGCTGTACCTGCATGCTTACTTTCATAGACTGATGTACAAGGACCCCCAGATCCCGTTGTACTTCCCCTTTTCCCAACTTGACGCCACTTAGATAGTAATCTGCCTTCCTGTTTTTGCTACCAAAGTGGATAACCTCACAGTGTGTAGACAACAGGCGGTTGAGGGGATATTATGGGATGGAATCTCTCCCTGTTGACTGAGCACGTTGACAGTTGAGACGAGGATGGAACTGGATGTGGTCAAGAAGGCTTTTGGTCCCTCATCTACTGTCTCCACTGTGCCAGTTGTGGAGACTCCCGATGCGCAGGCTCGCCGATCGTTTTCGCCCAACTCCTCCGCTCAGTCTGCCTCAACCTACCTGATCTCCCGGTGGCTCAGCACTTCAATTCCCCCTCCCATTCCCAAACTGACCTTTCTGTCCAGGGCCTCCTCCATGGCCAGAGTGAGGCCCAGCACAAATTGGAGGAGCAGCACCTCATATTTTGCTTACAACCCAGCGGTATGAACATTGACTTCCCTAACTTCATGTAAGCCTCGCTTTCCCTCTCTCCCCATCCTTTCCCCATTCCCAGTTCTCCGACCAGTCTTACTGCCTCCGACTACATTCATCTCTGTTTGCTTTGCTGTCACCTTCTCCCAACTAACAATGATCTATTCTACATTTTCCTTGATCTCCATTCCCATTGCCCTGTTTTCACACCATACACTTCCTTATCTACGTATCTCCCTCTTCCCTGACATCAGTCTCAAGGCTTGTGGTCCCTTGGCCTTCATCAGTCAGCGAACCGCAGACAAAATGTGTAGGGAGGAACTGCCGATGCTGGTTTAAACCAAAGACAGACTGGAGTAACTCAGCGGGACAGGCAGCATCTCTGGAGAGAAGGAATGGGCGACATTACGGGTCGAGTCCCTTCTCCACCCGTTCCTTCTCTCCAGAGATGCTGCCTGACCCACTGAGTTACTCCAGCTTTTCCTGTCTATCTTTAGTTTGAACCAGCATCTGCAGTTCTTTCCTGCACTGTCGAATGGACTGCTGGAGTTAGTGCAGGAATGATGGTTTGGGGATTAAATATTTCTAGATTCGATGCAGAATTGCTCCAAATTGCACTTTAGTTTAATTTAGTTTGGAGACACAGCATGGAAACAGGCCCTTCAGCCCACCGAGTCCACGCCGACCATCGGTCCCCCATTTACAGTAGGATTTCTCTGCCTCAGAGGGCGGTGGAGGCAGGTTCTCTGGATGCTTTCAAGAGAGAGCTAGATGGGGCTCTTAAAAATAGCGGAATCAGGGGATATGGGGAGAAGGCAGGAACGGGGTACTGATTGGGGACGATCAGCCATGATCACATTGAATGGCGGTGCTGGCTCGAAGGGCCGAATGGCCTACTCCTGCACCTATTGTCTGTTGTCTGTTATCCCACTTTCTCATCCACTCCCCCCTACACACTAGGGGCGATTTACAGAGGGTCAATAAACCTACAAAACCCGCACGTCTTTGGGAATTGGAAGGATACCGGAGCAGCCGCAGTGAAACCCACGCGGTCACAGGGAGGACGTGCAAACCCCACACAGACAGCACCCGAGGTCAGGATCGAACCCGGGTCTCTGGCGCTGTGGGGCAGCAGCTCTACCCGCTGCACCAAAGAGTGAGTTGCAAAGAGTCGATCAGACTTGAGTAGGACTTTGTCCCACTCCCTCCGCTGACATCAGTCCGAAACGTCGCCAATTCCTTCTCTCCACAGACGCCGCCTTCCCCCCGCTGAGTTTCTCCAGCATTTTGTGTCTACTCCCCATATTGTTTCTCTTGAGATCACACCTTCCCGAGCCAAGGACGGACCTTGCCGTCTGAGGTCTGAACAAGGGACACTCTGGAGTTTAGAAGGATGAGAGGGGATCTCATTGAGATTGTTAAGGGCTTGGACACGCTAGAGGCAGGAAACATGTTCCCGATGTTGGGGGAGTCCAGAACCAGGGGCCACAGTTTAAGAATAAGGGGTAAGCCATTTAGAACGGAGACGAGGAAACACCTTTTCTCACAGAGAGTGGTGAGTCTGTGGAATTCTCTGCCTCAGAGGGCGGTGGAGGCAGGTTCTCTGGATGCTTTCAAGAGAGAGCTAGATAGGGCTTAAAAATAGCGGAGTCAGCGGATATGGGGAGAAGGCAGGAACGGGGTACTGATTGGGGATGATCAGCCATGATCACATTGAATGGCGGTGCTGGCTCAAAGGGCCGAATGGCCTACTCCTGCACCTATTGTCTATTGACTCGACCGGAAAGGTCACCCGTTCCTTGTCTCCAGAGATGCTGCCTGACCTGCTGAGCTACTCCTGCGGTTTTCGTGCCCGTCGCCAGTCATGGTTTGCTGCTGTTGTACGAGGGGAGACAGAGACTCCCGTGTGTTGTGAAATGGCTCTCACTCGACGCCTTCCTTCCCCCTCCTTCCCACGACAATCACAACCCACACAAGTGTCTAAGTTGTAACCAAACCCTTCATTTGCGTGAGGGTTCACCCGTGAAACTCAAAGGATCCCATCGCTGTTACCCGATAATATCCGGCTGACATTTAAAATGGCCCAACATAGATGAGTCTCACAGGAACTAGACATTAAACGCAGTGCGTGACGCCTTCAGAACCATCTCCTCAGTTCAGGAGATCTCCGCAAGGTTTAAGAAGGCATGTTTGTGTATCGGGGCAGTGGGCAGGTAGACGCTCCCGCCCCCACGAGTCTCGGGCAGATGGGGCTCGTCAGCCTGGGCTTGTACACTCTGGAGTTTAGAAGGATGAGAGGATATCTCATTGAAGATTGTTAAGGGCTTGGACACGCTAGAGGCAGGAAACATGTTCCCGATGTTGGGGGGAGTCCAGAACCAGGGGCCACAGTTTAAGAATAAGGAGTAAGCCATTTAGAACGGAGACGGGGAAACACTTTTTCTCACAGAGAGTGGTGAGTCTGTGGAATTCTCTGCCTCAGAGGGCGGTGGAGGCAGGTTCTCTGGATGCTTTCAAGAGAGAGCTAGATAGGGCTCTTAAAAATAGTGGAGTCAGGGGATATGGGGAGAAGGCAGGAACGGGGTACTGATTGGGGATGATCAGCCATGATCACATTGAATGGCGGTGCTGGCTCGAAGGGCCAAATGGCCTGCTCCTGCACCTATTGTCTATTGGCAGTCCATCTAGGAGAGGGAAAACTCTGATTTAAAACCTCTCCACTGCCTTGTGGCCATATCCAGTCATGGAAAAGGCTCCAGGAGTAAACCTCAAGAAAATCCGGAGTCGGAGCCCCTAAGGCAGTTCGTCGTTGTCTACAACCTCGCTCTGGCAGCTCCTGCGACGGCGCTGGTGCCAAACTGTAACGGCCCTGCTGTTAATTTGGACCGATCAGCGACGTGGAGGGGGGGGCAACAGCCTGTCCTCCATATGACATCGATCGCCCAGGCTTGCATCCGACCAGGATGCATCACCCATGGTCAGTCATGACCGAGTGGGGCCTACTATGCGTACCACTATATTTGTACATTTCTGTCATACATATTCCATGCATTTCCTGGTCACCCCGTTGCAGGAAGGAAGTGGAGGGGTTTGTAGAGTTTGTGCGGAAGAAGCTTAGCTGAATAATAGACAACAAATGCCGGAGTAACTCAGCGGTTCAGGCAGCATCTCGGATGGAAAACATCAGGTGACATTGCGGGTCGGAATCCCTCTTCAGACTTTAGCAGAATGATGTCTGGACTGGGGCATGTCAGCCACCAGGAGAGGTCGGACAGACTGGGATTGTTTTCTCTGGAACGCCAGAGTCCAGTGGGAGAGTCTAGGACTAGAGGCCACAGTCTCAGAATAAAAGGGCGTACCTTTAGAAAGGAGATGAGGAGGAATTTCTTCAGCCAGAGGGTGGTGAATCTGTGGAATTCATTGCCACAGAAGGCTGTGGAGGCCAAGTCAGTGGATATTTTTAAGGCAGAGATAGATTGATAGATTCTTGATTAGTACGGGTGTCAGAGGTTATGGGGAGAAGGCAGGAGAATGGGGTTAGGAGGGAGAGATAGATCAGCCATGATTGAATGGCGGAGTAGACTTGATGGGCCGAATGGTCTAATTCTGCTCCTATGAATTATGAGCGTATGAAAGAAGGGCAGCTCCCCCACCCCCCCACACATGACAGCTCCCTCATCCCCCCCCCCCACCCCACACAGGACAGCTCCCCAGCTATCCCTGGCGGGGTAGACTGGATGGGCGGAATGGCCCAATTCTGCCTCCTCTGATTTGCGAGCAGTTTGTCCCCAGTCAGGCTAGGGCAGTGACCAGCTCCCACCTTGTTAGTTAACAAGATCAAGTACTTTATCAATTGCTGTCAAGTTAAATAGAGTCCACTTTGTAATGAGGATCGGATTAGGGATCACCGTTTGTATGCTGCGCTGTGGTCTGGCTATGGTCTGTGTGGGTCTGTGGTCTGTCTGTGGGTCTGTGGGTGTATGGGTGTGTGGGTGGTGGGTCTGTGGTCTGTCTGTGGGTCTGTGGTGTATGGGTGTGTGGGTGTGTGGGTCTGTGGTCTGTCTGTGGGTCTGTGGGTGTATGGGTGTGTGGGTGTGTGGGTCTGTGGTCTGTCTGTGGGTCTGTGGGTGTATGGGTGTGTGGGTGTGTGGGTCTGTGGTCTGTCTGTGGGTCTGTGGGTGTGTGGGTGTGTGGGGTCTGCGGGTGTATGGGTGTGTGGGTCTGTGTGTCTGTGTGGGTGTGGGTGTGTGGGTGTGTCTGTGTGGGTGTGTGGGTGTGTCTGTGTGGGTCTATGTGGGTGTGTGGGTGTGTGGGTCTGCAGGTGTGGGTGTGTGGGTGTGTGGGTGTTTGGGTCAGTGTCTGTGGGTCTGTGTGGGTCTGTGTGGGTGTGGGTCTGCGGGTGTATGGGTGTGTGGGTGTGGGTGTGAGGGTGTGTGGGTCTGTGTCTGTGGGTCTGTGTGGGTCCGTCTGTGGGTGTGTGGGTGTATGGGTGTATGTGTGTGTGGGTCTGCGGGTGTGGGTGTGAGGGTCTGTGTCTGTGGGTCTGTGTGGGTGTATGGGTGTATGTGTGTGTGGGTCTGCGGGTGTGGGTGTGTGGGTCTGTGCCTGTGGGTCTGTGTGGGTTGTGGGTGTGTGTGTCTGTGGGTCTGTGTCTGTGGGTCTGTGTCTGTGGGTCTGTGTGGGTGTGTGGGTCTGTGTGGGTGTGTGGGTGTGTGTGGTCTGTGGGTCTGTGTGGGTGTGTGTGGTCTGTGGGTCTGTGTGGGTGTGTGTGGTCTGTGGGTCTGTGTGGGTCTGTGGGTGTGTGGGTCTGTGTGGGTCTGTGTCTGTGCTATGGTCTGGGCTGGTGTAAAAGGGAAGCAAGGCTCTCTAAACCTTCACGGAGAGCAGCATCAGAAACCCTTGAGGAGTGTCTTGAAACTGAATGTATTAAAGAAATGAATTCTGCCGAAGGTAGACACATCGTGCTGGAATAACTCAGCGGGACAGGCAGCGTCTGTGCAGAGAAGGAATGGGGTGATGTTTTGGGTCAGATCGCTATTCTGCCAATCTGCTCTGAATGTTTGAATATTTATATATTCTAACCATCGTTCCTGCATTAACTCCAGCAGTTAATTCTACAGCGTGCTTTGAGAAATCTAGACAATAGACAATAGACATGTTTCCTGCCTCTAGCGTGTCCAAGCCTGAACAGTCTTATGTTTCAAATCTGTCAGATTATTCGTGTGTGTGTGTGTGTGTGTGTGCGCGCATGTGCGTGTGCGTGACTTCTCCTGTGACTGCGTGGGTTTCCTCCGGGTGCTCCGGTTTCCTCCCACATCCCAAAGAATAAGAATAAGGAGTAAGCCATTTAGAATGGAGATGAGGAAACTTTTTCTCACAGAGAGTGGTGAGTCTGTGGAATTCTCTGCCTCAGAGGGCGGTGGAGGCGGGTTCTCTGGATGCTTTCAGAGAGAGCTGGATAGGGCTCTTAAAATAGCGGAGTCAGGGGATATGGGGAGAAGGTAGGAACGGGGTACCGATTGGGGATGATCAGCCATGATCACATTGAATGGCGGTGCTGGCTCGAAGGGCCGAATGGCCTACTCCTGCCCATATTGTCTGTTGTTTATTGTCCAAGACGTGCGGTTTGTAGGTTAATTGGTCTCTGTAAATTGATCCCTAGTGCGTAGGGAGTGGATGAGAAAGTGGGATAACATGCTGGAGTTTCGGGTTGGGACCTATCTTCAGTTTGATGGCATTAGCCAGCATCTGCAGTTCCTTAATATCACACAACACCAACATGAATGGGTGATCGATGGTCGGCGTAGACTCGGTGGGCCGAAGGGCCTGTTTGCAAGCTGCATCTCTAAACTAAACCAAAGCACCTGACTTCCAAAAATCGATATATCGGCCAGACCAAGCGCAGGCTCGGCGATCGTTTCGCTGAACACCTCCGCTCAGTCCGCCTTTAACCAACCTGATCTCCCGGTGGCTCAGCACTTCAACTCCCCCTCCCATTCCCAATCCGACCTTTCTGTCCTGGGCCTCCTCCACTGTCAGAGTGAGGCCCAGCGCAATTGAAGGAACAGCACCTCATATTTCACTGGGGCAGCTCACACCCCAGCGGTATGAACATTGACTTCAAGTAACCCTTGCTTTCCCTCTCTCTCCGTCCCCTCCCCCCACCCCTAGTTTCGTTGTCCTCCTTTGAATAAATTTTACTGATCGTACGCCCTCAGGTAACAATGAGCCATTTTCCTTCATTCCCTTTGATCCTCTCCAGAGATGCCGCCCTCCCGCTGAGTGACTCCAGCATTTGTGTCACTGCCAGTATTGTCGTTAAGAATAAGGAGTAAGCCATTTAGAACGGAGACGAGGAAACGCTTTTCTCACACAGAGTTGTGAGTCTGTGGAATTCTCTGCCTCAGAGGGCGGTGGAGGCCAGTTCTCTGGATGCTTTCAAGAGAGAGCTAGATAGGGCTCTTAAAGATAGCGGAGTCCGGGGATATGGGGAGAAGGCAGGAACGGGGTACTGATTGGGGATGATCAGCCATGATCACATTGAATGGCGGTGGTGGCTCAAAGGGCCGAATGGCCTACTCCTGCAGTCTATTGTCCAACGGGGACAACATGCTGATCTTTAACACCGTAGACCAACGACCAGTGATGGGATGAGTGAGAGAGAGACATACTGCAGGAGAACGATCAAAATGCAGAAGAAAAACATGAAAAAAAAAAATGATATATTTTAAATTTAGTCATCTGATCTTTCAGAAAAAAAACCCATTGCCTGAATTGGGAAATGGCAGGCATGACAAATGTGATTTCCTTTTCCTGAATAAATTGCATGTTAATAATAACAGTACAGGGACATTTTTTCACAGCATCTGCGAGAGTTTTATCTGTTAGCTTCAGTGTGAATGCGAGCAGAGCTTTGAATACATTACATGCTGTGTGTGCTGCCTGCATTGCATGTTGCCTGCTTTAGACTCCAGAGACACAGCGCAGAAGAAAGGGCCCTTCGGCCCACCGAGTCCGCACCGACCAGCGATCCCCCCCACACACACTAACGCTATCCCGCACACACTGTGGGAGTTTACAATTAAACCAAAGCCAATTAGCCTACAAACCTGTAGCCTTTGGAGTGTGGAGGAAACCGGAGCACCCGGAGAAAACTCACAGGAGAACGTACAAACTCTGTACAGACAAGCACCCGTAGTCAGGATTGAACCTGGGTCATCTGGCGCTGTAAGGCAGCAACTCTGCCACTGCCCCACCAAACTGTGCCACTACTTTACTGAGCCTGAAGGAGCTTCCTCTGAACACACATTGTCATAGAACATAGAACAGGCCCTTTGGCCCACAATGTCTGTGCTGGACATGATGCCAAGACCAACTTATATCTGCTGCACCTGATGAATATGGTTTATGTAATCCCTAAGTTATTTTTCCTGCAGGATTTTCAAAATGAGAGGTCTTTTTAATAGTTCAGTTCAGTTTATTGCCACGTGTACCGAGCTTTTTCACCGTGGAAAGTGATTAAGTGTATTTTCGTTGCTGCAAGCTGAAGACCCTGTCCCACGATGCAAGTTCACCCAAGAGCTCTCCCGGGTTAAAAAAAAAAAAAGATACAACTCGTGGTAATGTCTCGTATCGGCTCGTAACGCTAACGGTAGGTACTCGGGAAACGCAGAAAATCGTGACGTTTTTTTCAACAGTGTGAAAAATTTCCAGGAGTAAAAAAATACTCGTGATGAAGGTACCACTAGTTTGATTTTTTTTTAAATTAGGGAGAGCTCTTGGGTGAATTCGCATCCTGGGATAGGGGCTTAACAATACTATAGGCTGTATGTTCCCTTGTTCAATAAAGTATTGTTACACAACTGCCGATAGAAGTGATTGCTTATCAATTTCAATGGTCACTTACGGTATAACTGACAGACCTTCTGAAGAAACAATGGAGTCTGATTACTGCAGGGAGGTTACATGGAAAGAGTTTTTCCCCCCAGACTGTTTTTTTTCCATGACAGCTTTTTTTCTACTTGTCAATTTCCAAATTAACTTTTAAGAAGTACTGTAGTTCCCAATCAAAATCACAAATTCAGCCCACTTGGGAGGATGAGGGGTGATCTTATAGAGGTGTAAAAAATCATGAGAGGAATTGATCGGGTAGATGCACAGAGTCTTTTGCCCAGAGTAGGGGAATCGAGGTCCAGAGGACATAGGTTCAAGGTGAAGGGGAAAAGATTTAATAGGAATCCGAGGGGTAACTTTTCACACAGAGGGTGGTGGGTGTATGGAACAAGCTGCCAGAGGCTGGGACTATCCCATCGTTTAAGAAACAGTTGTACAGGTACATGGATAGGACAGGTTTGGAGAGTTATGGACCAAGCGCAGGCAAGTGGGGCTAGGGTAGATGGGACATTGTTGGCCGGTGTGTGCGAGTTGGGCCGAAGGGCCTGTTTCCCCACTGCATCACTCTATGATGTCTCGTTTTCACACCTTCGAGAATTCCACAGATTCACAACTCCCTGGTTCTGGACTTCCCCACAACATCGGGAACATTTTTCCTGCATCCGACCTGTCCAATCCCTTAAGAATGTTATACGTTTCTATAAGATCACCCTCTCATCCTTCTTAATTCCAGTGAAAACAAGCCCATTCTTTCGTAAAATATTCTCTTCATAAAAAATGGATCAGCAATTACTGAGGAAGCATCTGGTGTTCAGTAAAGTTCTTCTATCCTTCAGTAACTTGGCTGAATAGTGTCTGTAATGCATGAGATGTGGTGGTTGGATGGATTATGAGAGAATGATATACTAATGAATGTTTAATGTGCAATTTATAAAGAGAATGGAACCGTGACACTAAGTGCCACACACAGGGGCCGCTTTGATTTTGTGCGGAGTTCCCGTCAGGGTCCAAGTGCAGTGGTTAACATGACCTGCCCGGTCACCGTACCGCAATTGCTCACACGCATGGCTGAACATGTACGGTATCCCCCCCCCCCCCAACACGCATGAACACGCAGGTCCACACGCAAACAGCTTCAGACAGATAGACACGCACATAAACAGACAAACACACAGAGAGCTACTGAGGGAGTGCAGCGTAGGTTCACCAGGTTAATTCCCGGGATGGCGGGACTGTCATATGCTGAGAGAATGGAGCGGCTGGGCTTGTACACTCTGGAGTTTAGAAGGATGAGAGGGTATCTTATTGAAACATATACGATTATTAAGGGTTTGGACACGCTAAAGGCAGGAAACATGTTCCCGATGTTGGGGGGGAGTCCAGACCCAGGGGCCACAGTTTAAGAATAAGGGGTAAGCCATTTAGAACGGAGACGAGGAAACACTTTTTTCTCACAGAGTTGTGAGTCGGTGGAATTCTCTGCCTCAGAGGGCGGTGGAGGCAGATTCTCTGGATACTTTCAAGAGAGAGCTAGATAGGGCTCTTAAAGATAGCGGAGTCAGGGGATATGGATGGGGAGAAGGCAGGAACGGGGTACTGATTGGGGATGATCAGCCATGATCGCATTGAATGACGGTGCTGGCTCGAAGGGCCGAATGGCCTACTCCTGCACCTATTGCCTATTGTCAAACTCCGTACAGACGAGCACCCGCAGTCAGGGTCGAACCCGGGTACTCCGGCTCCGTGAGGCATCAGCTTTACCGCTGCGCCACCGTGCCGCCCTGTGTCTCCCAACTAAAATGTTGATTTAAGTCAAAGAGAGGGCGGCTGTTTGATGCTAATTCCCCTCTGCTGTTGTCGGATGCAGCCAACCTGAGCTCACTTGCTTCCCTTTATGTACCAGGTAGATCAACTAGAGCAGATGGCTGGAAGTTATCTCGAGGAGCCTGCTGGCTGGAGCCGTGGCAGGGTGTTGGTCTGTGGAACTGGTGCACTGCAAACTGCATTCTGCAGCATCCCCTCTGCCCTGTCTGTTGAACTCGAGTTCGGCTTGATTGATTTTTTTATTATTTTTTATTTTTATTTATTTTTATTATTTTATTTTTTTTATTTTTATTTTATTAGACGTAAGTACAATTGTATACAATCATATTTTCATAATACCTTTCATGTACAGCTTCTTATTTAAAAAAAAATTGAAATAAAGAATAAAAAGAAAAAAGTTAGATAATGAAAAATAGAAAAATGTGAGATATATAGTGTGTGAAAAAGAAAAATAAAGAATGAAATAAGAAAGTTGAGATAGAAAATAGAAGAGAGAGAATAAAAGAAAAGATGAGAAGAAAAGAAAATAGAAGGTCATTTATAATCTTGACCATCCGCAGTCACGGATTAGCTTTTACAAATGGACGACAAATGGAGACCAACTCGTTATGAATTGGTCAAATTTATCTATTAGGAGGAATCGCATTTCCTCAAGATGTGCGGTATCCAACATACTTGCAATCCACATTTTGAGCGTTGGTATTGGTGTATTTTTCCAAAATTTCAATATTAATTTTTTTGCAATTATTAAACCATAATTAAAAATTGACTTTTGAGATGAACTCAATTTGTTCCCGTCTTCCATTACCCCAAATATAATCAATTCATTATTGGGTTCCATTTTTGTCTTAAATAGTTTTGTAAATATTTCGAAAATATCACTCCAAAATCTCGGCTTGATTGATAAGGCATGGTACATCTGATCGGTTTGCATCGAAAACAAAGCTTTCCACTGTACCTCAGTACAGGTGACAAGAGTAAAATTAAACCTAAACTTTCATAAATATCTTCCCTTGCAGCCATCAGGCTATTTAAACACCACAAATAAGCTCAGAACTACGTATACTTGGGGGCAGATAAAAATGCTGGAGAAACTCAGCAGGTGAGGCAGCATCTATGGAGCGAAGGAAATAGGCAACGTTTCGGGCCGAAACCCTTCTGCAGCCTATTCTTCAACCGAAGCATCTCGGGGAAGCAGCATGGTCTTGTCAATGGCACGGGACATCGGTCCCTGAAGTCATGGGGGTCCTGCAAGTTGTTTCTTGCCAAACACTTAGCCAGCACTCTTCATATCAAATTATTAAGGAATTGGACATGTCTCCGATGTTGGGGGAGTCCAGAACCAGGGGTCACAGTTTAAGAATAAGGGGTAGGCCATTTAGGACTAAGATGAGGAAAAACCTTTTCACCCAGAGAGTTGTGAATCTGTGGAATTCTCTGCCACAGAAGGCAGTGTCGGCCGATTCACTGGATGTTTTCAAGAGAGTTAGATATACCTCTTAGGGCTAACAAAATCAAAGGATATGGGGAGAAGGCAGGAACGGGGTACTGATTGGGGATGATCAGCCATGATCACATTGAATGGCGGTGCTGGCTCGAAGGGCCAAATGGCCTACTCCTGCACCTATTGTCTATGTATCTAAGATAAGTCAAGAGTGTTTTATTGCCATGCGTCCCAGATAGAACAATGACATTCTTACTTGCTGCAGCACAACAGAATATGTAAACATGGTACACTGTAAACAATATGATAAACGAGAAGGAAAAAATGAATAAATCATTCAGTGTGTGTGTGTATGTATGTATATATAAATAGTGTGTAGGAAGGAAGTGCAGATGCTGGTTTACACCGAAGGTAGACACAAAATGCTGGAGTAACTCAGCGGGACTGACAATAGACAATAGGTGCAGGAGTAGGCCATTTGGCCCTTCGAGCCAGCACCGCCATTCAATGTGATCATGGCTGATCATCCCCAATCAGTACCCCCGTTCCTGCCTTCTCCCCATATCCCCTGACTCCGCTATTTTTAAGAGCCCTAACTAGCTCTCTCTTGAAAGCATCCAGAGAACCGGCCTCCACCACCCTCTGAGGCAGAGTCACAGTGGCCCAAAGTGCCGGAGTAACTCAGCGGGTCAGGCAGCATCTCCGTAGAACGTTTCGGGTTTCATGCAGGCAACGTTCTGAGTTCCGTGGATTCCCCTGCTCCTTTAGCAAAAATGTCCAACCCTGATACAATCTGGAAAGACTAGTTATCGCTGCGTTCAATGTTAAGCCCCCCAGGCTCCGGTTGCACCCAGAAGAAAGAGATCTCGTTCTTTAACCTGACGTTTGGATTCTTGGAACTGAATAGGAGATCAACAACTCCATTTAGCCCCACCTACATTCCTCAAAACATACTAGCAGTGATGGCCAACCCACGCGTCTCTGCATTTCTTTGGTAGAAGGAGAACAGAGCAAATGTAGAAACACTGGAACTGCAGATGCTGGTTTACACCCAACTTAGACACAAAACTGCTGGTTTACACCCAACGTAGGTCCCAGGTTGGTGACCTGTTTTTTCCGGAGCTCCCGCCCTGGACTGGAGGGCGGCAGCTTCGACCGCCCCCCGGGCCGCGGAGTTTGAACCGGCCCGTTCGCGGAGCTCGGATTCGGCCGCGGGACTTACTTACATACCATCACCCGGCGGGGTCACAACATCGGAAGCCTGGATCGCCTCAACGCAGAGGGAGAACAAGGAGGGAAGAGACAGAGACTTTAAGACTTTTGCCTCCATCACAGTGAGGAGGTGCCTGGTGAACTCACTGTGGTGGATGTTAAATTTGTGTTTATTGTGTGTTTTTGTTATTTTTATTATATGTATGACTGCAGGGCACGGAATGACAATAAAGGATACTTTGACTTTTGTCTTTGAAATGCTGGAGTAACTCAGCAGCTCAGGCAGCATCTCCGGAGAAAAGGGATAGGTGACGTGTGGGTACCTTCCCATGCCTCCACTATCCCCATCCCTGACTCAGGCTGATGAAGGGTCTCGACCCAAAACGTCACCTATTCCTTTTCTCCAGAGACGCTGCCTGTCCCGCTGAGTTACTCCAGCTTTTTGTGTCTATCTTCGGTTTAAACCAGCATCTGCAGTTCCTTCCTACATTCCCAGTATCAGTTTCCCACATATTGCCCTTAGATTAACCAGAACTGGTGAGATCTTGTTCAGCCCCATTGAGATCAGTCGCTAGTCTCACAATCCCCAGTGGCCACCACCACACAAAAACAGTGTGCACCTCACAGCGCCAGAGGCCCGGGTTCGATCCTGACTTCGGGTGCTTGTCTGTGTGGTGTTTGTACATTCTCCCCGTGACCTGCGTGGGGTTTTCACCGAGATCTTTGGTTTCCCCACACATTCCAAAGACGTACAGATTTGTAGGTTAATTGGCTTGGTATAAATGTCTCGTGGGTGTAGGATAGTGTTAGCACGTGGGGATTGCTGGGCCGAAGAGCCTGTTTATGCGCTGTATCTCTGAACTAAACTAAAAATAAATAGGCAATACTAGTCCAAAACCAGGGGTTTTCTCCAGAACCTGAAGTAACAATAAGGGGTTAGCCCATTTAGGACTGAGATGAGGAAAAACGTTTCCACTCAGAGAGTTGTGAATCTGTGGAATTCTCTGCCACAGAAGGCAGTGGAGGCCAATTCACTGGATGAGAGAGTTAGATATAACTCTTAGGGCTAAAGGAATCAAGGGATATGGGGGGAAAAAGCAGGAACGGGGTACTGATTTTGGATGATCAGCCTTGATCATATTAAATGGCGGTGCTGGCTCGAAGGGCCAAATGGCCTACTCCTGCACCTCTTTTCTATGTTTCTAAAAGACAAAAATAACGTCTATGTGTGTTGAAGGGCCTGTTTCCGCACTAAATCTCTAAACTAAACAAACCCATGTGCGATATTCATCCTGTGCATTTGTCAGTCCTACTTTGCTCGAAGTGACCTCTGAGCCACCAATCCCATATTATCAGGGCTTTATCACCAATTAATCTCTCCCCCCCTCTGCCAGTGCTCATGCGCTCAGTGTGATTAGATTTTGGGCAAGAGGATTAGGCAATCAAATCGATTAAATCTGCTGCTGAAATTGTAGCTCTCTTTAAATAAGCAGAAATATGCCGGAGCTGAGAGTCACAACCTGCCCGTCACAGAGTCGAGAGTGTTTTATTGACATATGTCCCGAAAGGGAACTGTGACATTCTTATTTGCAAGCAGCACAACAGGTAACTGATCATAGTACTCTGTAAAACCCATAACAAAACAATACATTAAAAACATAGAAATTAGGTGCAGGAGTAGGCCATTCGGCCCTTCGAGCCTGCACCGCCATTCAATATGATCATGGCTGATCATCCAATCAGTATCCCGTACCTGCCTTCTCTCCATACCCTCTGATCCCTTTAGCCACAAGGGCCACATCTAGCTCCCTCTTAAATATAGCCAATGAACTGGCCTCGACTACCCTCTGTGGCAGAGAGTTCCAGAGATTCACCACTCTCTGTGTGAAAAAAGTTCTTCTCATCTCGGTTTTAAAGGATTTCCCCCTTATCCTTAAGCTGTGACCCCTTGTCCTGGACTTCCCCAACATCGGGAGCAATCTTCCTGCATCTAGCCTGTCCAACCCCTTAAGAATTTTGTAAGTTTCTATAAGATCCCCTCTCAATCTCCTAAATTCTAGAGAGTATAAACCAAGTCTATCCAGTCTTTCTTCATAAGACAGTCCTGACATCCCAGGAATCAGTCTGGTGAACCTTCTCTGCACTCCCTCTATGGCAATAATGTCCTTCCTCAGATTTGGACATTGCCCTCCATAATGTGCCCTCCATAATGTTTGGGACAAAGACCCATCATTTATTTATTTGCCTCTGTACTCCACAATTTGAGAATTGTAATAGAAAAAAATCACATGTGGTTAAAGTGTTTTAAAGGCCATTTTTATACATTTTGGGTTTTCCATGTAGAAATTACAGCTGTGTTTATACATAGTCCCCCCATTTTAATAGACAATAGGTGCAGGAGTAGGCCATTCGGCCCTTCGAGCCATTCAATGTGATCATGGCTGATCATCCCCAATCAGTACCCCGTTCCTGCCTTCTCCCCATATCCCCTGACTCCGCCATTCAGGGCACCATAATGTTTGGGACACATGGCTTCACAGGTGTTTGTAATTGCTCAGGTGTGTTTAATTGTCTCCTTAATGCAGGTATAAGAGAGCTCTCAGCACCTGATCTTTCCTGCAGTCTTTCCATCACCTTTGGAAGCTTTCATTGCTGTTAATCAACATGAGGATCAACGTTGTGCCAATGAAAGTCAAAGAAGCCATTATGAGACTGAGAAACAAGAATAAAACTGTTAGAGACATCAGCCAAACCTCAGGCTTACCAAAATCAACTGTTTGGAATATCAGTAAGAAGAAAGGGAGCACCGGTGAGCTTACTTAAGGGACTGGCAGGCCAAGGAAGACCTCCACAGCTGATGACAGAAGAATTCCCTCTATAATAAAGAAAAATCCCCAGACACCTGTCCGACAGATCAGAAACACACTTCAGGAGTCAGGTGTGGATTTGTCAATGACCACTGTCCACAGAAGACTTCATGAACAGAAATACAGAGGCTACACTGTAAGATGCAAAGCACTGGGTAGCCACAAAAATAGGATGGCCAGGTTACAGTTTGCCAAGAAATACTTAAAAGACCAACCACAGTTCTGGAAAAAGGTCTTGTGGACAGATGAGACGAAGATTAACTTTTATCAGAGCATGGAGGAGAGAAGGAACTGCCCAAGATCCAAAGCATACCACCTCATCTGTGAAACATGGTGGTGGGGGTGTTATGGCCTGGGCATGTATGGCTGCTGAAGGAACTGGCTCACTTATCTTCATTGATGATACAACTGCTGATGGTAGTAGCATAACGAATTCTGAAGTATGTAGATACATCCTATCTGCTCAAGTTCAAACAAATGCCTCAAAACAAGCATAAGCTAAAGATGGCTGCAATACAGGCCTGGCAGAGGATCACCAGAGAAGACACCCAGCAACTGGTGATGTCCATGAATCACAGACTTCAAGCAGTCATATATGCAACAAAATACTAAACATGACTACTTTCATTAACATGACATTGCTGTGCCCCAAACGTTATGGTGCCCTGAAATGGGGGGGGGGGGGGGGGCTATGCATAAACACTGCTGTAATTTCTACATGGTGAAACCAAAATGTATAAAAATGGCCTTTAATAAAATCTGACAATGTGCACTTTAACCACATGTGATTTTTTCTATTACAGATCACAAATTGTGAAGTACAGAGGCAAATAAATAAATGCTGGGTCTTTGTCCCAAACATTATGGAGGGTATAGTTGCTGCCTTACAGCGCCAGGGACCCGGGTTGGACCCTGTCTGTATGGAGTTTGTACGTTCTCCCCTTGACTGAGGTAGCGTGAAGCGTAGAGGTCCAATAGGTGTGCTGCAAGCATCGACAAGCTGTGTTGTCAAGCTGGAAAGGGTACAGAGAAGATTTATGAGGATGTTGCCAGGACTTGAGGGTGTGAGCTATAGGGAGAGGTTGAGAAGGCTGCAACACTATGCCCTGGAGCGCAGGAGGATGAGGTGAGATCTTATCGAGGTGTATAAGATCATGAGAAGAATAGATCGGGTAGGCCGAGAGTAGGTGAGTCGAGGACCAGAGGACATAGGTTCAAGATGAAGGGGAAAAGATTTAATAGGAATCTGAGGGGTAACTTTTTCCACACAAAGGGTGGTGGGTGTATGGAACAAGCTGCCAGAGGTAGATGAGGCTGGGACTATCCCAATGTTGAACAGTTATGCAGGTACATGGATAGGACAGATTTGGAAGGATATTTGAAGAGGGAGTTAGATGTGGCCCTTGTGGCTAAAAGGGTCAGGGGGTATGGAGAGAAGGCAGGTACAGGATACTGAGTTGGATGATCAGCCATGATCATATTGAATGGTGGCAGGCTCGAAGGGCCGAATGGCCTACTCTTGCACCTATTTTCTATATGGAGCAAATGCAGGCAGGTGGGACTAGTGTAGCTGGGACATGTTGGCCGGTATGGGCTAGATGGGCCGAAGAGCCTGTTTCCACACTATGATGCTATTAACAACCCGGGCCTCTCCTCTCTGGATGTGAGAATGATCACAATGACCCTTGCGGAAGTCTCGAGACTTGACAATGTAAACACAGGGATGCAGATGTTGCTTTCAGCGCTGAGGTAACTCAGCAGCTCAGGCAGCACCTCTTAAATGCAGGGATGTTTCTTATCTGCTCAGTCCTCTTCTCACTGCTACCGCTGGGCAGGAGGTACAGAAGCCTGAGGCTGCACACCAGCAGCTTCAGCTATAGCTACTTTCCTGCAACCATCAGCTTCATGGAATGATCTCACCCAACTTTGTTTTAGAGTGGAGATAGATAAGATTCTTGATTAGTACGTCTGTCAGGGGTTATGGGGAGAAGGCAGGAAAATGGGACAGAGATCAGCCATGATTGAATGGCAGAATAGACTTGATGGGCCGAATGCTCTAATTCTGCTCTTATCATTTAAAAGCTGATGAACAAATCTCATCCTACCTCTGCTTATGATCTCTTGCACCACCATGGACTTGGTGTTTTTCTCCAGTTGTGATTTGCACTAATATCTTGGTTTTATTTCCCCTTTCTACTCTCTTGCAATCCATGTCTAATTTATGCTTTTTGTGTCGTCCGAGTCTAGGTGCCTGCGCTACTCCAAAGTTTGCAGGTTAAATGGCTTGGTATAATTGGAAAACTGTCCCAAGTGTGTAGGATAGTGTTAGTGTGCGGGGAATGCTAGTCGGCACGGACTCAGTGGGCCGAAGGGCCTGTTTCTGCACTGCATCTCTAAACTGAAGGATATTGATTATATGCAGGCAGATGAGTTGGTTTTGGCATCTTGTTCAGCAGACATTGTGCGCCTTAACACGGTCCCTATGCTGGTAGATAAAAATGCTGGAGAAACTCAGCAGGTGAGGCAGCATCTATGGAGCGAAGGAATAGGTGACGTTTTGGGTCGAGACCCTTTTGCACTTTTTTGTTCTATGGCCTGTTGTTTTATATAAATCTCTTTCTGATATCTTAGGACAGCCTACTATGTTAAGCTGTTTTATCAATGTGCAAAGTCAACAATGCAGGTGAAATGTGAAAATAAGAGGGTAAATAGTACACAAGAGGATTTGAATGGAAGCCTTCCTAACTCTATACTGTGTTCCTCTATCGCCACAACAGATCAACAGCAGATGCCATCTCAATGCGTTCTGATGCCACCTGCATAACAGGAAAACCAATAGGACTTAATGGAAAAAAAGTCAAAATTAATGGGCAGCTCAAAAATCTGAAACTTTAGCCAAGAAATCTGACATCGATTGCTGGCAAGGTACCAAATTAAGAAAGAACTGCATATGCTGGTAAAATCAAAGGTAGACACAAAATGCTGGAGTAACTCAGCGGGTGAAGCAGCATCTCAGGAGAGAAGGAATGGGCAAGGTTTCGGGTCAAGACCCTTCTTCAGACTGATTCGGGGTGGGGGCAGGACAAAGATAGAAAAGTAGGCGGAGACAGTACGACTAGTAGGGGAACTGGGAAAGGGAGGGAGCGAGAAAGTAAGGGCTATCTGAAGTTAGGTGGAGTCCTCCTTCAGACCCGAAACGTCACTTTGGCCCACTGAGTCCACACCAGCCAATGATCCCCTGCACGATCCTACACACGAGGAAAGTGTTAGCAAGGCAAATATAACCTGTAAAACTCCATGTCTTTGGAGAGTGGAGCACACGGGGGAAAACCCACATGGGTCACGGTGAGAAGGTACAAACTCCGTAGACAAGCACCCAAAGTCAGGATTGAACACAGGTCTCTGGCGCTGCAAGGCAGCAACTCTACTGGGGATTTATCAGCCTTCAGTCCCATCAGTGTATCCAACACCCATTTCCTGCATAATGTGGATTTCCTTCAGTTCCTCTGGTACCCGAGATCCTCTGGCTACTAGTACATCAGGAATATTGTTGTGTCCTCCTTAGTGAAGACAGATCCAAAGTAACATGTTCAACCTCATCTGCCATTTCCTTGTTCCCCATAATAAATTCACCTTTTTCGGTCTTCAAGGGTCCAACTTTGGTCTTAACTAAATTTTTTCCTCTGATAAAAATAAAAGATAAAACTTTGCATTGTATCTTGGTATGTGTGACAATAATAAATCAATACCCATGACAATATAATGGAAAGGCAGACTCCACTGTACTGCACAAACGTTCGGTGAATGTACATTTCTACTGGGTCGTATGCAAAACATAAAATATCAGTGAATTGCACTGACCAGAATGGTTGCTTGAGGAAACTACCATTTCAGCTAATCTGACCATTGTCTGCTGGTGTAATTCAAGAGATATGGGGCAATCAGTCATGGAAAATGTATATCGGCAAGCTGTGCACAAACAGCATCTAATCCTGGCCCGACATGACCGAACACTCAAGCCGGGAGGTTGATAGAACTGTGAGAGTAAATATGTAATTTGATTATAATGGAACCAAAGTACACAAGAACTAAACTTCAGCCTGCTATTTGTGGCTGGCCATGAATTAAAATTAAACAAATCCTATTTGTCTGCGAATTGTGCATATCCCATCAGTTCCTGTCTGTTGTATTTCCACGGGAGGGGAGGCGTGTAGGCAGCCTGTAGGCTGGCTAACAATAGGATCCACCCCACACACAGAGTGCCGTCATCAAAGCCCAGGACTGGTGCGACCAGTTTGATCTCTGCCTTTGTAAAGGCTTCTGCCACCTTTCCTGGGAAATTTACCATTAAAAAGCCAAGGTGATTTTTTTGTTGTTGTACAGTATCAGGTTGCCTCCCTCAAGCTTGTGAGCACTTGAGGATTATAGAAGATTAAAATTACTAGACTGCTGTAATAACCCAGTTCACTCCCTCACCCCCGCCTTGAAAGCAAATATCACCCTTACCCGTCTGACTAATGCTGACCTACAATGTTAAACTTTCAACTGCCCCTGAAATGACCCAATAATCTTCCTAGCTTGGAAGAACTGGTGAACATGGGAGACCAATTAATTGTCCCGTTTCTCCCACAAAATGGATGGAAAATCTACTCAAAGCAAAACGGACCACATCTAGCTCTGGGCACCTGTACCCAAAAATTCAGGGCTTGTCTTACAAGTGAACACCTCCCCCCCCCCCCCCCTCCCCCCAAATCTGCCCCATTGACACTCAGAAACAGCAACACAAGCTTCTGCTGTTGAAACTGATCAATTACCACCCCCAATTGTAATCACCTCTGGAAACATTTGCTTGCCACTATTTGCGGTTCTCATTTTCTACACTTCTAAGTCTACAATCACTACCCCATGCCCATTCTATCTTAGGGAGATAAAGAACTCCAAGCTAGTTTCAAGCCTTGGACCACGTGCTCACTTTTTCTTGGAACTGTTTGTACTCGGATGAGGTGAGATGCATAGCATACAATCTCTTGTTCAACCAAAAATGTTATTGTTCCAAAGTAATAGGAATCAATGAGTAACTAGTCTGGTGAGTGAGATGTAGCTGCCTCAAGGTAACTAATCACAGACAAGTTGGGAAAAATTTGACAAATTCACAATGCTATTCACAAATAGCACTACTGGCTCAGTTTATTGGTGTAGCTTTTGCTAAAACTTTAATACAGAAAGCATTAATTTGGTCTGCGTATTTACAACATAGCAATATTAAGTTTCATCAGATACACGTTTGAGAAACCAGCATCTCCCACATCTAACAGCATCAAGAAAGATGCACTATCAGCATACATCCTGCCAATATTATACACCCTACAATATTTCAGATGCATCATATCAATCCCAAAAACAATTACACCTGTAGATTAACAGTTCGGTGTCAGCTTATCATGGCCTTAGCTGTGGTTCAAATTCAAGAATGCTAACCAGTAAGACTGGAACGGTCCATCTGCAATCAGCATACATGAAGCTGCCTTCAGGAAATCTCAGGCCAGTTCACTGTCCAAGTTGGGGAATGGAGGAAGGATCTATGATCCAACCCTATGCATGCCAGCAAGGAACCTGGGTCTTGGGTTGTATAAGTGGGACTGGAGGCATGGAGGGGGAGAAAGAAAGGCCTTGTATTATCTGGAGACTCCTTGGAGAAGCAGCTTGCTTCCATCTCTATTCCACAAACATTAAGACATTTCAGGCCAAGGGAAGAAAAATCAGCCTTGGTAGCAGTGTGCAAATATAGGCCAAATAAAATTTTGCAGTTACCTGAAAGGATGACATAATTGAACAGCCAACACACAGTTTAGCATTGTTACTCAAGCTTTCAAACCCTTGAATTTTCCATAAAGCAGGAAGACTTGAACCTTTTTGATAAAAGTTAATTGGAAATTGCTCGGTTTGGTACGAATTTATAATTTGCAGCAATTACATCAGTGACCATCTAACTTAAGAAATTTAAATTGGGACAAACCACCGTTAAATGACGTGCCACAGCAATGCGGTTTGATTTGCTGCACGTCTTTTGCAAATAAAACTACTCAATAAAGTCATGTATTGCAAATATCCACTTACTGGTTTTGAGTCGAGTCAGTGGCCATAATGAAAAACCAAACAAAGGAAATAATTTGAAGTCACATACAGATTGTGCAAATAATTAATAGCAAATAATTTTGGCACCCAAGAGACTTAAGTTAATGGTCTTTTATTGGAAAAAAGACTAGCATTTACAACTTGGAATGAACATAATTGTAATTTGCTGAACAGCCATGTCGTCATTGTGCTGAAGTCCTATGTAGATATACTCTGACGGCTCCAAGTTATGGTATAGAACAGAAGATAAACGAGAGTTCAAGACACCCCCTTTTCATAGGTAATTTTAAAAATTCAGTGAACGGTAAATTGCCTGACATCCGTTTCACTATAGTGCAATGCAGACACGTTAACCAAGTTTTATACAGACATGCCATCCTTTTTTTTTTAATATTTAAAATAAGATCTTCAGTCCTGGTAATTGTTTGAGCACACTGTTTAAGTATGAGAACGATTCCACCCCAGGGACCGTCACACAATTACAACCTTCTATTGTAGTTTGCCATAGCACACAAAATTAACCAACTTTTCAGGAACTAATCATCCTGGTACAATATACAACTGGAAAAAACTAAGCTATTCCCACAAAGAACATAAAGTGGAATTAACAGAGCCAGGCTGTGCTCAACTGTCAAGCTGCATGCATGAAAAACTGGCCAGCCCAAACAGTGTATTTTAGCATGGAACTTCATAGAGTCCAATTGCTTCGTTTTTAAGGTAGTACAAGTTTTACTGATGCATGGCTTGAAGATCTTTGGGGACAGGACCACTGATCATTTTACATGCAGAGTTTGTGGACAGGTTTTATTTTTTGACATTCAGTAACTTTTGCTATACAGAAACAGAATGAATAAATGAACATTTTGCAAGAGGTAAGTAAAAGATTTCAACTTTTCTAGGAAGGGGGAAGGTAAAAGTCTTCATTTTGCAGTCATCATCTGTACGAATTCTGTGGGGAGGGAAAAACAAAGATGAAGCGGTTTGATTTAATAAAATATCGATCAGTAATAGTTATCGAAGAGCATCCAAACAGAACAATCCTGTGGTAATATGCATCTGGAATCTCATTGCCACAGACCACTACTTCTGAAATGAAGCTAGCATGCAGTAATGGACAGGGATGAACATAACCACTCATGCAAGATAGAATGAGAATCATTCCCACTACGTCTCCAAAGACGTACAGGTATGTAGGTAAATTGGCTGGGTAAATATAAAAAAATTGTCCCTCGTGCATGTAGGATAGTGTTAATATATGCAGGGATCGCCAGTCAGCATAGAATTGGTGGGCCGAAGGGCCCGTTTCCATGCTGTATCTCTAAACTACAGGTTAACTATGTGAGTGAATCTTATTTGAAGACAAGCATCTTCCAACCGTCTACTCAGCAAACGCAGTAAAGAAACATTCACCGTCACATCTTTTATTCTGCTCCACTCAACACGGTCATGTTCAACGTTGGATCGATTGTATCCATGTGGAATAATTCTACAGGAAGTTGCCATCAGTAAAAATGGACACTGCGCAGCTACAAGTGGTAAGGCAGTGTACTGCAAAAGTTAATTGAGATTGTCGATAATAATAGATTTTAATTTATATAGTGCTTTTCAGGACTCAAAGTCGCTTCTAAAGCAACTATTCCCTGCAACCAACTGCTATGTCTACCCGAGACACTATTTCAGTGTCATTCACCCTCGAGTCTTCATCACAACATTTAATGCACCCTTGACTAAAGTTTATGTTTTTTGATCATTTTCATCTTATTCTCCCTTGTGTATAATTTTATAGATAATTTATTTTTGTCACATGAGCAAAAAGCATAAATTAACTCAAGTGTTTATTTTATTCAGCCTTTTGAACATCCTAAAAATAAGTAAAGAAAACAGTGGATTTTTAAAATTTTAATAATTACCACTGGAGTTGGAAAATCATTGTATTAGAATGATTTAAAAAAAACATTCCAACATCTAAACACTGGGCTTCAGCCCCATCAGGCTTTGATCATCTAGTGTTTTCCAAGAAACAAACCAGTAAAGTCACAGTTCAACAGTTGCCTAGGGCAATCCTCCAGTGTTGCCATTTATAAATTTATGATCCCACTCGCTCGTCTAGTCTTCCCTAAAAGGTTATATTGCAGTAAATTTGGGAAATATCCTGCTACTTTGAAATTAGAAAACCATAGGTAGAGAGGAAAAAAAACATCAAATTTCCAGCTCCACTGCCATTAAAACCCAATAAAAGCTTACCAACCACTTTAATGGCAATGCCTTCAAGTACAGAAAAAAAAATCTGAATAAATTAAGTCATTCACCCCAAAATAATTTCATTCACCCTTGGGTCAACCATTCACCAGCTTAAGAACCACTGTCCTAGACCACTAAATTTAGCATTTTAACATCTAGACTGATCTCGAAGCTTAAGCCTATGATCTGCAGTCCAGCTGAGATAATTAAACCTGGAATAAAAAAAGATCAACATTTAAACTCCATCTACCTAACTGCTAAAATGATGACCCCAACTGCACAAGCTGTTAGCAAACAAGATCAATTCAAAACCAAGGCGTCGCTTATCGAAAGCTCCAGGGTAATCTTTTAAGTTTGCCAACATCCTGACTCCACACCACTGATCAAAGTCCTGGCTTTCAGTTTACAGTGCTGTTGAATACAGGATCAATTCTATAATAACCTGACCATTTGCAATGTCAGGCAAGTTACCCATAGCCAACACCCTGGTACCAGGAGTTCTGGACAATGAAAATGCCCACAAGATGCAACAGACTGAATAAGTTTTTAAAAAGGTACGACAGGGGGGGGGGGGGGGGGGGAGAAGAAAGGCAAACAGCAGGCAGTAGTCTCAAAAGAAGCAACTATTCCAGAAAAGGGACCAATCATGACTTCCAATCTGGCGTTAGACCAAATGCAACCACACCCATTGGGTAGAGGCTTGACAGTCTTGTACAGGTCTTAAAAAGTCTTAAGCATTGGTCACAGATAAGGGGGAATAAGCATTGGTCACAAATAAGGGAGAAAATAACAGCTCGGCAAAAAAAAGCGCAGAAACAGCATGCATGAACTTCACTGAGCCAACTACTTGATATGCATGGATATGTTTAGAGTGATTACATTCAGATTTCACGTGACAAACCATTAAGGCAAGGGTATCAAAACCACAATTGGTTAAATCAAGGACGAGGCTTTATGACCTGTTAAATTGGGGTCTCAGTGTTTAAGTGTGGCAAATGGAGGACAGGAAAATATCCCTGCAGCAGTCAATCGTGTGACAGCTTGTAAAATACTTTAGGCATCAAACCATTTCCTGCTTTCCTGGGGGAAAAGATGCACATTTATACAGAGAAGGAAGCTTAGAGAGGTCACCATAAACTAGCAAGGTCTATACAGGCCGACAGGTGGGCCATAAGCGAGACAGACTAGATCAAGGGTTATTAATGTATTAATTTGCCTGATTCCGAATCAAAGAACTTGCTGTTGTAAAATTGAAAGTTTGCATATTATTTTGCAAAACATTGGTGCAGACACAAAGTGGGAAGGGTTCCAAGTGTCACTCGAGATTGTTGTCCGGGTGTCCAGCCAGGTAGGATCATCTAGTCCAGGGGTTCCCAACCTTTTTTGTCCCGTTTACCCATGGTAACTTTAACAGCACATAACAATGTTATTATTTCACCTACCCAGGAGGTAAATTTGTTGATTCTGGAATTGTACATATTTTTCTTTCACTGACTGTTCTGTTCATCATTAGTTGTTTATAAATAAGTGAAATAATAACATTGTTATGTGCTGTTAAAGTTACCATGGGTAAACGGGACAAAAAAGGTTGGGAACCCCTGGACTAGATGATCCTACCTGGCTGGACACCCGGACAACAATCTCAAGTGACACTTGGAACCCTTCCCACTTTGTGTCTGCACCAATGTTTTGCAAAATAATATGCAAACTTTCAATTTTACAACAGCGAGTTCTTTGATTCGGAATCAGGCAAATTAATACATTGTTTTACAGTTCAATAGCAGCCATGTTTTTGCATTCACAAGTCAGACACCTAAGACTAGCTGCAATGTAAACCCCACAACACAAATTAACACAAGTGATCCATGCTGTAAATGGAAAACAACTTCTGTTACAATGACCCAGGGCAATAGACAATAGGTGCAGGAGTAGGCCATTTGGCCCTTCGAGCAAATATAGAGCCTTATCCGGAGAGCCCATAGTAGACAACAGCCTGTCAGGAACACAAAATACAAACAAATACATTGATTCCTCTTATTGCCCCTCAATCACCTCTGCTGCTTCACAATCCACAAATACCTCAGTCATGCATAGAATATTGTGCATTACTACAGGCCATAAAGTCCAAACTACAACTAGGTACTTTGATTCAGCCCATGTTAAACTTACTGCAAGCAAACTGGCAAATAGGCTTGTAGATTTGACTATATGTGCTCAATACTCTGTGCACAAAGGGAGGCATTTGGTGTGGTTTGCAAAGCAGCAGAGGTGGCTAAGGTACAATTGGAGGTATTAACATAATCTTATTGGTATTAAAACAAGACTGTCAACTTTCCAACCGAAGCTCTCCAAAGCCCCAGTGCCAGATAAGTCCAGAATAATCTAAAACTGTTCAATATTAATGAAAGATGATTGGCCTACAATTATTGAATTACAAATTCATTTAGTTGATCTTAGACACGTGTACCAAAGTACAGTGAAGAGCTATTTTGTTGCCTACTGTCAGGAAAAAGACTTAACAGGCAAGGCATTCCAGAGTCATTAAACCACAACTTCTGTTTTATATTATTTGGTGGTATCTGCACAAGCTTCACAGTGGCTAACAAGTATTGAAGCCTACCAATATTATACCAAGCTTCTTGGTTGTATTTTTTTTGCTTTGTTTCTATTCCAGATAAAAGCAGGAGATAGAATACTTGCCTTCATAGTTGACTTGGCCATCACCGTCAATATCTGCTTCTCTAATCATTTCATCTACTTCTTCGTCTGTCAATTTCTCCCCTAGGTTTGTCATAACATGACGCAACTCTGCCGCACTGATATAGCCATTACCATCCTGAGAACAAAAAGTAAAGTCACCATCAACCAAGTCTTGGGGCACACTTTCTAAAGAGTCTTGCCGTCCGATAGTACCTTCTCCCTCTTGACCACAACATCCCACATATTCGCTCATCAACCCCATTGGTCCCTGCAGTACCGAGAACTTTCACGCGGACTGCAATGTCACAAGGCGCTTACCACCATCTTCAACTGGGTGGCCTTCAGTGTCGCGCAATGTATATTTCAAAATAGGTTATGTCCCAAAAGGCACACAAGCAGTATTTAAAAAAAAAGCACAAGCTACAACTGGGAATGTGGGCAACAACACTGCACTACGAAATAGTGAGCAGTTAGAGTTGCTATCTTACGGCGCCAGAGATCCGGGTTCAATCCTGACGACGGGCACTATCAGTGCTGAGTTTGTACATGCTCCCCGTGATCTGCACGAGTTCTAAAGGTGCTCCAGTCTCCTTCCACACTCCCAAAGACTCACAGGTTTGTAGGTTAATTGGCTTGGCAAAATTGTAAATTGTCCCTAGTGTGTAGGATAGCGTCAGCGTACAGGGATCGCTGGTCGGCGCGGACTCGGTGGGCCGAAGAGCCTGTTTCCACGCCTCATCTCTAAACTAATAGATTCAAAATAAAGCAGAACATGCTGGAAGACAGAGCACGCGGTACTTAGAAGAGAACAAGAACAGGCTTCAGCACAATGTCTGCGCCGTGCATATGAAGGAAATAACTTATCAACATGCCCATCAACCACACCCTCTCCATATCCATGTGCCCATACTAATCACTATGCAAGATACTTCAGCAAAAGAGCATGCATCATTTCCATGACTTGTACCAGGACAGGTCAAGGCAAAGTGACCAGTAATTGGATCATGGATAGTTCATGGACTATCATTTTGTGGTAATTCTTCCTTTGAGCAGCAAAATTGGGGACACCACTTTCTCTTGCTCTAAAGTGCAATTAACTTTCAGAGAGGAAAGACTTTGTTCCAAATTTACATAACAGTATTAGATCATTCAGAGATAATAATCATAAAAATACTCTATATTAGCCAAGTATGTTTTGCAACATACGAGGAAAGATCCTTTACCACACCCGTCCACCTAATACAATAAGAGACAAAGTAATGGAGTAACTCAGCTGGCCAGACAGCATCCAAAGAATGTGGAAGGAGGAAATGCAGATGTGGTTTAAACTGAAGATAGACACAAAATGCTGGAGTAACTCAGCAGGACAGGCAGCATCTCTGGGTAGAAGGAATGGGTGACATTTTGGCTCGAGACCCTCCTTCAGACTCAACATCAACATGGATAGATGATGTTCTCAGATGAGTCGCAACCTGAAATGTCCCATGTACTCCTGAAATGCTCTTGGCCCTCTGACCGCACTTTGTCTTTTTGTAAACCACGGCCTGCAGTTCCCCGTTTTTACTCCCAACACATTACCTTGTCAAATACACGGAATGCTTCACGAATTTCCTCTTCACTATCTGTATCCTTCATTTTCCTCGCCATCATGGTCAAGAACTCAGGAAAGTCAATAGTTCCATTCCCTGGTAAAAGCAATATTACAATTAAGAAGTTACAGACCTGGTAAATTTGATGTAGTTAAACTGGGGAACAGCACAAACTTCATAGTAAGCTGGTCTAATTTTTTTTCCAAGGTTATCTATTGTTTACCAGCAGGAGCTGAACTATTAGCCAGGTACAATAAAACATTGCTCAAAGCGACCAACGTAAATATTCTAAAATCAGGATGTGACCCCCATATAGTATCTGCTGACCTAATTAAAGCTGAGCCAATCTCATTAAACTAATAATAGATCCCTCCAAAATTATATAGCTAGACAGATTCACGATGGCAAAGTTAATGAGGAAGAATGCCGACAGTTAATTAAGCTATTATAATATTCATTGTTCTCATTTCAAGTGTACCTTACAGCAAAATTTCACCTTTAGCTGAAGGATAGTGCAGTTAAAAGGATCTGAACTAATTTTGCCTAGCCAGTTGAAATAAGACTTAAAAGGCTGGATTGACTGTAAAAATCCAAAAGTTCACCAAAAGGATATTTTAAAACCTTGTGCTGTAGAGGCATGTTGGGAGAGACTAGGCTTTCCGAGGTCATGCAGCTGTTTTGCAGAATACCTCCATTCTGTATTGGTCTTCCCCTGAAGATCTGATCAAACACCATATACTGGAGGTCAGCCGTTGCTTGCAAGACCCGTGAGAAGGGTGGAGACATAAACCACAGGATCCCAAAGGAAAGTCTCTTTAATCTTGAATGGAGCACTTGACTTGGCATCATAGACTGACGCACAAGATTCATCGCTGCAGCCAATGAAGGACTGCAGCAATCTTTTGATGGAGATAAAAGTTTGATAGACCCGATTTGAACACCATTTTGGGCTTGATTGCACCCACGCACTATGAAAATCTCAACACTGATTTTCCTTAGCTACACATCTTTGAACCATGTGATTGCAACCGCTCAATTGTGAAGTAGCGGATGGACAGGTAAAAATATACTGCATAGAAAAAATGAAATTTACCCTTTAATGTCCAAACATTGCCATACCAACTTAAAACATTGCGACCCTATAGTAGGGCTAATTTGATATTGACACTTTTCAATCAATCTCAGTGCATCAGCTAGATACAAAACATGAGTCTGCATTTAGTTAACCAGGAATTCATTGACAGTAAACAGCAGTGTTACATCTGGTAGAGATGCCGCCTCCACTCCAGCAACCTAGGTTCATTCCTGACCTTGGGTGCATGCCTTCTCCCTTAACCATGCGAGTATCTGTTGGGAGCTGGGTAGTTTCCTCCCACAACTGGAATTAAAGGATATGGAGAGAAGGCAGGCACGGGTTATTGATTGGGGACGATCAGCCATGATCACAATGAATGGCCTCCTCCTGCACCTATTTATTTTCCTATGTAACTGGTCACATTAAATTATCTTTAGAGTAAATGGGTGGTAGAATTGATGGCAACATGGAATTAATAGGTTTAGGGAAAATTAGCGCTGGTTGGGATTGTTGAGCCGGCTGACTTAAATGACGCAAGATACCAAGCTGCAATGTCTTAACATGAGTTTCCACAGCATCTTTCATGGCTTTCAATGACCCAGAGTCAAAGAGTGCATCTTTGATGTGTACACATGAGAAACAATTGTCAACTTGGCACACAAGTCCCACAGACAAATTTGCCAGGTAATACCACTGGGTAAATACAACTAGTGTCCCTGCTCTACACCCAATGAGCATGATACAGCATTTAAGCAGGCCCTTTACAGCCCAATTGTCCATGCCGACCTAATACTCTCAGGTTATTATTGGATCTTCCCTCTCACACCTTTAAACACATGCCCTCTAGTTCGATTCCCTAACTCTGGGGGGAATACATTCACCTTATGCCCCTCGTGATATAGTCACCACTGCAAGATCACCCCAGATCCCTGTGGGATATCATGTCTACTTATAAATCTGCCGACCATGAAAGGTCAGTTTAACATCTTAAAGACAGCATGATTTTCAAAATGGGACAGGGACAGTAGTTCTAGCCTGTCTTGTGCTTTCAAAGGGCAGGATTTAACAGAGCCTTGTGACTCAGTAACAATATCTACTGGGACATCTGTTTTTTATCAAGGTAGAAATGCACCACTTGATGGAAACAAGGTGCCCATGCTGGTTTTAGAAGTGCACTGGAAAAAGCAGACTCAAGTCTGTTCTTCTCCAGATGCCTGACAGCACATTGTATACTGGTTTAACCAGGCATACAGTCAAGAGTGATGAATCCAAATGTTGATTAAAACTGAACATCAGGAATTACTTGGTAGACAAAAATGCTGGAGAAACTCAGCGGGTGAGGCAGCATCTATGGAACGAAGGAGAAAGGCGAAACCTCGCCTTTTTCTTTTGCTCCATAGATGCTGCCTCACCCGCTGAGTTACTCCAGCATTTTTGTCTACCTTTGATTTTCCCGCATTTGCAGTTCCTTCTTAAACATCAGGAATTACTTTCTAACTTGCCCACCAAAAAGCCATGTATTATTGAACTGGATCGATTCGCAGACCCATTATCCTAGTCAGCCATTCAGAATAAAATTAGAAGTACTCCAGCCAACCTGCCATATGTTTAATTTCTGTAATGTAAGTAGCAGCCACTCAGCTGAAACCACAAATTCTCAACACTAAATTGGCCTGTTCCTGTAAAATGCACTAAGTTTAGAAACCAATATTTAATCAAAAAGATTAATGAAATGACCTAATTTAATTGCGCATCCACTCAATATAGCCTAAACCAGTTTTTAAAAGACCAAGTTAATTAAAAACAAATGTTGGTCAGGCAGCATCTATGGAGAGGAAAAAAAAATTACAAATCAATGATCTTTTGGTTTGCTAATTAAATCCTGTCCTTGAACTGCCATACATCTTCTGAAAGTTAATATTGATGTTCTGCATTTACTCCAATTCAATTCCTTCATTTATCAATAGTTGCTGTACACCAACAATGATGCTCCAATGCATTAACAAGTTTACCTTGGGCTGCAGCAATTTCTGGCAACTCGACAGCAATTTAATGGCCAAGACCCAACCAAACTGAACCATCTTTAACACTCCCATAAATTTATTGACATAAAATCTAGATCAAATGACTACATTCATTTCACTTGCACTTTATGTGCAATGTGACGAATAAAACCGTATTGTATTGTAAAGATTGCACTTACTGAATCTTGACCAATATAACTGGTGAAGGATGGGCCCAATTACATGGCTGCATTTTGTTCAATTACCAAAAGTAGCGAGAAAGTTTCAATATTGCATCTTCCAACTCAAGCAACCAAAGATCATGTCCATTGCTTATTGCTCTGCCTTTGACATCAGGGGTAAACTTAAGCTAACTGAATCTTTATCCCCATTTCCAAACGAGGATTCAGACCAAGTCAATAGAAATAGCCACATCCTTAGCATGTCAAACTAATCCCTGGCCATTAATTCCACCCCATCCTGCCATCACATCTGACAAGACAAATTATACAGATGGCACAGTCTAGGAAAAAACAAGGGCATGCTAGGTCAAGCTGGACCTGGGCAGGTAATCCTTCTAAATTATTGATCCAATAATGTTCTAATATTGATCCAATGGATGGTTTATCTACAACTTCAACACCTTTGCATGTCAGTTATCTGTATTGTCAATATCACAGATGCTGAGATAAGCATTACCTCAACGAAATGCAAAACATGTTGGAATAGCACAAAGAACAACTCCTGCTTTGCTCTATATGCTAAAGTCTGACGAGTTCCTTCCCCAAAACAGAGTGCACATGGGAATCTTTGGCAACTATTTGGCAAAGCTGTAAACCTAGGCACCTCCATCTGAAACCTGGAACAAGCAAGGAACAAAAAAAAATCAGATGGGAACACCTAGAAAATACCAAGTGTTTTCTGTGGGAAAGTAAAGTCCCCACAGTCAGAATCCCACAAGGCTAAACATTGCTGCGCTCAGCTGCGTGTCAGGTAAATAACAAAAACAAGGTTCAAATCCTGGTCTTTCGGATAACTGTTGCTGTTGGGAGCAGGGCATTTTTATTCCACATGTGCCCTTGCTTGCACTGTTTTACAAGTTAATTATTTGCTTTGATACGACTCAAAATGGCCCAATGTACTAAGATTTCCATTAACCTTTATTGTGAAATGTACACTGAAAATAGATAATGATTAAAAGTAACAGATACATGCTTATCAACTGCACTAGTGCATGTAAAATTGGGATAACATGCAATGCTTTAGGTATAGATAACCGAAGGACTGCTGCCTTAAATCTGGCCATCTGCAGATACACATCAATATGAAACTCACCATCAGCATCAACTTCATTGATCATATCCTGCAATTCTGCTTCAGTGGGATTCTGGCCCAAAGACCTCATTACAGTCCCCAACTCCTTCGTTGTGATGGTACCATCACCATCTTTATCGAAGAGGGAAAATGCCTCTTTGAACTCTGAAAAGAGTAAATAAACACTTTAAGCAATTGACTACAGTTCAAAGTACTTAATCCAAAACTCAATATACATACATTCATTGTTGCCATCATTGAAAACAGCAATTAAAACGCATGAACTTTTTAAAGATGCTCACCACAGCATTTAATACTACGTAAACTGCATGAGGAACTCTGCGGGTCAGGTGTTATTTGGGGTCAGGAGCTTGCTTTGGCTTGGCCCATTCCCTCCACAGATTCTGCCTGACCAGCCGAGTTCCTTAAGATTGCAGTATCTGCAGTTCCAAGCATCTGCATGATGCCACTCAAATCTGATGGACCAACACATTCAGGCTTGCAACCAAAGTCACATATAACCAAATACAACTGTAAAAATTATGCTTCTCAGTTATGGGCAGAAGTTCATGAAATTGGTGGTCTGGGTGAATTTTATACTGCCTATTAATTTAGGCTATCAGGATAGCAGATATTTTAGAACAAATTGAAAAATGAGAACCCATAGTTCTTTGTACAATCTTGACAATATGGATCACCTTTTCTTTTAGACAACGAGTTGTGCTTTGCCATAAAAAAACATTTTCGTTGTTAGAGCTATTCATGTTGACGCAATAGGAATAAAATCATTTACGGTCAAAAAGTTAAGAAATGATCATACACAAGGCAAAAGCACATTAATGTGGATCGTAGGTAGACACAAAATGCTGGAGCATCTCAGTGGGACAGGCTGAAGGCTCTGGACCCGAAACGTCACCCATTCCTTTCCTCCAGAGATGCTGCCTGTTCCGCTGAGTTACTCCAGCATTTTGTGTCTACCTTCAATTTAAAACAGCACCTGCAGTTCCTTCCTACACTTAATGTGGATCATGCTATCTATAAGTGTCAGAGGTATAGAAAGATATTTAGCAGGACAGGCAACATATCCAGAAATTAGTTACTCTAGCATGCCGTGTCCATCTTTGGTGCAAACCAGCATCTCCAGTTCCTTCCTACACATATGGGAAGATACTGTTTGGAAACAGGCCTTTCAGTTAAGTACGCAGATGAATCATCTGTGTACACTTAACCCTACATTTACCCAAATCTTTACCCTACATTTTCATTCTCACCCTAGATTCTAATACTCATTTGCATTAACAAATTTAGTTAATCTGTTTACCAGCACCAGAACAAGCACTCTATATAGACACCACCCAAGGTCAAATTGAGTCCCAGTCTCCAGCGCTGCAATGCAGCTTTAATGGCTGCAGCAGTGTATTATGAAACTGATCTCAACCCAACTGCAACACTTTTCTACAAAATGATTAAAAAAAACACTTGGATTTATCCAAATGCACATTTTGCATTTCAACAGTGATAAATGCAAGCCCATTCTTACTTTGCACCTTCATTGGCATCAACATCACAAATTTAACTTGCTGGCACTATCTTTAATAGTATAAACCAATAATTAATTTGCAAACTAGCCTTTGGCAACTACTTTGCAGTCAATTTGGTTACACAAATGCAGCATGGAAACAAGCCCTTTGGCTGACTTGTCCACGCTGACCTAAATGTACCAATGAGCCTGGAGAATGTATATTTTTATGACATTGGCGAGACAATACTCTAGCCTATAGTTTACCACTTCACATTACAATTTAAAACTAGAATGTTTACAGCAACCAAAAAAGCTGCTTCAATTAGCTTCTCATGCAAAATCTATGACCCTAGAGCAAGCTTCACTGTCTGTCTTTGATCTTTCTGGATGTGATTTGGCCAAAACCATCCATGTTATAGTTCTGCCACAATTTCAACCCGAATGTATTCCAATCAATGTATTCATGGGCTAAGACTGATACATCGTGCACCAGGGCAAAATGATTACTGGACTAGATTTAGGATATCATTGAGAACACTCCCCATGCATCTACAGCTTCAACAAAATCACAACTCCTTTGGTAAAGAGAGCACACATTCTAACTGTAACAGTGTGTAATACATACTCAAGCCAAATCAAATGGCATATTTGGAGATTGACTACCACACCCAGTTGGGGAAGTCCAGGACAAGGGGTCACAGCTTAAGGATAAGGGGGAAATCCTTAAAAACGAGATGAGAAGAACTTTTTTCACACAGAGAGTGGTGAATCTCTGGAACTCTCTGCCACAGAGGGTAGTCGAGGCCAGTTCATTGGCTATATTTAAGAGGGAGTTAGATGTGGCCCTTGTGGCTAAAGGGATCAGGGGGTATGGAGAGAAAGCAGGTACAGGATACCGAGTTGGATGATCAGCCATGATCATATTGAATGGCGGTGCAGGCACGAAGGGCCGAATGGCCTACTCCTGCACCTAATTTCTATGTTTCTATGTGATGCCTAAAGCTCAATGGAGACATATAATTGTAAATTAAGTACTTAACAAACTTCCTGCGTAATAGATTGCAGTATTGACACTATAGTTTCCTAAACACTGGAATATTTACTTTCCATGGGTTTGACCAGAAAGCATTTAAATCCTAAACTTGTGCCAACTAACAGATTGCTTTGTCAAGAAAAATTGCTGTAGTCATCCTCAATTGAAAGCTTAAAGGCTACATACAGTAGCTGGAAATCCAGATATTTGATGTAAACCATTTGAATAATTACTTTCTATTCTGAGTTTACTACGATGCATACAAACATGCTTTTATTCCTGTTAGCAGTTTTTAAAGAGTTCTAATAATATCAGTGTACCAGCAAATGGCCATGCGGGTATACAGAAATAGACTGCTTATAAGATTGCATACAGCTTTTTTGCCTGACCATGTGTCATCTTGGTGGAGAGTGCAGATGGACAACCTTAAGTTTAAATTTCAGCCCCCAGTACACTTTCTTTGTTAGATTATTAACTCCACACAGTTAATTGATATTAGCATAAATTTGTAATATTTCATTCTTGCCTGTGTACAATCCCTGCCAAACTCCAGGATTAAAAACTCACCAGCAATCTGTTCCTCAGTCAGTTGGTCAGCCTACAAGGAGGGAAAAAAAAAAATCAGCTTAATGGTGTTAGGTGCCAGTCTGAAATTCCACCCCACCCAAGAAGAATTAAGAGCCCTACGAACAAGCAGCACTTCAGCATCAAGATAAACGACCTGTAATTCACTCGAGATCGAATGTTCACACCAGGTTACCCCATAACTGAAACATGGTTTAACGTGAAAACAAATACCAATACAAGATCATATAATAGAAACAGATGAATGCCCAAATTTCTATCTCCAAGTACAATGGCCACCCACAGAAGTTTTAAATATCATTTTTTTCAGAAGGCAAAGGAAAAAGCAGCACATTTTAGGAAATGGACCTACCAAACTAAATTCCAAAGTTTAAAAGACTTTATAGTAATCTCAAATTTCAAAACCATGAATTGATAGTTTGTAAAATAGCCTTCATCTCAAAGCACACTTGAAGCCAATCGCCTTTTGTTAATCTTCAGGCATAAGATCGGCAAGAATCACATTCAAGATCAATTTGCTTTTTCCATAAATGGGAATTCAAATTATGGCATAGCAGACATAGTAATTTGGATCTTTTCAGCTCTGATATCACAAATGTAGCTAGTATTAATTCCTTAATACTTCATTTTAGTTTTCAGGTTGAATGCGAACAGACAATCCCAAACAAACAACCTGCTAGCAAGACAGATTAGATGGCACTAAAATGGTTGGAACACCTAGGGTCACCTCAACGTCAAGTTCAAACCTTTCAGCTCTATACTTAATTAAGAGATGCAGGTCTTGATCCACTTTGCAAACTATCAGATAAATTAAATTCAATCAAAACTACTTCAGGTCAGATCATACGCTCTAGTATCATGATCTTAAACCCATATTCTAATCCATAAGGAAATTGTGAAAACCGGTGTAAAAATTAGACACGTATAACACTAAGGGAATTGATGCTTCCCAGGAATATGTGCTCCTGGGAAAGCAGCCTTGCAAATTTGTTGCCAATTGATGAAATCAGCAAAAGTGCAATGTTTATACCACGGTGAAGAATGCAAGCTCATTTCCCCTGTAAAGCAACTTGCACCACTGTTCCAACCAGTTAAAATGGAGTTAATAGCTTCCAAGTCCTGTTATAAAAACAGGAGAGCTATTAACATTGCCATTGCAGTAGTAACTTCCAAAAACTCTGCCCCCTCATGGGAGAAAAGAACGGAAAAACTGTTCTTCCCGAGATCTGATATTAAAAGCAATTCTTCTACTTGATAACACGGGCAAGATAACTGCTGCCCTTTGTCCAACAATTCATCTTCAAGACAGTTGCACAATAAACTTTAATTAAATCTGTTAGCAATATACAAGACATTTTAATTGAATGGTCTTTGCTTAGTTGTGCATGTATTTAACTTCAAGACAAGTGACACATTAATAAACTGAGTAAATTAACAATACAAATTACATCTGAAGTATAATTTACAACATTTAACATGGACAATGTCCAATTCCTAACCAACTCAAATTTGCTGGTATATTTAAAATAATCTTGACAGTCCAATAAATTGAGCTAGCTATAACACACTACGCTGTTTGCCATGATTCTTAGTCAACTTAACAAAATCCCAGCCACTGAATTCAGGACAGTAAACAGGTAAAATAAATGAAAAATCACTGGAAAGACTTCAAAACGTTTTATATCAATGTTGACAGCAAAGGAAATGTCTCACATTTTCCAATGGTAACTTGAAGTAGGAAAGGACTGGAATAATTAAAAATCCATACTCCAATGAGAAAACAATGATTCAATTGAAGCAATATAATCTGCAATTGCACCACTTTTCCATAACTTCAACATACGTGATGGACGAAGTGGCTTCCTCCTCAGCCATTATAAATTTATGATCTTAGACGTGCACATTTGGTCACAATTTTGTGCTGCACATTAGAGGCACCGACATTATCCTTAATTTGCAAGCTCAAGTATCAAGTCAATTAGTAGCACGTTCAAACAGACGGGGCCCTCCAGGTTAAGACTGCACAAAATACTCAACCAGTGAGTACGCGTTAGCAACCATGTGTATATCGCCATTACCTTCGAATTGCAAGAGATTGGGCGTGGAAGACGAAACATCGCATTGTTTGCAAAGTAAATTACACCATGCCCCTTTCTGACCAGTGATAGTAAGAGAGCAAACTAGTTTGCAGCGATAATTTTCCAGAAAGCCGCGTTTCGCTGCATGCATCCGCCATCTGGAGCAGGAAACAGCAAGGCTTTTTCCCCCCCTTTTTGCAAACTACAACCGGCATTCCATGAAGATAAGAGAGGAACACACCCTCTCTATCAATCCATCGAGATGAATGCAGATGCGTCGGGGTTTTGTTGTTGTATTGGAGCCTGTTTCTGGACAGAAGGGAGAGAGCGGGGTGGAGAGACTGCAACATCCCGCAGCCCTGCGGAACAGGAAGGACTGGCGCCCTGTTCGCCGCAATGTACTTCACCATACTTGACCAAGGCAAGGACGTGGCTCACTCCTCTCCTCTGTCCCTCTCTCTCTCCCGCCGGGCAGACCGAACAAAAAAACCCCCGACACCCACCATCAAGAGGGAGAGGGTTAAACACCCTCCCTGCCGCCGCCCGTTCGAGCCACTAGCCCGCCAACAGAGGGGTAAAGGCGCGCTCCCGCCTGACAGCCGGCCGCCATTTTAGCTGCCGCTGCCGCTGCCCCGCAAACACACCGGGTCGGCAGCGCTTCTCACATCACCGCCCTCGCCTTCCCGCCGCGCGTTTCCAAAAGCCCGCGAACTAACAACGAGGAGCGGAAGAAGGAGAAGACATTGTTTTGTGATACCCACCATGTCGAGTGTTTCGGGAGGGAGTGCGTGGCTGGCTGGAGACGGGCGGACGACGACGACGACAACTGCTGCTCCTCCTCACGTCGCTGTCCCACTGGCGCCGATTGCCGCGCTCTTCCCCTGCTCGCCCTCTTTATATATCGCGTATCCCTCCGCCGCCCGCGGCTGTGAGGGGAGTGGTGTGGAGGGGTGGGGGGGGGGGGGGGCGCTGCGGCGACAGCAAGTTTTAACCTCCTCCTCCCCCCCCCCTTGCAATCCGACGCACCCGCCGCCGCTCCCAAAAATGTGCAATCGATCGGCTGCCGTGCCCCGGATCGGTGGAGCGCTGGCGCTTCCCGTCAACGGCGGAGCGGGACTATTTCCCGGAGGCGGAGGGGGGTTTCGGGTGGTGCGGCTGGAGATGTCGGTTGGCGCGGAAAAGGGTTGGTTGGGGGTGGGGCCGAGCGGCCGATGTCTCGCCGGCTGCGATTGGCCGAGGCGTACCTGCAATGGGCGAGCGGATGTGCCGCGCTCTGCCATTGGTCGCCGCGCACCTGCAATGCGTCAAGGCGATGGTGCCCGTGATGGGGGAGCGGGCGCCGGGCAGTCGCTGCCTCCGCCGGCCAGGTAACAGCACCTCCCTCCCTCCCTCACACCGCCACCGAGCGGAGAATAACCACAGCAGCACGGACAACAATAATAATAATAATAATAATAATAATTCATAACACAGGGTGTGAATACTAATGGGAGAGTACACGAGTGGCTCTGTCAAAAGAGCTAGCAGAGGTACAATGGGCCGAATGGTCGAGCAGAGATTAACTCCAAGCAGCCCGGAGGCCGCTGTGCTGCAAAGGCAGGAGCAATAATAATAATACTTAACAGGGTGTAAATACTAATGGGAGAGTACTCAAGGGGCTCTGTCAAAAGAGCTAGCAGAGGTACAATGGGCCGAATGGTTGAGCAGAGATTAACTCCAAGCGCTGTGCTGTAAAGGCAGGAGCAATAATAATAATAATAATAATAATTCATAACAGGGTGTAAATACTAATGGGAGAGTACTCAAGGGGCTCTGTCAAAAGAGCTAGCAGAGGTACAATGGGCCGAATGGTCAAGCATCGAGCAGAGATTAACTACAAGCAGCCCGGAGGCTGCTGTGCTGTAAAGGCAGGAGCAATAATAATAATAATAATACTTAACAGGGTGTAAATACCAATGGGAGAATACACGTGGCTCTGTCAAAAGAGCTAGCAGATGTACAATGGGCCGAATGGTCAAGCATCGAGCAGAGATTAACTACAAGCAGCCCGGAGGCTGCTGTGCTGTAAAGGCAGGAGCAATAATAATTATTATTCATAACAGGGTGTAAATACTAATGGGAGAGTACACGAGTGTCTCTGTCAAAAGAGCTAGCAGAGGTACAATGGGCCGAATGGTCAAGCATCGAGCAGAGATTAACTACAAGCAGCCCGGAGGCCGCTGTGCTGCAAAGGCAGGAGTAATAATAATTCATAACAGGGTGTAAATACCAATGGGAGAATACACGTGGCTCTGTCAAAAGAGCTAGCAGAGGTACAATGGGCCGAATGGTCTTGGTGCACCATGTTATCCATGTTTCAATAATACATGATTCAATAAAACATTCCCAGGAATTCTAACGGGTAAATACCAAAGGAAAACTATATTAGGCTGGTATTAACGAATGGTTGGCTCTGTGAAAGAGCTAGTAGTGTTAAAATGGCCAAATGGTTTGTGCCCATTTTATCCATGATTCAATGATAAATGATTCAATAAAACATTACTAGGAATTCTAACAGGGTATAAATATGAAAGGGGAAAAAATATGCGGATGGTGTTAACGAGTTAGAGCCAGTGGGTGGCCCTGTCAAAGATACAATGGGCCGAATGGTCTGTTTGCTCCATATTATCCAAGATTCAGTTTAACAATCCTCGGAATTCTAACGGTATAAATACGAAAGTGAAGACTAATGAGGATGGTGTTAACAAGCTAGAACCAGTGGATGGCTCTGTCAAAACCTGGCAGAGGTACAACGGGCGGAATGGTCTCTTTGTACCATGTTATCTATTTTTCCTTTTTTTTTAAAATGAGACACATTTATGTGGCACGCTCCATCCATAACATTCGATGCTGCAATGTAGTAGCCAATTTGTGCACCCATTAAATCTCCCATTAACAGTGTATGAAAATGTTACATGGAGAAGACAGGGGTTGAGGGGCCAAATGGCCTAATTCTACTCTGATAGTTTAGAGTCCAAACAGTGATACTGGCCAGTTGATGGCTTAGTAATATTGTTTGGGAATAGTTGAGACTCCGTGAGATCTTTTATGTTTACACAGCAGACTGGGCCTCAGGTTAAGAGTCTCAAGATTCAAGAGAGTTTATTGTCATGTGTCCCTGATAGGACAATGAAATTCTTGCTTTGCTTCAGCACAACAAAACATAGTAGGCATGACTACAGAACAGAATCTGAAGAAGGGCCTTGACGCGAAACGTCACCCATTCCTTCTCTCCAGAGATGCTGCCTGTCCCGCTGAGTTACTCCAGCTTTTTTGTGCTTATCTTCGGTTTAAACCAGCATCTGCAGTTCCTTCCTACACAGGCCTGAGTTTAACCTCCCATCAGGAAGATGGTGCCTCTGACCGTGACGCTCACCCTCAGTATTGCACTGGAGCGACTTTGTCCTATTCTTTATGCTCACATTTCTGGAACCTACGAAAGGAGTTTGTTTCTCCACCCACCCCATATCCTGCTAACGTTTAAACTCTATGTACCAAGGGAAGAGATGTGACAGCATGTTCTTTTTGAAATAAATATTTATTTCTGGAGGGGCAAAGGAACTTACGAACCTTGAACATTTAGTCCTGAAACTCTCTAAAAACAATACATGGGAATACAGTGTCCTCCATAATGTTTAGGGACAAAGACCCATCATTTATTTATTTGCCTCGGTACTCCACAATTTGAGATTTGTAATACCCCATGTGGTTAAAGTGTACATTGTCAGATTTTAATAAAGGCCATTTTTATACATTTTGGTTTCACCATGTAGAAATTACAGCAGTGTTTATACATAATTTATACATAGTCCCCCCATTTCAGGGCACCATCATGTTTGGGACACAGGAATATCATGTAACTGAAAGTAGTCATGTTTAGTATTTTGTTGCATATCCTTTGCATGCAATAACTGCTTGAAGTCTGCGATTCATGGACATCACCAGTTGCTGGGTGTCTTCTCTGGTGATGCTCTGCCAGGCCTGTATGCAGCCATCTTTAGCTTATGCTTGTTTTGGGGGCTAGTCCCCTTCAGTTTTCTCTTCAGCATATAAAAGGCATACTCAACTGGGTTCAGATCAGGCGATTGACTTGGCCACTCAAGAATTGACCATTTTTTAGCTTTGAAAAATTCCTTTGTTGCTTTAGCAGTATGTTTGGGATCATTGTCTTGCTGTAGAATGAACCGCCGGCCAATGAGTTTTGAGGCATTTGTTCGAACTTGAGCAGATAGGATTTGTCTATAACTTCAAAATTCATTATGCTACTACCATCAGCAGTTGTATTATCAATGAAGATAAGTGAGCGAGTACCTTCAGCAGCCATACATGCACAGGCCATAACACCCCCACCACCGTGTTTCACAGATGAGGTGGTATGCTTTGGATCTTGGGCAGTTCCTTCTCTCCTCCATACTTTGCTCTTGCCATCACTCTGATATAAGTTAATCTTCGTCTCATCTGTCCACAAGACCTTTTTCCAGAACTGTGGTTGCTCTTTTAAGTACTTCTTGGCAAACTGTAACCTGGCCATCCTATTGTTGCGGCTAACCAGTGGTTTGCACCTTGCAGTGTAGCCTCTGTATTTCTGTTCATGAAGTCTTTTGCAGACAGTGGTCATTGACAAATCCACACCTGACTCATGAAGAGTGTTTCTGATCTGTCGGACAGGTGTTTGGTGATTTTTCTTTATTATAGAGAGAATTCTTCTGTCATCAGCTGTGAAGGTCTTCCTTGGCCTGCCTGTCCCTTTGCGTTTAGTAAGCTCTTTCTTCTTAATGATGTTTCAAACAGTTCATTTTGGTAAGTCTAAGATTTGGCTGATGTCTCTAACAGTTTTTATTCTTGTTTCTCAGTCTCATACTGGCTTCTTTCACTTTCATTTGCAAAACTTTGATCCCCATGTTGATAAAACAGCAATAAAGTTTCCAAAGGTGATGGAAAGACTGGAGGAAAGATCAGGTGCTGAGAGCTCTCTTCTACCTGCATTAAGGGGGCATTTAAACACACCTGAGCAATTACAAACACCTGTGAAGCCATGTGTCCCAAACATATGGTGCCCTGAAAATGGGGGGACTATGTAGAAACACAGCTGTAATTTCTACATGGAAAAACCAACATGTATAAAAATGGCCTTTAATACAATCTGACAATGTGCACTTTGACCACATGTGATTTTTTTCTATTACAAATCTCGAAATGTGGAGTACAGAGGCAAATATATAATGATGGTCTTTGTCCCAAACATGGAGGCACTACCTTCCAACAGAAGGACTGCATTGGATAAAACAGGTCAGCTCACTGCCTACCTCCTTTTCAAGGACAATTAAAGATGGGCCATAAATGCTGGCTTTATCAGATCCTGCCAATTGAATAAGTAAATTAAATGGACTTAAAATGGGTGCACATTATTGTTAAAACACACACTGATTTAGAAAGTTTATGTTACTAGCCACATTTAAAAGGCAATGTCAATTATATTATTCATAGTGCAGCTTGCTTTGATTACAGGGTTTTTTCTGCCCTGTTCTTTGCTGAGGCAGAGAACCGAGACTTGGCAAGAGCGTGAGAGGGATCACACAACATGTGGTGCATGTGAATGATCAGCCTTGTGTATTGTCACAGATTGCAGTAGAAGTTGGGAGACTGAAGGCAGGGTGGAGTTTGATGGAACTGAGGGGTTTACAGGCTGCTCAATTGATTGTTATGGCGGACAGATAGGAATAAAACATAAAACCCCTTTAAAGCAGAGGCTGCTTTGCAGTGAATCAGTGAAAATCAAGCCAACAATGGCATTGCTCCAAATCATATTCCAGTAAATGCAGAATACAGATATCACAAAGTCTTTTCAACTGGTTCCACATTGATTTTATTTTCGCTAATTTAAGCTGTCTGTTGCACAACATATTAACTTTATTCCAGTACATGATTGCAGAATACAGCTTAATGTCTTGGCATGGGGAATCATCACTATCATTTGATTATGTGACAGCAAGCCTTTGTTAAGGTGGGTTGATTGGTTTAGGCACAGTGACGTGATAGAATCAGCAGTCCTCGAGAGGCAGGTGTAGCAAAAAATTAAACTTTGGCTTGTTTGGAAAGCATTGAAAAGGTTAATTTTTCACAGTGTGCACCGTGTATGAAATATCCATTTTTTTTAGTGCATCCATCACAAGCCGCAAACGCACAAAATGAAAGTAATACTATAATTTGACCATGGTTTCTTTTGACATGGATCTGATCATTTACAATTGCTTGCAAGTATGTTTCCCACTGCAAAGTCAGAAAACCTTAAATTAATATCAAGGTACTTACAGTAATGAGGCTGCGCTATTAAAGAGGGAAAACACATTAGGTACAGTTCCACCTCAGCAGAAGAGCAGTACATTTGGCATCACATGCCAGAGATCTTTCATATTGCCTGATTTAGTAGCAGCCAAACTAGTAAATCTACCAGTGAATGTGACGTATGGGTGCAAAGGTATGATAAAGATCAATTTAAGTTTTGCAGCTTGATTTGGACACTGATTACTTTCATATCAATTGTCGAATCAATCCATTAGATTTAAACAGAAAAGAGACACAAGAGATGCTTGAGCGAAACACAAAGTGTTGGAGTAGCTCAGCAGGTCAGGCAGCATCTGTGAAGGCAATGAGAGGTGGGGGGGGTCCCCGCCCGGAACGTCACCTGTCCATGTCCTCCGCAGATGCTGCCTGACCCGCTGAGTTCCTCCAGCACTTGTTGTTCTGCTCGATATTCCAGCATCTGCGGTTCCCTGTGTCGGCCAATTAACCTTCCAACGTGCGCTTTTTTGGCTGTGGGAGGAAACTCAAGCAGTCACGGGGAAACCCTGCAAACTCCCCACAGGCAGCACCCGAGGTTAGGAACGAACCTGGTGCTGCGAAGCAGCGACTCTCTTCTATCAGTGATTCCACGATCCCTCAGTGCCTCTGCGGTTCAGTCATTGTGATTGCACAAGATCGGCAAACAATCCTCAATCTTTGATCAGGTAACTAATCTCAAGTAGGGTGACAGGGAAAATATTGCAATCAGCATCCCTATTTAGGGAGTGGGAGACTCTAAATACTTAGGCATGCAATCCAGGCCAACACCCCAGTGCCTGGGGGAGTTGCTCTCCTGCAGTTGACATATTAAACTTAGCCCTTGTTCTCCTCTGAATATAATGATTCCCCTGATAATATTCAGGGGAATTCTCTGCAAAGCTTGGTACTATCATTTGTCACCAAGCACATCTCATCGATATGACTAGTTTTATTTTGTGGTGCCTAACCTAGCTGTCCTGTGCCAGATTTCAAAAACATTACAAAATACTAAACAGGACTTTAAAATGCTTAGGATACCCTGACGTTTGTAACCAGCATACTGTGTTACAATCTCCCTCGCTACACCCCTCCGCGTTATTACATCTCTCGCATCTTTTACCACCTTTTCTCAGAAAACCGATGTGCACAATTATATTTTTGTACATTTCTATAATCCTTCTCTGAGTTTCCACTCAATGTTTTTGCCCATCTCCGAACCTGCACAGAGCCTTGAGGCATATTCCTCTGTTTAAAGAAACCTGTTGTTGATAAGGACTCGGCACTAATAATGACATCACAGTTTTTCCGTAAGCACATACAAAGCTATTTTCTATTTGTTCTAGGGTTATGAGCTGCACAGTGAGTCCTCATTCATTGCCAAGCCCTAGTTGCCCTGAGAACATGGTAACAGAAACTGTTTAACTGCTTGGCTTGGAATGAGAAGGGTTCATTATAGTAGCCAGTGGGGGCTGGGGGCATTTAAACCCCTGTCCCACGGTGCGAGTTCATTCCAAGAGTTCTCCCGAGTTTGCCCTGATTCCTACTCGGAGATTTACGGTAATGGCCACTCGTCGGTACTCGGGGCTCTCGTGGACATTTTTCATCATGTTGAAAAATCTTCACGAGTCTTCCCGTGCTTACCTGCTGTTAGCGAGTCTTCCCGAGTACCTTCCGTTAGCGGTACGAGCCGGTAAGAGACGTCCCCGAGCTCCGACGTACCCGCTACGTTCATTCTCCGTGCTTACCACGAGTCTGATTTTTTTTAAACTCGCGAGAGCTCTTGGAATGAACTCGCACCGTGGGACACGGCTATTAGAGTGCAGACTAGGGAGTGCACCCAAGAGCATTTGGATCGGTCTGAGGAAGGGTCCCAACTCGAAACGCCGCCTGTCCGTTCCTTCCACAGATGTTGCCTGACCCGCTGAGTTCCTCCAGCACTTTGTGTCCTGCTTAATATCCTGCCAGCATCTGCAGTTCCTTGTATCAGCATTTCGTGAACCTCTCTTCTCTGTATCCGGGTCGTCATGGGCACAGACCACCCCACCATCGAAGTGATCTACAGGAGGCCGCTGCCTCAGTATCATCAGGCAATATCATCAGAGACCCACAACACCCTGGCCATGCCCTCATTTCACCCCTACCATCAGGAAAAATGTATAGGAGTCCGAAAACTGTGACCAATGGCTTCAAGAACTGCTCCTCCCCCCCCCCTCCCACCCCCCTCCGCCATCAGTTTGTGACACTACACAACCCTAACCTCATCCTAGACACAAGGAACTGCGAATGCTGGTTACAACAACAAAAAAACACATAGCGCTGTTGTAACTCAGTGGGTCAAGCAGCATCTCTGGAGAACATGGACATGGACATGGATGTTTTGGTCGGGACCCTTCTTCAGACTCAATTCATCTATGATCTTCTGTAAACTGTCTTAGGTTGCACAAAGAACCAAGGTTTTTTTGCACAAGAATTATGGTTATTCATTTTTTTGTTTTGTTTATAGTGTATTATCTGAGTGGATTGTGTTAACAGGCCTGTTATGTTGCTGGAAGTAAGAATTTCAGTGATGGTACATATGCCAATGAAACATTCTTGACTCTCTGGCCTATCCTGATTGTTGTGTGTATCCAAGACAACTTTGAGGTCCACCCCAGACCTGAGGTAGATACTGATTGATGCTTTACATCAATTTAACTGTGACGGCTGTCCGTGATAAACCTGCAAATGCCTCCATTTGTTTGTCTTGCTGCTCAGTGTCAGTTTGCAAATGGCATAAGCATAGGCAGCACAGTGGGGGCGCAGCGTGGAGTTGCTGCCTTGCAGTGCCAGAGGGCTGAGTTTGATCCTGACCACGGGTGCTGTCCGTACGGAGTTTGTATGTTCCCTCTGTGATTGCGTGGGTTTTCTCCGGGCGCTCCGGTTTCCTCCACACTCCAAAGACGTACACGTTTGTAGGTTTAATTGGCTTCGGTGAAATTGTAAATTGCCCCAAGTGTAGTAGCAGAGTGTTAGTGTACGGATTTTGCTGGTTGGTATGGACCCAGTGGGCCGAAGGGCCAGTTTCCGTGCAGTATCTCAAAAACTGAAGCTAAAAAACATAGTTTGGCAACAAATCTAGACGTCATGATGAGCTCTGTAAGACTTTGCTTAGGCCGCATCGGGAGTATTGCGTGGAGTTGTGGTCACCCCGTTACAGGAAGTGTGTGGAGGCTAGAGAGGTTGTGGAAGAGGGTTTACCAGATTGCTATCTGCATTAGAAGGTGCAGAAATAAGGAACTGCAGATGCGGGCTTACAAAAAAAAGACACAAAGTGCTGGTTCAACAACGGCTAAGGCAGCATCTCTGGAGAACATGACTAGCTGACATTTCAGATTGGGACCCGTCTTCAGACTGAGTCACTTTGTGTCTTTTTCTGGATTACAGGCTGTTAGCTACAAGGAAAGGTTGGACAAGAGGTTGAGGGGAGACCTAATAGAAGTGTGTAAAATTACAAGTGGCGTAGATAGGGTGGACCGCAGAAGCTTTTTTCCCCAGGGTGGAAATGTCAAAGATTAGAAGCCTTGCAAGCCAAGCAGTTTCTGTTACCATGTTCTCAAGGCAACTAGGGCTTGGCAATAAATGAGAGAGTCAAAGTTTGAAGGTTCTTTTACTGAGAGAATGGCGGTGGGTGCCTGGAACATGCTGCCAGGGGTGGTAGTGGAGGCGGATAGCCGATAGCGAACATCATCGGCTCTGACCTCCCTTCCATCGAGGGGATCTATCGCAGTCGCTGCCTCAAAAAGGCGGGCAGCATCATCAAGACCCACACCATCCTGGCCACACACTCATCTCCCCACTACCTCAGGTAGAAGGTACAGAGTCTGAAGACTGCAAGGACCAGGTTCAGGAATAGCTACTTCCCCACAGCCTCAGGCTATTTAATCTTGGCTCGGACAAAACTCTGAACATTAATAACCCATTATCTGTTATTTGCACTGTATCAGTTTTATTTATTCATGTGTGTATATATTTATACAATGGTATATGGACACACTGATCTGTTTTGTAGTCAATGCCTACTATGTTCTGTTGTGCTGAAGCAAAGCAAGAATTTCATTGTCCTATCAGGGACACATGACAATAAACTCTCTTGAATCTTGAATCTTGAATGTTTAAGAGGCTTTTAGATTTGGATGCACATGGACATGGATTGCATGCAGGCAGTGAAGATTAGTTTATCTTGGCTTCATGTTCGGCACACAATGTGTGTTCCCGTGCTGTACCTTGTTTGCTATGTTCTATGTTTTCATATCTGAGATGCCTCTTTCTTTCTTTTCCGACTGTTCCTGTGGCTTCTCCCCTGTTGCAACCTCCCACCACTGCCACCTCCCACAACTTTCGAATGTCTAGACTTCATCGTGGCCAGAATCACAGCTGACTAATGATTCCATAACAAGTAGGCAGCTCGGCAGGAATTGGCTTTTCCTTCAAACCCCCCTGAGATACAACAGCCAGATCCAACAGAAAGATTTGCAACCAGGAGCGAGTAATTTAAATAAAGGTAGACAAAAATGCTGGAGGGACTCAGCGGACGAGGCAGCATCTATGGAGCGAAGGAAATAGGCGACGTTTCGGTTGAGACCCCTGAGGTCTCGACCCGAAACGTCGCCTATTTCCTTCGCTCCGTAGATGCTGCCTCACCCGCCTGAGTTTCTCCAGCATTTTTATCTACTGTCGATTTTCCAGCATCTGCAGTTCCTTCTTAAAAAATTAAATAAACGCATCTGCTTTTTTTCTCCCTATACTGCAGTTGATCGTTCAGACTCGCCTCCCACCTTCAGGACGCAAGGTGGAAGAGGCACGTTTGCCGAAAGCTTAAACAACACTTCCCATTTTCCCAATAGCGATACTACCTGCCTCAACTACCTCTTCCAGCAGCTCGTTCCATACACCCACCACCATTTGTGTAAAAATAGTTACCCCCCAGGTTGCTATTAAATCTTTCCCCCCCCCCTCATGCTTTCAAGGGAGAGCTAGATAGGGCTCTTAAAAGATAGCGGAGTCAGGGATATGGGAGAAGGCAGGAACGGGGTACTGATTGGGGATGATCAGCCATAATCACATTGAATGGCGGTGTTGGCTCGAAGGGCCGAATGGCCTACTCCTGCCACCTATTTTCTATTGTCTATCGTCTCATCTTAAACCTATGTCCTCTGGCTCTCGATTATATTCTGTTGTGCTGCAGCAAGCAAGAATTCCATTGTCCTATCTGGGACACATGACAATAAAACTCTCTTGACTTGACTTCTTCTCTACCTCCCCTTCCATCAACCTGTCCAAATGTCAAGGTCGTCCGCCTGCAGGTTTCCCTCTCAATCCGACACGACCCTGTCTTGAAAATATTCTGTTCTTTTCTCACTGCTGGAGTTCCATCAGTTAAAGGCAGCAGATTCCTTCCCTGAAGATCATCCCTGAACCAGATGGGCGTTTAGACAATCCAGCAGTTTTGTGGCATTTGAAAATCAAAAAAAAAATTGCAGATACTAGAAATCTGAAATAGTAACACACAGCAGTATAGGCGCATCTGGATAAAGGGAAACATTTCAGGTTGAAGACCCCTTCATAGAGCTTTACAGCTGGAAACAGGCCCTTTCTGCCCACCTTGTCCTAATGGGCTAGTATATCTAGCCTGAGTTTGGCCTAGGTCCCTCTACACCCTATCCACACAATGATCCAAATGTCTTTTAAAAGTCATAAATAGTACCCGTTTCTATTGCTTTCTCTGGCAGCTCATTGGAAATAGAGAGAGAGAGAGATCTTTCCTTATTCTGATGAAGGATATTTAATCTGAAACGTCATTTCTGTTTTCCTTTTCGCACAGAAGCTGCCTGACCCGCTGAGTGCCTCCTGTATTTTCTGCTTTCAGTATCATAGTCGTTGTTGCCGTGCATAGTAATTATTAATAATTATGACATTATGGTAACACTGGCATTTTTGAGTAATGCATCAATCTTGAACAGTCTTCTGATAATGGTAAATTATGGCAAATAAGAATTGGCAGAAGTTGCTCATCAAAGATTATGAGTGAAGGGGAAAACGTAAATAGCCTGGATTATGTTTATGTTTGTTATTGTCACGTGTACCGAGGTACAGTGAAGCGTCTTGTTTGCGTGATCAAACCAGATAATACTATACATAACGGGTGGCGCTGTACGATGGCAGCCTCGCTAACGGTCTGTCTCGCCCTTTTCTTCTTTTGTTGTTTTTAGTGTGTTGTTAGATGTATGTTTTAGTGCTTCTTTAGTGTTGTATTATGTAAGTGTGGGGGGTGGGGGGGGGGGGGGAATCTCTTTCCTCGACGGAGATGCGTCTTTTTCCATATCGTATCTCCGTCAGCAATGCGGCCGAACATCGTGGAGCTGGTGGCGGTCCCTTTGCTGGGGATCGACCTCGGGAGCTCCAACTGCGGGAGCTTCGATCGCCCCAACTCAAGATTCAAGATTCAAGAGAGTTTATTGTCATGTGTCCCTGATAGGACAATGAAATTCTTGCTTTGCTTCAGCACAACAGAACATAGTAGGCATTGAATGCAAAACAGATCAGTGTGTCCATATACCATTATATAAATATATACACACATGAATAAATAAACTGATAAAGTGCAAATAACAGATAATGGGCTATTGAAGTTCAGAGTTTTGTCCGAGCCAAGTTCAATAGCCTGATGGCTGTGGGGAAGTAGCTATTCCTGAACTTGGTCGTTGCAGTCTTCAGGCTCCTGTACCTTCTACCTGAAGGTAGCGGGGAGATGAGTGTGTGGCCAGGATGGTGTGGGTCCTTGATGATACTGCCAGCCTTTTTGAGGCAACGACTGCGATAGATCCCTTCGATGGAAGGGAGGTCAGAGCCGATGATGGACTGGGCAGTGTTTACTACTTTTTGTAGTCCTTTCCGCTCCTGGGCGCTCAAGTTGCCGAACCAAGCCACGACTGCGGATGGTTCGACTGCCCCAACAGCAGGAGAAAGAGGAAAGAAGATAATACGTTATTGTCTTCCATCACAGTGCGCTGTGGTGGATGTTTATGTTAATTTTTATGTAGTTGTGTGTCTTGCTGCTTTTTTGACATGACTGTATGGCAAATCAAATTTGTATGTTTTCGCATACTTGGCTAATAAATTAATTACAATTACAATTACAATTAAATACAATCAAGCCAAACTCAAGTACAATAGGTAGAGCAAAGCTTAGTTTAGAGATACAGCAAGGAAACAGGCCCTTCGGTTCACCGAGTCCGTGCCAACCACCGATCCCGTACACTACCTACACTAGGGACTTCTTCTTCTTGCGTATGGCGTGCACAGCCTAAAGTTGTAGGACAACTTGTTCTATTTGATCTTATTTGATTGTGCACGCCGGGTTGATTGCATTCGTCGAAACAGGGCGGACCACGTGATGGTTGCAATCTTCCACCCCACACTAGGTGACAAATTACAATCATACCAAAGCCAATTAATCTACAAACCTGTATGTCTTTGGAATGTGGGAGGAAACCGGAGCGCCCGGAGAAAACCCACGCTGCCGAGCCACCGGGCCGCCCCTTTTTTTTCAAAACAATCTTATTTTGTTCTACAAAAACAAACAACTCATAGAAGTTGAATAACCAATAGAAAGGGGAAAAGAGATTTAAAAGAGTGGGCCAGTTGCATCAGATGATACTATAATCCTTCTCTGGGACCAGCATGTAAAGTGTCACCACATTCCAGCGGCATCTTCAAGGAGAGGTTGGACAAACTTGGATTGTTTCTCTGGAGCAACGGAGGTTGAGGGAAGTATATAAAATAATGAGAGACCTAGATAGGGGAGACAATCAGAACTTTTTATCCCAGGGGGGAAAGGGGGAAAGTTTTGGGGAGAAGTGCAGGGCATGTATTTTTACACAGAGGGTGGTGGGTGCCTGGAACATGCTGCCATGGGGTGGGTGGTGGAGGCAGATTCATTAGTGGAATATTGAGACTTTTAGATAGGTGCATAGACATGCAGATAATTGAGGGATAGGGAGCATGTGCAAGCAGATGAGATTAGTTTAACGGCATCATGTTCCACACAGACAATGTGGCTGAAGGACACAAAATGCTGGAGTAACTTGGCGGGTCAGGCAGCATCTCTAGAGAACTTGGATAGGTGACGTTTTGGGTCGACCTGAAAAATGTCACCTATCCACGTTCTCCAGAGATGCTGTCCGACCCGCTGAGTTACTCCAGCTCTTTGTGTCCTTTAGTGTAAACCAGAATCTGCAGTTCCTGGCTTCTATTCACGTTATTCACTTTATTGTGTATCTGTGGACGGCTCGGTTGTAATCATGTATTGTCCTTCCGCTGACTGGTTAGCACGTGACAACAGCTTTTCACTCTACCCCGGTACACGTGACCATAAACCAAACTAAGTTAAACTAAACCACAAATCAGACACAAAAATGCTGGAGTAACTCAGCGGGACAGGCAGCATCTCTGGAGGGAAGGAACGGGTGACGTTTCAGGTCGACACCCTTCATGAATGAAATGAATGAATGAATGGATGTTTATTGGCCAAGTATTCACATACAAGGAATTTGCCTCGGTGCTCCGCCCGCAAGTGACAACATGACATACAGTGATAGTTAGGAATGACACATAAAACATAAGACATTAATAATAAAACAGCTCTCCCTCAGCCCTCAGGCGCCTCCTCTTCCTTTTTCCTTTCTTCTCCCCATCCCCCCCCCCCCCCCCCCCACCCTACATCAGTCTGAAGAAGGGTTGCGGCCCGAAACGTTGACTATTTCCTTCGCTCCATAGATGCTGCTGCACCCGCTGAGTTTCTCCAGCACTTTTGTCTACCAATAATAAAACATTATTGATTAAACATGTGAATTAAATAAAATACCAGAGCAAAAGGAGGCTACAGATTTTTGGCTGTTGAGTAGAGCAACTACTCGTGGGGAAAAAAAGCTGTTTTTATGTCTGGCTGTGGCAGCTTTGACAGTCCGGAGTCGCCTTCCAGAGTAGTTCTTCAAACTAAACGACTATGTGGCTGAAGGGCCTTGTTCATTCCTTAAATAATATTGGTTTCCATCTTTACATTTTCATGACGTCATCGAAACATCTCAAACTCTGTGCACTTGTTCTGGAAGACAGACCGAGGAGCAGTGAGATGAATGATGTATCTGGTTCAGTGGTGCAGGGTGACAGAGGAATGTTGGCACCGCACACCAGGGGAACTTTGCAGAGTGCCATGAAAGGATTTCAGTATTAACAGCTCAAGCCAACGGATTGGCACAGTTCAAAGATATGCTTTCAAAAACAGTGGGCCCGAAGAAAGAAGCCTTTATCTGGACTACACAAAGCTCCTGTGTAAACACCCATTGAGTAAGCGTTGACCAATTTTATCTCCAACCCTTCACTAAGCTAACAATGAACGAGATGACAGTAACCAGTTCCGCAGAATGACTTCATTATTGGGCATTTACGTCATTTATTATATTTGCTATTAAAACATCTCTGGCAGCAGGTTCAACAAGCAGATGTGATGCTGTTGGTAACTAGAAATGGTGTCGGATTCTACAATATGTTACATGCCTAAAATGGCTAATAAGGCACCAGAAAGCTTAATGTGTTAAAGAGGTACTGTATGAGTAACTGATGCACAGCTCTCTTGAAATAAATAATATTTTGTTAACACGGCAATCATTAAATTGTTACTTTTAAAGAGCTTACTAAATTAGGGCACAAAGTGCTGGAGTAACTCAGTGGGTCAGGCAGCATCTCTGGAGGACATGGATAGGTGATGTTTCGGGTCGGGACCCGCCTTCAGGCTGATTGTGGTGAAATATTTTAATCTGTATAATCTCTTTGCATGGTTCACAAAGTACAACCTTTGTTTTGTTTCGTTTATTGTCACTTGTATCAAGGTAGAGTGAAAAACTTTTGTTGCGTGCTAACCAGTCAGCAGAAAGACTAATCGAGCCAAAAGTCCACAGTGTACAGATACAGGATAAAGGGCCGTTGGAGTAGAGGCTTAAAAAGAATGAAGCAGTTGTAATGTGTGATTGCATTTCTGTGACCAGCACACAAGGAGTCACTTGGCCTGGGCACCCTCTTGGAATCCAATATCATGTATATGCATCATGTATTGGAAAAGGGGAAGTACAACGGGATCTGGGGGTCCTTGTACATCAGTCTATGAAAGTAAGCAGGCAGGTACAGCAGGCAGTGAAGAAAGCGAATGGCATGTTGGCCTTTATAACAAGAGGAATATAATATAGGAGCAAAGAGGTCCTTCTGCAGTTGTACAGAGCCCCAGTGAGACCACACCTGGAGTATTGTGTGCAGTTTTGGTCCCCTAATTTGAGGAAGGACATTCTTGCTATTGAGGGAGTGCAGCGTAGGTTTACAAGGTTAATTCCCGGGACGGCAGGACTGTCGTATGCTGAGAGAATGGAGCAGCTGGGCTTGTACACTCTGGAGTTTAGAAGGATGAGAGGGAATCTCATTGAAACATATAAGATTGTTAAGGGCTTGGACACGCTAGAGGCAGGAAACATGTTCCCGATGTTGGGGGAGTCCAGAACCAGGGGCCACAGTTTAAGAATAAGGAGTAAGCCATTTAGAACGGAGACGAGGAAACACTTTTTCTCACAGAGAGTGGTGAGTCTGTGGAATTCTCTGCCTCAGAGGGCGGTGGAGGCAGGTTCTCTGGATGCTTTCAAGAGAGAGCTAGATAGGGGTCTTAAAACAGCAGAGTCAGGGGATATGGGGAGAAGGCAGGAACGGGGTAATTGATTGGGGATGATCAGCCATGATCACATTGAATGGCGGTGCTGGCTCGAAGGGCCGAATGGCCTCCTGCACCTATTGTCTATTGTATTTATACACTGGAATGGCTCGATTGTAATCATGTATTTTTTCGCTGACCGGTTAGCTGACTGGTTAGCATGCAACTGGGCGTCACGGTGGCACAGCGGTAGAGTTGCTGCCTTACTACACTTTGGTTTCAACGCGAGTTGATTTAAAACGTGCTATATAAATAAAACTCACTTACTCACTTACAGCTAATGCAGCGCCGGAGACCCGGGTTCGATCCCGACTACGGGTGCTGTCTGTACGGAGTTTGTACATTCTCCCCGTGACCCGCGTGGGTTTTCTCCGAGATCTTCGGTTTCTCCCCCACACTCAAGATGCAGGTTTGTAGGTTCATTGGCTTCTTGGTACGAATGTAAATTGTCCCTCGTGTGTGTCGGATAGCGTTAATGTGCTGGGATCGCTGGTCGCTGTGGACTCGGTGGGCCGAAAAGCCTGATTCCGCGCTAAACTAAACTAAAACGTTTATCACTGGTGCACGTGACAATAAATTAATAAATGTATCCATTCATCCATTGTAGTCCCTTCACCCAGAAAAAATCCACACTTTCACCTCCGAGTTTCTTCCATTACAGTATTGTAATCCACTTGAGGAGGGAGCTGTGGGAAGAAAGTTTGGGCTGTGTCATCATCTTTCTATATTCTGCAAGAGAAAGGTCATAAGTGATAGCAGCAGAATTAGGCCATTCAGCCCATCAAGTCTACTCCACCGTTCAATCATGGCTAATCTATCTCTCCCTCCTAACCCCTCTATCTTGCCTTCTCCCTTAACCCCTCACACCCGTACTAATCAAGAATCTATCTATCTCTGCCTTAAAATTATAGAAACATAGAAACATAGAAAATAGGTACAGGAGTAGGCCATTCGGCCCTTCGAGCCTGCACCGCCATTTGATATGATCATGGCTGATCATCCAACTCAGTATCGCATCCCTGCCTTCTCTCCATACCCCCTGATCCCTTTAGCCACAAGGGCCACATCTAACTCCCTCTTAAGTATAGCCAATGAACTGGCCTCAACTACCTTCTGTGGCAGAGAATTCCACAGATTCACCACTCTCTGTGTAAAAAATGATTTTCTCATCTCGGTCCTAAAAGACTTCCCTCTTATCCTTAAACTGTGACCCCTAGTTCTGGACTTCCCCAACATCGGGAATAATCTTCCTGCATCTAGCCTGTCCAACCCCTTAAGAATTTTGTAAGTTTTTATAAGATCCCCCCTCAATTTTCTAAATTCTAGCGTGTACAAGCCGAGTCTATCCAGTCTTTCTTCATAAGAAAGTCCTGCCATCCCAGGAATCAGTCTGGTGAACCTTCTCTGTACTCCCTCTATGGCAAGAATGTCTTTCCTCAGAGTAGGAGACCAAGAATGTCTTTCCTCAGATTAGGAGACCACTTAAAATTATCCATTGACGGCCTCCACAGCCTTCTGTGGCAAAGAATTCCACAGATTCACCATACTCTGATGAAATAAATTCCTCCTCATCTTCGTAAAGGAGTGTCCTTTAATTCTGTGGCTTTGACCTCCAGTCCTAGACTCTCCCACTAATGGAAACATCCTCTCCACGTCCACTCTATGCAAGCCTTTCACTATTCTGTACGTTTCAACGAGGTCCCTCTCATTTTTCTAAACTCCAGTGAGTACAGGCTCAGTGCCGTCAAATGCTCATCATATGTTTACCCACTCATTCCTGGGATCATTCTTGTAATTCTTGTCCTCCTCTGGACCCTCTCCAGAGCCAGCACATCCTTCCTCAGATATGGTGCCCAAAGTTTGCTCACAATACTCCAAATGCGGCCTGAGCAGCGTCCCAGCATTACATCTTTGTTTTGCTATTCTAGTCCTCTTGAAATAAATGCTAGCATTGCGTTTACTTTCTTTACTACCGATTCGACTTGCAGATTGACATTTTGGGAATCCTGCACCAGCACTCACTCCCAAGTCGCTTTGCACCTCCGATTTCTGGATTCTCTCCCCATTCAGAAAATAGTCTACGCCTTTTTTCCGACTACCAAAATGCATGCCTCCACACTTTGCTACGCTATATTCCATCTGCCACTTCCCTGCCCTCTCTCCCAGCCTGTCCAAGTCCTTCTGCGGAGTCCCTGCTTTCTCTACACTGCCTGCGCCTCACCACCTATTTTCATATCATCCGCAAACTTGGCCACAAAGCCTTCAATCCCCTCGTCCAAATCATTAATATACAACGTGAAGAGTAGCGGCCCCAGCACTGACCCATGCGCAACTCTGCTAGTCACTGGCTGCCAACCAGAAAAAGCCCTCTTTATTGCCACTCTTTGCCTTCTGCCATCCAGCCAACCACATTCTCTCTGATAATTCCCTCAGTCATTGGGACTTTCCCTGCAAACAGTCTGAAGAAGGGTCTCGACCTGAAACGTCACCCATTCCTTCTCTCCAGAGACGCTGCCTGTCCTGCTGAGTTACTCCAGCTATTTTTGCTTCTACGGTTTAAACCAGCATCTGCAGTTCCTTCCGACACAATAAAGAGACAGGCTCCAGGTCGGGAAGATAATTTGATAGGCCAACTGGGGAAACATAAAGGATTATTGTTGACAGATCCAAAGAGGGATTTCTCCAGTGGGCTATATTTACCAAGCTCCGTCTCAATCAAAAAACACGGCAGCTTGTTTATCCACAGACGGGGCGGTGCTGTTGCTCAGAATGCAGAATCGTAGTACAACAAAGGAGACCATTCAGCCCATCATGTCTGGGTAGGTTCTTTAGACTTTAGAGATACAGTGTGGAAACAAGGTTCTCCAGCCCACCGGGTCTGCGCCGACCAGCGAACCCCATGCACTAGCACAATCCCACACACTAGGGACAATTTACAGAAGCCAATTAACCTACAAACCTGGATGTTTTAGGAGTGTGGTAGGAAACCCACGCAGGTCACGGGGAGCACGTACAAACTCCGTACAGACAGCACCCATAGTCAGGATGGAACCCGGTCTGTAAGGCAGCAACTCTACTGCTGCACCACAGTGACGCCACAAAGACTCCTTCAAATAATTCCTACGTCTCCCACTGCGTTCCCCATTTTCTCTTTCCAGAGTCTAATTCCCCATTAAATCTTGACTCATCACCTCATCGGGTCGTTTTCCAATTTCTTACGACATGTACAAGAAGGGGGGGAGCACAGTAGTGCAGCTGGTAGAGATGCTGCCTCACAGCACCAGAGACCCGGGTTCGATACGATCCTCGGGTGCTGTCAGTGTGGAGTTTGCACGTTCTGCGTGAGTTTCCTCCGGGTGCTCCGGTTTCCTCCCACATCTCAAAGACGTGTGGGTTTGTAGGTTAATTGGCCCTTTGTAAATTGCCCCTGGCGTGCAGGGAGTGGGTACAAAAGTGGGATAACGAAGAACAAGTATGAACGGGCAATCAATGGTCAGTATGGACAGTTTCCATGGCGCATCTCTAAGCTAAACTTGCTAAGTATTCCCCACAGTGAAGATGTGGATTACAGATATGTCCGAGACACATCTCGGACATATTGGAAAACATTAGGCTTGTCGGCGGAAAAAACAGATCAATTTCTTAAGACATGGACACCCTTTACTGAATTTTTACAACAACAGAATGGTTAAACACAATTTTTAATTTAAATCCGTTGCCAGGATGGGTGAGGGGGTGGGGGGGGGGGGAGGTATAACTCCATCTTTTCTTTTCTTATTTATTTTATTTTCTTCTGCACTGCTTTGGTAGCTTAGGGGTCTTTTTCCTGCTCTCACTTTCTATTTTATTTCTTTTTTCTTCATTCTTTTCCTTCTTCTTTCTTTGTTTTCCTTTTTTTTTCTTTTTTCTTTTTTTTTTAAATTTAGGTTATAAGGTTAAAAATGAAGCTGTACAATAATTGTATAATTGTTATGCCGATCGTCTGATCCTTGCACAATTGCTTCTAATAAAAATAAATTTAAAAACAAAAAACTAAAAAAACTTGCTAAGTAAGAAACTTCTTCACATTTTTCTTTGATATTCAATTGATGGTTTTGCCCTCTGCTTATCAATATTCCATTTACTACAAACAATGACTTTCTCTCTTTAAAGTAAATTTTCATTACTTTTATTTCATTTCATGTACGTCTTACAACATAACAAGGCTCATTGAGATGAGGCAGCATGGTGTGGCACGGTGGCACAGCAGTAGAGTTGCTGCCTTACAGCGCCAGAGGCGCAGATTCAATCCTGGTTAAGGGTGCTGTCTGTACGGACTTTGCACATTCTTCCGGTGACCGCGTGGTTTTTCTCCAAGATCTTCGGTTTCCTCCCACACTCCAAAGACGTGCAGGTTTGTACGTTAATTGGCTTGGTATAAATGTAAATTAGCCGCAGTGTGTGTAGGGTAATATTAATGTGAGGGGATAGCTGGTCGGTGCGGACATGGTGGGCCGAAGGGGCTGTTTCCATGCTGAATCTCTAAATTGAACTAAACATAGACTGTAGACAGTCAGAACCTTTTTTCCCCAGAGTGGTATGGAGAGCATAGCTTTAAGTTGATAGGAGCAAAGTTTCAAAACGAGATCAGAAGGATAGTGAAACTAGTCTGAGAACTAGGATGGGTGAGGGATGGAGAGAGAGGGAAAGCAAGGATTACTTTAAGAGAGAAATCAATATTCATATCGCTGGGTTATAACTAACAATAATCTATTCTATATTTCCTTGACCCTCGTCCTCTTTAATGTCTCATTTTCACACCTTACCCTTCCATATCTCTGTGTCTCCCCTCACTCTGACTCTCAGTCTGAAGAAGGGTCTCGACCCAAAACATCTCCCATTCCTTCTCTCCAGAGATGCTGCCTGTCCCGTTGAGTTACACCATCATTTTGTGTCTATCTCTGCTGGGTTGCAACCCAGCCCACATCTAACAATGGCCTGTGATTCCTTTATCAATGCTGACTTTTTTTGCATATCTTTCATTAATTTGTTCTATATCTCTCCATATCACCGTCTGTACCTCTCATTTCCCCGTCCCCGGACTCTCAGTCTGAAGACTGAATGAATGAATAAGTTGTTTAAGAAGGAACTGCAGATGCTGGAAAATCGAAGGTAGACAAACGTTGCCTATTTCCTTCGCTCCTTAGATGCTGCTGCACCCGCTGAGTTTCTCCAGCACTTTTGTCTACCTTTGAATGAATAAGTTTGTTGGCCAAGTATTCACATACGAGGAATTTGCCTGGGTGCTCCGCCCGCAAGCGACAACTACATACAGTGTTAAAGAAGGAACTGCAGATGCTGGAAAATCGAAGGTACACAAAAATGCTGGAGAAACTCAGCGGGTGCAGCAGCATCTATGGAGCGAAGGAAATAGGCAACGTTTCGGGCCGAAACCCTTCTTCAGACTGATAGGGGGTGGGGTGAAGAAAGGAAAAAAGGAGCAGGAGGAGCCCGAGGGCTAGGGGAGCGGAGGAGACAACCAGAGGGCTGATGAAGGGGAGGGGACAGCAAGGGCTAGCAGAATTGGGAGAATTCAATGTTCAAGCCCCCAGGATGTAGACTGCCCAAGCGGAATATGAGGTGCATTTCCTCCAATTTCCGGTGTTGCTCGCTGTGGCCATGGAGGAGACCCAGGACAGAGAGGTCAGATACGGAATGGGAGGGGGAGTTGAAGTGCTGAGCCGCCGGGAGGGCAGGTTGGTTGATGCGGACCGAGCGGAGGTGTTCGGCGAAACGATCGCCAAGCCTCCGCTTGGTCTCACCGATGTAGATCAGTTGGCATCTAGAGCAGCGGATGCAATAGATGAAATAAACTACATACAGTGACTGTTAGGAATGACACATAAAACATTAAATATTAATAATAAAATATTATTGAAGAAGTGTCTGGACACGAAACGTCTTATATGTTCTTTTTCTCCACAGATGCTGCCTGCCCTGCTGAGTTACTCCAGCATTGTGTGTGTGTGTCTCTGCAGACATGGCAGTCTGTGTCCTGGATAGAGACTACAACCCCCACAGTGCCCCGCGGCCCGGCGACAGTGACAGTGACAGTGACGGCATCGGAAGGCGACGCGGCCTTGGGAGGATGGAGCCGCCGTCGGCCTCGCTCTTTCCTGCCTTCACCGGGACCGCAGCGACCAGCGCCGGCTCTGGGTCTGGGTCTGGGTCTGGCTCCGCCGCAGGTAAACACCGGGCACTGCAGGCCTCATCGGGCCCACACGGGAGCTCCGGCTCTCCCCCCCACACTCCCCCCCACTCTCCCCCCCACACTCCCCCCCACTCTCCCCCCCACTCTCCCCCCCACTCTCCCCCCCACACTCCCCCCCACTCTCCCCCCCACACTCCCCCCCACTCTCCCCCCCACACTCCCCCCCACTCTCCCCCCCACTCTCCCCTCCACTCTCCCCCCTCTCTCCCTCCCTCTCTCCCTCTCTCTCCCCTCCCTCTCTCCCCCCCTCTCTCTCCCCCTCCCCTCTCTCTCCCCCTCCCCTCTCTCTCCCCCCCCTCTCACTCCCCCCTCTCTCCCCCCTCTCTCTCTCTCCCCTCTCCCCCCTCTCTCCCCTCTCTCTCTCCCCCCTCTCTCTCTCCCCCCTCTCTCCCTCTCTCCCCCCCTCCCCTCCTCTCTCCCCTCTATCTCCCCCTCCCTCCACCTCTCTCTCCCCCCTCCCCCCTCCCCCCTCCCCTCCTCTCTCTCGCCCCTCTATCTCCCCCCTCTCTCCACCTCTCTCCCCCCCTCCCCTCCTCTCTCTCGCCCCTCTATCTCCCCCCTCTCTCCCCCTCTCCACCTCTCTCCCCCCCTCCCCTCCTCTCTCTCGCCCCTCTATCTCCCCCCTCTCTCCCCCCTCTCCACCTCTCTCTCCCCCCCTCCCTCCTCCTCTCTCCCCTCTATCTCACCCCCTCTCTCTCCCCCCCTGTCACCCGTCATAGGTCGCCGAAAATGTTCAACATGTTGAAAATCCAGCGGCGACCAGAAAGTGCTACGACTCTTTGGGTGACTGAGGAGACGACTCACGACCGTACAGGTGACCCATGGCGACCAGGGGGCATGTCACCAGGGTGTCGCCTGTATGGCCGTGAGAGGTCTCCTAGCCACCCAAAGAGTCGTAGCGTTTTTTCTGGTTGCCGCTGGATTTTCAACACGTTGAAAATTTTCGCCGACCTATGACGGGTGCCGGCAGTCGCTGAAAAGGTCGCTTAAGTGGGACAGGCTCTTTACCCCTCAGGTTCCTATTAAATCTTTTCCCCCACTTTAAACCTATATCCTCTGGTCCTGGATTTCCCCTACTCTGGGCAAGAGACTCTGTGTGTGTGTGTGTCCTCCCGATCTATTCATCCCGATCTATTTGTGTTCAATACTGATGTAACCTACAAAGCTACACCAATAGCTGAAGCCTGCATAATGCTGATCCCCTCTGCTCTCTGACTTGGACCAGCCTGTGGAGGCTTATCAGTAAAGTAGACATGAGGACTGTGTAAATACCTCGATGCTTGGAGCCACAGATTGCTAACTCTGAATGTTATATTGAGGCCTGTCAGCACCAACTCCTCAGCCCTTTCACCGAGCTCTAAAACCTGAGTCACGTACTTGAAGCAAGAGCAGAGGCTGCACAGTTTCTGCCTTTGCTGTATTTCTGTGTACATGTTATTTTAAGCATAGATGAGACATGTTGGTCGGTGCGGGCAGGTTGGGCCGAAGGGCCGCCAATTCCATTTGGGTGGCACGGTGGCGCAACAGTAGAGTTGCTGCCTTACATCGCCAGAGACGCAGGTTCGATCCTGACTACGGGCGCTGTCTGTATGGAGTTTGTACGCACTCCCCTTGACCGTGTGGGTTTTCTCCGGGTGCTTCGGTTTCCTCCGACACTCCAAAGACGTGCATGTGTGTGGGTTAATTGGCTTCGGTAAAATTGTAAATTGTCCCTAGTGTGTGTAGGATGGTGCTGGTGTACGAGGATCGCTGGTCGGCGTGGACTCGATGGGCCGAAGGGCCTGTTTCCATGCTGTATCTCTAAATTCTAAAGTCCATTATATTTACGTGGAACATTTCATTTAGTTCATTGTCACGTGTATCGAGGCACAATGAACAGCTTTTGTTGCTGCTATCCAGACAGCGGAAACACTATACATAATTACAATCGAGCCGTCCACAGTGTATAGATATAGGATAAAGGGAATAACATACAGTGCAAGATAAAGTCCAATTAAAGATTAAAGTCTGAGGGTCTCCAATGAGGTAAGGGGGTGGTCAGGACCGCACTCTAGTTGTTGATAGGATGGTTCAGCTGCCTGAAAACAGCTTGGGAAGAAACTGTCCCTGATTCTGGAGGTGTGCGTGAGTTTTCATACCTCTGTACCTCTTGCCTGACGGGAGAGGGGAGAAGAGGGAGTGACTGGTCCTTGATTGTGCTGCTGGCCTTGCCGAGGCAGCACAAGTGCTGGAGTAACTCAGCGGGACAGGCAGCATCCCTGGATAGATGGAATGGGTGACGTTTCTGTTTGAGACCCTTCTTCAGACAGAGTCGGGAGAGGGAGCCACAGAGATGTGGAAGGGTGAGGTGTGACAACAAGAGATCAAAGGGGACAAAGATCAAGGAGAATGTAGAATTGTTAGCTAGGGGAAGGTGACAATGAGGCTTACAAAGGTAAAATGTAATCAGGAGGACAGTTAAACCATCGGAGAACTAGGATGGCGGACGGACGGAGAGAGGGAAAGCAGGGCGACTTGAATACAAGCTTCTATGCTTGTATTCACTGGAGTTTAGAAGGATGAGGGGGATCTTATAGAAACATATAAAATTATAAAAGGACTGGACAAGCTAGATGCAGGAAAAATGTTCCCAATGTTGGGCGAGTCCAGAACCAGGGGCCACAGTCTTAGAATAAAGGGGAGGCCATTTAAGACTGAGGTGAGAAAAAACATTTTCACCCAGAGAGTTGTGAATTTATGGAATTCCCTGCCACAGAGGGCAGTGGAGGCCAAGTGACTGGATGGATTTAAGAGAGAGTTAGATAGAGCTCTAGGGGCTAGTGGAATCAAGGGATATGGGGAGAAGGCAGGCACGGGTTATTGATAGGGGATGATCAGCCATGATCACAATGAATGGCGGTGCTGGCTCGAAGGGCCGAATGGCCTCCTCCTGCACCTATTTTCTATGTTTCTATGAAGTAAGTTTGGTTAGAGGTTGGTTTGTGTGATGGTCTGGGCTGCGTGCACAATTCTCTGCAATTCCTTGCGGTCTTGGACGGAGCTGTTCCAAAACCACGGGTACAGCACGGGAACAGGCCCTTGGGCCCACTACGTCACAGGCAAACTTGAGGCCAGGTTAAACTAATCTCCTCCACCTGCACTGCGTACCTAAGGTCAGTATCGAACCCGGGTCTCTGGTGCTGTCAGGTAGCAGGGTTTGATCCTGACCTCGGGTGCTGTCTGTTGTTATTAATTTATCAATTGTTCAATTACGGTTGTAAAAACAGGGAAAGAGGGCCTCGGTCAAAACAGTAATGTCAAGCATTGGAGTCATTTGAGACCAGCAGATCTCAATTAGATTCTTCAGTGAAGTGGCCTTAGGCAGACTTCCCTGAAAGCTTAAAGTGTTTAAGAAGGAACTGCAGATGCTGGGAAATCGAAGGTAGACAAAAGTGCTGGAGAAACTCAGCGGGTGCAGCAGCATCTCTGGAGCGAAGGAAATAGGCAACGTTTCCTACATCAGAAGGTACACAAAAATGCTGGAGAAACTCAGCGGGTGCAGCAGCATCTCTGGAGCGAAGGAAATAGGCAACGTTTCCTACATCAGTCTGAATAAGGGTTTCGGCCCGAAACGTTGCCTATTTCCTTCGCTCCATAGATGCTGCCGCACCCGCTGAGTTTCTCCAGCACTTTTGTCTCCCTGAAAGCTTACACGTTCGTCTTGATGGCTGAGAAACTGGTGCTTACGCCTTTACGATCATCTATCAAAGGTCGGGCACAATAGCAACTCGAGGTGCACCTCGCAACCTGTGTGACAATGTAACAGCAAGATCTCAAGGGTTGGCATTCCCACTGAGTTTGCACGTTCATCCCTGTGACCCCGTGGGCTCTCTCCGGGTGCTCCGGTTTCCTCCCACATTCCAAAACCATGCAGGGTTGGTAAGCTAATTGCCCTCTGTAAATTATTCCCCCCCCCCCCCCCCCATGTGTAGGATGGGCCAGTGTACGGGTGATCGCTGGTTGGCGTGGGCCGAAGGGCCTGTTTCCATGCGGTATCTCTCAACTAAACGAACAGAGAAAATGTACAGCACAGGATCAGGTCCTTCTGACCACAGTGTTTGTGTTGAACATGATGTCAAGATAAATTAACCTCATTATGCTCACACATAATTCATAATTTAGTATTACCCCCAAACACTCCGCAAGCCGAGGTTTAAATGGCACCAGTCTTTCT
>CM075978.1:727164-730825 GCA_038087875.1 Malacoraja senta
CGAAGCATTTAACTGACAATAATAAACCTGAACCTCTCCCTATGTATTTTCATGCTTGGGTAGTCAAGCAGTCTTTCCAGGTGAGGCAGAGGTTCACCTGCACCTCCTCCAACCTCATCTATTGCATCCGCTGTTCCAGGTGTCAGCTTCTCTACATCAGTGAGACCAAGCGTAGGCTTGGCGATCGCTTCGCCCAACACCTCCGCTCAGTTCGCACTAACCAACCTGATCACCCGGTGGCTCAGCACTTCAACTCCCCCTCCCATTCTCAATCTGACCTTTCTGTCCTGGGCCTCCTCCAGGGCCAGAGTGATGCCCAGCGCAAATTGGAGGAGCAGCACCTTAGATTTCGCTTGGGTAGTTTACACCCCAGCGGTATGAACATTGACTTCTCCAATTTCAGGTAGTCCTTGCTTTCTCCTTCCTTCCCCTCCTCTTCCCAGCTCTCCCACAGCCCACTGTCTCCGCATCTTCCTTTCTTCTTCCCGCTCCCCCACCCCCACATCAGTCTGAAGAAGGGTCTCCACCCGAAACGCCGCCTATTCCTTCTGTCCGTAGACGCTGAGTTTCTCCGGCATTTTTATCTACCGACTGATTGGAGATGGTCGACATGACTCGTGAATTTGATTCGGTTGTTTGAAGAGGGAACTTGGGGTCCAAGTCCACAACTCCCTGAAAGTGGCAACACAAATAGATAGAGTGGTAAAGAAGGCACAGGCCACGCTTGCCTTCATGTGGCAAGATTATTAAGGGTTTGGACACACTAGAGGCAGGAAACATGTCCCGAAATACTTTTTCACACAGAGTGGTGAGTCTGTGGAATTCTCTGCCTCAGAGGGCGGTGGAGGCAGGTTCTCTGGATACTTTCAAGAGAGAGCTAGATAGGGCTCTTAAAAATAGTGGAGTCAGGGGATATGGGGAGAAGGCAGGAACGGGGTACTGATTGGGGATGATCAGCCATGATCACATTGAATGGCGGTGCTGGCTCGAAGGGCCTAATGGCCTACTCCTGCACCTATTGTCTATTGTACCCAGGAGCTTGAATCTACACTTCACAGCACTAACATGGGTTTAGCTGGTGATTGCTCAACACTGAACCTGTGATTAACCCTACCCTGACCTCCTTCACTTTCAGCACTTATTCGGACCGTGACGCCTCTGGGACACTGTCACCCAGATTGGTTATCAGCGGGAAGAGCACCCTGCGGCCAAAAAGAAGAAAAAGAAGAAAAAACATCATCGTCACAAAAAAGAGAAGAAGAAAAGCCGGGAGAGAGATCATTCCAGCGGTGACTCTGACCCTGAGCTCCTCTGGGAGAAAGGCAAGCAGCCCAGCACTGTGAGGTGAGGAGATTGTGTGCTAAGAGACAGTATTGATAATCATTACTGCAGAAAGATGTCCCACCCTGTCTCTTAAAGATAGCGGAGTCAGGGGATATGGGGAGAAGGCAGGAACGGGGTACTGATTGGGGATGATCAGCCATGATCACATTGAATGGCGGTGCTGGCTCGAAGGGCCGAATGGCCTACTCCTGCACCTATTGTCTATTGTCTATTGGTCAACTATCAGAGAGCAGATATTACTTCTCAGAATTGTAACACTTCAGTTCCATAGACAATGTCCAATGTCCATCATGGGGTAGAGGTGAACCAGACTCAGGAACAGATTCTTCCCCTCTGTCATCAGGCTTCTGAACGGCCCTTCCATAAGCTAGGGTACTGTCCAATTCACCTCTACCCCATTGTGGACATTGGACTTTGTCTGTGGAACTGATGCGCTACACTGCTGAGAACTATATTCTGCACTCTGTATCTTCCCCTTTGCTCTACATATTGTACTGGAGTTTGACTTGCTTGTAATTGTGTATAGTATCTGTGATCTGTTTGCATAGCGTGGAGAACAAAGCTTTTAACTGTACCTCGGTACACGTGACAATAATAAACCTAAACCTAGACTTGTTTGATGCCTTCTTGGTTGTTGGTTGGTTGTTCCTTTCAATAGACAATAGGTGCAGGCAGGAGTAGGCCATTTGGCCCTTCGTGCCAGCACCGCCGTTCAATGTGATCATGGCTGATCATCCCCAATCAGTACCCCGTTTCTGCCTTCTACCCATATCCCCTGACTCTGCTATTTTTAAGAGCCCTATCTAGCTCTCTCTTGAAAGCATCCAGAGAGCCGGCCTCCACCGCCCTCTGAGGCAGAGAATTCCACAGACGCACCACTCTCTGTGAGAAAAAGTGTTTCCTCGTCTCCGTTCTAAATGGCTTACTCCTTATTCTTAAACTGTGGCCCCTGGTTCTGGACTCCCCCAACATCGGGAACATGAATCTAATGACTACCTGAATCAAATGACTCCAACAATGGCGGCCGAGACCAAAGTTTTTTATTCAAGCGTTATGTCTTTGTTTTGTAAACCAGCATCTGCAGTTCCTTGTGCCCACAATGGGATTGTGTAATCTTGCAGGAATGATGTCTGTGCCGATCTTCCTGCGGGTGAATTCATGTGGCTGGATGACATTCAATCGCCTTCTGGCCAAAGCTTCTGCATCGACAGGAAGGCTGATCCTGCCAACTGGATGTACAAATCGCTCTATCGCGGCGACCTGGCAAGGTACGTGCAATGGGAGAGGCCGTGGGCTTTGTTTGGTGATAGTTCTCTTGTGGTGGACTTGGGACAGACACGGTGGCACAGCGGTAGAGTTGCTGCCTTACAGCAAAATGCAGCGCCAGAGACCCGGGTTCGATCCCGACTACGGGTGCTGTCTGTACGGAGTTTGTACGTTCTCCCCGTGACCTGCGAGGGTTTTCTCCGAGATCTTCGGTTCCCTCCAACACTCCAAAGACGTGCAGGTTTGTAGGTTAATTGGCTTGTTTAATTGGCTTGATAAAAATGTAAAATTGTACAAGTTGGCGATATGCAGAGTACTGCCCTGCCGACTACAACATTCAGAAGGTTCAAAAGGACATTGATTGCGGTTTAGTTTAGCGATACAGCACGGAAACAGGCCCTTCGGCCCACTGAGTCCTCGCCGTCCAGCGATCCCCGCGCACTACCCTACGTACACTGAGGAACAATTTACATTTATACCAGGCCAATGAACCTACATACACATACGTCTTTGGAGTGTGGGAGGAAACCGAAGATCTCGGAGTAAAGACCCACGCAGTCACTGGGAAAACGTACAATCTCTGTGCAGACAGCACCCGTGTCGAACCTGGGTTTCAGGTGCTGTGAGGCAGCATCTCTACAGCTCTACTGCAGCGCCTCCGTGCCACCCTGTCGTTTGGAAGAGGTAGAATAAAGCGGAGGCCATTTAATACTGAGGTGAGAAAAAAACACGTTTTCACCCAGAGAGTTGTGAATTTGTGGAATTCCCTGCCACAGAGGGCAGTGGAGGCCAAGTCACTGGATGGATTTAAGAGAGAGTTAGATAGAGCTCTAGGGGCTAGTGGAGTCAAGGGATATGGGGAGAAGGCAGGCACGGGTTATTGATTGGGGACGATCAGCCATGATCGCAATGAATGGCGGTGCTGGCTCGAAGGGCCGAGTGGCCTCCTCTTGCACCTATTTTCTATGTTTCTATGGATCATGGCAATGTTGTGGAGTGCGTGCAAACTCCACGCAGAGAGCAGCCGAGGTCAGGATCAAACCCGGGTCTG
>CM075978.1:731025-813284 GCA_038087875.1 Malacoraja senta
GCACTGGATTACAATCGCGGAGCGGGCGATGCCTTACCGGGATCGCTGTGTTGGAGCTCCGGAGTGTTGGGCCAGCTGACTTTAACACCATGGAGCTGTGGTCTGCGGAGCTTCCAGCCAAGGGCGGCGCTGACTTTAACATCGCGGAGGCCTGGGATCTTTCGCCGAGGATCGCCAGTGTTGGAGCTCCGCCCAGCTCGGCCTGTGGACTTCGGTAGCCGTGGTCTCCGGTAGGAAGCGGCCGATTCGGAAACTCCGCTGAGAGTACTCTTCCGTTCCGACGCGGGAGCACCGATCATCCGGGCGAGAGGGCCTATACAACGGGCCACCGTTACGGCGACTGCGGAGGCCTCAATAGGCCCCGACCACGGGAGAACAAGAGGAAGAGGACTGAACTTTGGTGCCTTCCCTCACAGTGGGAAATGTTGATTCCGCTGTGGGGGATGTTTTTATGTTTTATGTTAAATTCTATAGTTGTGTTTATCTTATTTGTGTGCTGCATGGTAACTCAAATTTCACTGCACCAAGTGGTGTATGTGACAACAAATGTAACTTGAACTTGAACTCAACAAACAGCCTAGTATTTTTAGCTAGCAGTAACCAAAATGCAACCATTTATAGCTGTTAAAAATAACTTGTCCCTGAAAACAATTTGTTGTTTCACACGCAGGTGGTTGGAACAAGATAGACACGAAAAGCTGGAGTAACTCAGCGGGACAGGCAGCGTCTCTGGAGAGAAGGAACGGGTGACTCTTCGGGTCGAGACCCTTCTTCAGACCTGAACCGTCACCCATTCCTTCTCTCCAGAGTTGCTGCCTGTCCCGCTGAGTTACTCCAGCATTTTGTGTCTGTCTTCAGTTTAAACCAGCATCTGCACTTCCTTCCTGCACAGGTGGTTGGGGCAAATCCCTTACTCGCTTATAGCAGACAATGAGGGAGTGCAGCAGCGTAGGTTTACAAGGTTAATTCCCGGGATGGCGGGACTGTCATATGCTGAGAGAATGGAGCGGCTGGGCTTGTACACTCTGGAGTTTAGTAGGATGAGAGGGGATCTTATTGAAACATATAAGATTATTAAGGGTTTGGACACGCTAGAGGCAGGAAACATGTTCCCGATGTTGGAGGAGTCCAGAACCAGGGGCCACAGTTGAAGAATAAGGGGTAAGCCATTTAGAACGGAGACGAGGAAACACTTTTTCACCCAGAGAGTTGTGAGTCTGTGGAATTCTCTGCCTCAGAGGGTGGTGGAGGCCGATTCTCTGGATACTTTCAAAAGAGAGCTAGACGGGGCTCTTAAAGATAGCGGAGTCGGGATATGGGGAGAAGGCAGGAATGGGGTACTGATTAGGGATGATCAGCCATGATCACATTGAATGGCAGTGCTGGCTCGAAGGGCCGAATGGCCTACTCCTGCACCTATTGTCTATAGTGGGCAATAACGGACATCAATCCCCCCCCCCCCCCCCCCCATGGTCTGTTGTAACAAGGGTTTGCTGTATTTAATATATTGGAAGATGCTGCTTGTCCTGATCTTGGAGTGCAGCCAGGTTGTGCTATGTGAGGGCAGCAGCCTCAGATAGCACTGGGCAGCACCTATTAAGCAGAGCATCTGTCAGGTGAAAAGATAACTGTTATGCAGATGCTTTGCTCTGCTCAAATGAAGTGCTCAGCCTTTACTTATCCGGTGAGGCGTATGCCCTTGTCATCGTCTCGATCCCAGGGTGCAGGAGGATTACGGACCCGGCCGTTTGTTTAGTCTGGGTTCAGTTTAGAGATACAGCGCGGAAACAGGGCCTTGGGTCCACCCAGGCTACGTCGACCAGCGATCCCCGCACACTAACACTATTCTACACACACAATTTACAATTTTACCGAGCCAATTAACCTACAAACCTGAGGTAGACAAAAGTGCTGGAGAAACTCAGCGGGTGCAGCAGCATCTATGGAGCGAAGGAAATAGGCAACGTTTCGGGCCGAAGAAAGGAACTGCAGATGCTGGAAAATCGAAGGTAGACAAAAGTGCTGGAGAAACTCAGCGGGTGAGGCAGCATCTATGGAGTCGAGACCCGAAACATCACCTATTTCTTTCGCTCCATAGATGCTGCTGCACCCGCTGAGTTTCTCCAGCACTTTTGTCTACCTTCGATTTTCCAGCATCTGCAGTTCCTTCTTAAACCTACAAACCTGGACGTCTTTGTAGCGTGGGTGGAAACCGGAGCACCCAGAGAAAACCCACGTGGTCACAGGGAGAATGTACAAACTCTGTACAGACAGCACCCCTAGAGTCAGGATCGAACCCGGGTCACTGGAGGCTGTAAGTTTAGAGGGATATGGGCCAAATGCAGGCAGGTGGGACTAGTTTAGATGGGGCATGTTGGTCGGCGGGGGCAGGTTTCCACGCTGAATGACTCGAGATGCCGCCTACCTGCTGAATGCCTCCAGCATTTTCTGTTTACATAATAGAAACAGAGGAAAAATAGGTGCTGGAGTAGGCCATTTGGCCCTTCGAGCCAGCACCGCCATTCAATATGATCATGGCTGATCATCTAAAATCAATACCCCGTTCCTGCTTTTTCCCCATATCCCTTGATTCCTTTAGCCCTAAGAGCTAAATCTAAAAGCCCTGTCCCACGGTACGAGTTCATTCCAAGAGCTCTCCCGAGTTTAAAAAAAATCAAACTCGTAAGCACGGAGAATGAACGTAGCGGGTACGTCGGAGCTTGGGGACGTCTCTTAGCGGCTCGTAACGCTAACGGCAGGTACTCGGGAAGACTCGCTAACGGCAGGTAAGCACGGGAAGACTCGAGAAGATTTTTCAACATGATGAAAAATGTCCACGAGAGCCCCGAGTACCGACGAGTGGCCATTACCGTAAATCTCCGAGTCCGAATCAGGGCAAACTCGGGAGAGCTCTTGGAATGAACTCGTACCGTGGGACAGGGGTTTAACTCTCTCTTGAAAACAATCAAGAAAAACAAGAATGGTCGGGCTTCTGGGCTATAATCAGCACATACAAGCCCCGTGAAACACGATCTTGTTTTACGATGAAACTCTGACTGTCGAAAACAAATCAATGAGCGTTTTCACCTTCGGAAGTGAAGTATGTCAGGCCTCACTGCAGTTTAGATCATAAAACACAGAGGGCGCTAGAGGCCAGGGTCTTCCAGTGTTTAGGATTGATTTACATGGCTGCTGTTTCATTGTAGAAAACTAAAGTGCATTTGAACATTGTGCAGCACAGCACAGGAACAGGCCCTTTCCCCCACAATGTCTGCTGAACATGATGAGTGTATCTCATCTGCCTGTACATAATCCATACCCTGCCCTTCCATATGCCTATCTAAAAGCCTCTTCAACTCCCCTAGCCTGTCTGCCTCCACCACCTCCCCTGACAATGCATTCCAGGCCCACATCTCTCTGTGTATTAAAAAAAAAAACTGCCCACACATCTCCATTTAAACGCCCCTCCCCCCCCCCCCCCCCTCACCTTATAGCTGTTCCCTCTAGTGTTGGACAATAGACAATAGGTGCAGGAGTAGGCCATTCGGCCCTTCGAGCCATTCAATGTGATCATGGCTGATCATCCCCAATAAGTACCCCGTTCCTGCCTTCTCCCCAAACAGCCTTTTTCCCCAGGCTGGACTTTTCCACCCAGGGGAAAAAGATTGTGTTGGCCTGATGAATGGTCCCGACCTGAAACGTCATCGATCCATGCTCTCCAGAGATGCTGCCTGACCCGCTGAGTTACTCCAGCGCTTTGAATCGATCGTCAACCTTTCCGATCTTGTGTTATGTTAACAATGGATGTCTGAAAATATGAAGAACATTTCTAAACCCACACACAGCACCCTCCTCATACATTTATACACTTGCAGCTCGTGTGCATGGCTGTAAGTGATCTTATAAAAGCTGCTGGGATTCCGTGGGTGTTTTATTTGTACAGTTTTCTGCAAATGTTCCCTGAGATTGCGAGGTGCCTGCAGTTAATCTGTCTGACCAGCTGGTGGCGGCGATGCCCGATATGTGGTCCTGTTGAGGTTCAGCCACAGGGCAGGTTCATAATGACACACTGCGTGTCAGTACACACACACGCATGCACACTCACACACACACAGACGCGCGCACACACACACGCATGCACACTCACACGCGCGCACACACGCACATACACGCGCACACATGCACATACACGCGCGCGCACACATACACGCGCGCGCACACATACACACACGCGCATACACACGCACACATGCACATACACGTGCGCGCAAACACATAAACATGCATGCACACACCCGCGCACACACGCAAGCACGCACACACGTGCACACACAAGTGCACGCATGCACGCACAAAGACACGCACATACACACGCGCACTCACGCACACATGCACACATACAAGTGCGCGCGCGCACACACACGCACATAGATGCGCACACAGGCATGCACGCACACACACGCACGCGCACACACACGCACACGTACAGGGCGCACACACGGCACGCACACACACGCATGCACACACACATGCACACACACACACACATACAAGCGCACACACGCATGCACATGCACGCGCACACACACGCACACTACAGGCGCCCACACGCACGCACACACATACACACACCACACGGCACGCACACACATACAGGCACACACGCATGCACACACACATGCACACGCACACATACAAGCGCACACACATGCACACACACACATGCACGCGCACACACATGCACACTTACAGGCCGGCCCACACGCACGCACACACATACACACACACACGCGCACGCACTCACACACATTCAAATTATGCTGCAGTTCCCATCAATAACCTATCGTCGTCTTCTGTGTCTATTTTGTTATAGATCATTAATCATAGCTTCAAGGTGAAGGGGAAAAGATTTAATAGTAATCTGAGGGGTAACTTTTTACACAGAGGGTGGTGGGTGTATGGAACAAGCTGCCAGAGGAGGTAGTTGAGGCTGGGACTATCCAACGATTAAGAAACAGTTCGACAGGTACATGGATAGGACAGGTTTGGAGGGATATGGGCCAAACGCGGGCAGGTGGGGCTAGTGTAGCTGGGACATTGTGAGCCGGTGTGATACAGCAAGTTTCCACGCTGTATCACTCTGGCTCTATGACTACGAGTAAAGGAAAGGGATAATGGGGACATTCGGTCTACATGTCAACGGTGTTTAGTTTAATGTGTTCCAAAATAGACACAGAGTGCTGGAGTAACTCAGCGGGTCAGGCAGCATCTGTGGAGAACATGGATAGGTGACGTTTCACAGAGTGCTGGAGTAACTCAGCGGGTCAGGCAGCATCTGTGGAGAACATGGATAGGTGACGTTTCACAGAGTGCTGGAGTAACTCAGCGGGTCAGGCAGCATCTCTGGAGAACATGGATAGGTGACGTTTCGAGACAGAACCTTTTTTCAGACACGGGTCTAAAAAAGGGTCCTGACCCTTTCAGTTTAGTTTATTGTCACGTATACCAAGGTAGAGTGAAAAGCTTTTGATGCGTGCTAACCAGTCAGCGGAAAGACAAGACATGATTACAATCATGTTTCTACCAATGGATATTGATCGTCACACATGCAATTAAACAACACACAGTGAAATTCATTTTGCATGTAATGCCAGCGCCGCCATGTTTGACGCCATATCATCAAGTTCACAGTGCCAGCCTGGCCAAGCGTAGCCGTGGTGTCCTCCGCCGCTGCTTCACTGCTGTAGACTGCGTGCGGTCCACGTGCTCGGCCTCTTGGAGCGGCGCCTGGTCCAGCCGAGCACCAGGCTGTTGCGGGGTCTCCGGCGGCCCCCCCTCCCCCGGTCGAGGCTGTGCACTCCCTCCCGCAGCCGGTCTGCTCACCGGCCCTCCTTCAACTCTGACTGGGCGGGCGGGCGGGTGGGTGAGTGGGTGAGCCAGGCCACTATGTGGGTACCCGGTCCGTGGCGCCTGTTCTCGATCCATCGCGGCGGGTGAGCTGGGCCCTACTGGGCGAGGTCCCAGGTGTGCGTTGGATGAGCTGGGCCTACTGGGCGTGGCCCCGGTGTGCGGCAACTGAGCTGGGCTGACCGGGCGAGACCTAGGTGTGCGTTGGCTGATCTGGGCCTACTGGGCGAGTCCCCAGTGTGCGGCAGGTGAGCTGGGCTGACCGGCGGGGTATTCGGTCTTTGGGCCGCGCGGGGCTCACCAGGATACTCCCGCCACACCCCCGCGGGTGGCTCACCACGTTTGATAACAAAGTATCAATCTATCAGAAGGTGGCTCGCTGCCCCATAGGTGTGTGGCACCAGCTGTTCTCCACCACACAGGCAAGTCAAGGTGGGCAACACATGGGCCAAGATATCTGTGTCAGCACCTCACCAGAGCCATCAACTTAGTCCCACCCATTCCACTCTTCTCCCATGATCCTACAAATGTGCCGACAAAGCATTTAAACGGTGAGCTTAAAAGTTGCAAAGAAGTTCGCATGGGCTGATGTCAAATTAACAGCTGATTGGGCAATTGCAATTGATCAGGTTGCCCTGAGGGATGTACATGACAGATGCTGGCTGACCTGCTGGGTTACTCCAGCACTTTGCTTTTGTGCTTTACATGGCAGGCAGTGTAGATTGCTGTAATATGCTGCAGTGTTGCAGACACATTCCAAACCCGCAGGCACTGTGCTTTGACACGACAGTGGTGGCAATAGCTTAAAAATTAATTCACAACAGTGCCTGCCACAAAGCAGTCCATTGTCCTAAACTGAAGAAATCAGATCCATTTCCCTCGTAACCCCAGGCTAATAGAAGATGTGTTTTGAAGCTTTGACTCCTAAAAATCAATGTGAACAGATTGCCATGGGTCACTCGCTTCTGTTGATGTTAGATCTCTTTACTTTAGTCTTTATTTTACTTTAGAAATACAGCGTGGAATCGGAGCCCTCGGCCCAGCGAGTATTTTTGTCTACCTGCAGTTCTTTCTTATACTTAACATTTCAGAAGTTTGGTTTAGAGATACAGCACGGAAACGGGCTCTTCGGCCAACGAGTCCGCGCCCACCAGTGATCCCGCACACTAGCGCTATCCTACACACACGAGGGACAATTTACAATGTTACCAAGACAAGTAACCCACAAACCTGCGCGTCTTTGGAGAGTGGGCGGAAACCGGAGATCCCGGAGAAAACCCACGCAGGTCACGGGGAGAACGTGCAAACTCCGTACAGACAGCACCCCGTAGTCAGGATCAAACCCGGGTCTTTGACGTAGTAAGGCAGCAACTCTACCGCCGTGTCGCCCTAACTTATGGGACTAACATAGGGCGCCAACTTGGTCGGCATGGACAAGGTATGCTGAAGAGGCTGTTTCTGCGCTGTGTGACTCAGTGGCAGGAAGACATTTTGCAAGATCTGTGTAATTGAACAAGCAGACAGCAGATGGAATATAAAGTGGAGAAGTGAGAAGTCATCCACATAGCTATATTAAAATAGAAACAGAGGATATTTTTTAAGCGGTAAGAGATTGAAAGGTGTGAGTGTTCCGAGAGACCTGGGTGTCCTTGTACACGAGTCACTGAAAGTTAATATGCAGATCCATAAACTAGACAGGCAGATGGTACCCTGACTCTTATTACAAGAGGACCTGTAAAAATGCAAAGAATTCTCGACGCCCTGATGAAATATTATGCACAGCTTATGTTTGTGTACTCCTACAGAAGAGGATATTGTGTTGGACAGAATGCATGAAGAATTACCAGATTGATTTCTTGGATGTTTAGTTAGATCAGTTTAGTTTATTGACACGTGTGCCGAGGTACAGTGAAAGCTTTAAGGGGCTGTCCCACTGTACGAGCTAATTCATGAGCTCTCCCGAGTTAAAAAAAATAATCAAACAATCAAAAAATCATAAGTAGAATGTACGTAGCGGGTACGTTGGATCTCGGGGACGTCTCTTAGCGGCTCTTAACGCTAACGGCAGGTACTCGGAAACGCGGTAAGCTCGTGAAGACTCGTGAAGATTTTTCAACATGTTGAAAAATGTCCACGAGAGCCCCGAGTACCGACGAGCGGCCATTACCGTAATTCTCCGAGTTCGATCAGGGGGAACTCGGGAGCTCTTGAATTAGCTCTTACAGTGGGACAGGCCCATGAGATGCATGCTGACCAGTCAGTGGAAAGACAATATGTGATTATAATCGATCCACTTCCAGCTACAGATACATGATAAAGGGAATAACGTTAGTGCAAGGTAAAGCCAGCAAAGTATCATAGTTAAAGTTTTGTTGCTGTAGGGATAGAGATTTACGAGTGTGGAGCGATTGTAATATGTGATTGTGGATCTGCTTCTGTGGCTCGCACGCAATAGTCGCCCGGGTTGGAACACCATCTTGGAAGCTTCAGGGGACTGATTGCTTATTCTTGTCACGTGTATCGAGATACAATGAAGATCTTTGTTTTGTGTCCTATCGGGCAAATCACACCATACATAAGTACATCAGGTAGTGCGAAAGAGAAGGAAAAAGTGTAGAATATATAGTGGGATAGCTACAAAGAAGGTGCAGTTGAAAAGAAGTGCGTGGTCTGCTTAGGAAGGAAAAGCACAGTGGGATTCTTTGCTTGCATGCACAAAGTATACAAATAGCAGTCACCTACAGCGCTGACAAGTTACAAAGCAGAGGCTCATCCTTTTGTCCTCCCCCTCCCCCAACAGTTCCCCCACGCCAGCTCCTCCATTGTTCTTCCCCCCACACTCGTTGACCGCGGGCCTACCCGCTAGGCATCGCCGCCACCGTGAGGCTTCACCACCGCCGAGACCCCATCGTCACGAAGCTTCACCGCTGCCGCCGCCGAGGCCTCACCGCTGGCAACGCCTCACTTCACGCCTCCGTGGTACCGACCCGGGCTCTGTCGGGTGCTTGGCCTGAACCCGGGCTTCCACGCGGCCAGGCCCTGACCTGGGCTTCCACGCGGCCAGGCCCCGACCCGGGCTTCCACGCGGCCAGGCCCCGACCCGGGCTTCCACGCGGCCAGGCCCCGACCCGGGCTTCACGCGGCCAGGCCCTGACCTGGGCTTCCATGCGGCCAGGCACCGACCCGGGCTTCCACGCGGCCAGGCCCCGACCCGGGCTTCTACACGTCGATCCGGCCAGGCCCCGACCCGGGCTTCCACGCGGCCAGGCCCCGACCCGGGCTTCCACGCGGCCAGGCCCCGACCCGGGCTTCCACACGGCCAGGCCCCGACCTGGCTTCCACGCGGCCAGGCCCCGACCCGGGCTTCTACACGTCGATCCGGCCAGGCCCCGACCCGGGCTTCCACGCGGCCAGGCCCCGACCCGGGCTTCCACGCGGCCAGGCCCCGACCTGGGCTTCCACACGGCCAGGCCTCGACCTGGGCTTCCACACGGCCAGGCCCGACCTGGGCTTCCACGCGGCCAGGCCCCGACCCGGGCTTCTACACGTCGATCCGGGAGGCATGGAGACCCCAGCACGTCGATAAAGGCCACCGGCCGCATTCCCAGTCCACAGCCCTGGGGCCCGTCGGGAAGCCAAAATAGATTGGAATATCGAGACGTCATGTTCAGCTTATGAGAGGTCCAATCAGTAGTCTGTTAACATTGATGCATGAATCTGGTACCATGTGCTTTTGTGTTTCTGTATCTCCTGTCCGACGGGAGAGAGGAGAAACGCGGTGTGAGTGGTCCTTGCTTATGTTGGCTGCTTTCCCGAGGCAATGGGAAATGTAGAAAGACTCAACAACTCAAGAGCTTTGAAGAATGAGAGGTGGTCTCACTAAAACATACAGTTTTTTTAGAGAGATTGATGAGATGGATGTCGAGAACTCATGTTTCCCTTCGCAGTATGTCCCGAACCACGAATCAGAGCCTTAAATTAAGGAGGTTACCATTCAGGACCTGCACCAACCAACTTGCTGGAGTTTTTGCGGACATCTTCTGCTTGGGCGGCGTGGGCAGGTTGGGCAAAGGGGCCTAGTTCCATGCTGTCTGACTCTATGACTATAGGGCGACACAATGGGGGAATGATTTAATAGGAACCTGAGAGGCAACATTTTCACACAGAGGGGGGTGGGTATATGTAATGAGCTAGCAGAAGAGATAGTTGAGGCAGATATTATAACAACATTTATGACATTCAGGCAGGTACATGGATGGGAAAGATTTAGAGGGATACACTAGACCAAGTGGGACCTGTTGGACCCTGTCCCCCAACGCAATATTCCACCACTCACCCCTTCCCCCAACGCAACCTGCTCCCCCAACACAATATTCCACCACTCACCCATAGCCCCCAACTGCGCTGGGGCGGCTCATTTACCCTCATCCCCCAGCACTCCCTCCCCTCCTCTTCACTCTCCCTCTTCTATCCCCTCTCCTCCTCCCCTCCCCACTCCTTCCCTCACCTCTCCCTCCCTCTCCTTTCCCCTACCCTCAGTCACTCCCTCCATCACTCCATAACCCCTCTCCCCTCTCTAGTCCCCCTTTGACGTCATTGTGAGGGGGAAGCTGCTTTTTAAAATGTAAATGAGATCCCATTGTGATGTCATTGTGGGGGGGGGGGAACACTGCTGATGGGCAGTTTATGTAAATGAGATCCCATTGTGATGTCATTGTGGGGGGGAACACTGCTGATGGGCAGTTTATGTAAATGAGATCCCATTGTGATGTCATTGTGGGGGGGAACACTGCTGATGGGCAGTTTATGTAAATGAGATCCCATTGTGACGTCAAACCCTGCCAACTGCCAGTGCAAGTGATTTTTCTCAAACTGGATTTTGTAAAGTTTAAAATGTGAATAACTTGTAAAATATACCATCAATCTGAACAAAACTTGATACACCACACCACAGGACAATGGTGAGTAATGTGGTCCACAAATTGTATAGCGCTACAGTGTACTGTTTTGGCTAAATTGCAGGATCAGACAGACAGACATAGAAACAAACAAGATGAGAGTTTCAGTAATATAATAATAATATAGATGGGCCAAATGCAGACAAATGGGACAAGGGTGGATGGGGCATCTTTGTCGGCAAGGACAAGTTGGGCCGAAGGGCCTGTTTCCGTGCTGTGTGACTCTTATGACTATGACTCTTGCTGCTATGGTCTGACGTCCAGACCTGCTTTAAAAGAATGTCCATAATACTAGTCGCCGTAAAGGTGACATGTCTCAATGATTACCTACTGGTGACACTCACGCCTGCTGTGATGAAGTGCTTTGTGAGGTTGGTTATGTCGCCAGTTGCTCAAGATCCCAGCATTTGCCCGAATTTAAAAGGCACTTGGGCAGGTACATGGACAGGAAGGGTTCAGAAAGATATTGGTCCTGTGTAGATGGGGCGTCTTGGTCGGCCTGTTTCCATGCTGTGTAGCTCGATTACTCTCTATGACTCCGCTGTTCCTTGCGTCTCCCTTTAAGACGGTTCTATCCTGACCTAAGCCATCTCAGGGCGGCACATTGCTTTAGTTTAGTTTATCGTAACATGTGCCGAGGTACAATGAAAAGGATTTGTTGCGAGCTAACCAATCAGCGGTGCAGTGGTAGGGCTGTCTCCCTCACACACCAGAGACCTGGGTTTGATCCTGACCTCGGGTGCTGTCTGTGTGGAGTTTGCACGTTCTCCCTGTGACCCATATTCCAAAGACGTGCGGGTTTGTAGGGTCATTGGCTTTGGGTAAATCGCTCCTCGCGCGACGAATGAAAAAATGGGACACCATGGAACGGGTGAACGGGTGGATCAATGGCCCACATGGACTCGGCAGGCCGAAGGGTCTGTTTCCACTCTGTATCTCAAAACTAAACGAAACCTTCCGACTGACAATAATTATTCCTCATCGCCCCCTCTAATTGTCCGTAGGGAATAACTACTTGGACAAAAGAATAGTAGGCTGATAGGAGAAGCGCTGATGACATACGATCTTTTGGATGAAGGGCTGGCCAGCTCCGATGGTGAAATCGTCCCTTTCTGGACTACATTTTATGGTTCGTTCCATGGATATAAATGTTTCTCCTGAACGCAGGTTTGGTGAAATTGCAAAAGGTTAACTTTTACTCATCAGCCGTCCCATTAAAATTCTGTTCCGTCGTTTGTTCGGGTTGCCGTGGTTACGGGAACTGTGTCACCATGGGACCTGATGTAACCACCTATCTGATGGGCTTTTGACATTAAATCCTTTTTAAACTGTCTGTTTGACAGATAATGGCAGCATCCAGCCCCAGCGCCTCTGTGCTGCCGTTAAGATTAATACTTGGAGCTGGTCACGTCGGGGCCCTTTCTAACGTTGGAAGGCCCGATCTTTCATTTGAAATAAGAAAGCTTATCCGTCTGAAGCGTAATCCTTTCCCCGCATGTTGAAAATTGTGCTGGGAAGATGCAGCCTCAGAAGGATTTAACCATGTCTCAGAAAGCGACGTGTAAAATTATATATTACATTCCGGTTTTATTGCTCAAAGGACGTCATTATAATATTGCCAGCCCTTCCGCAGTATCCAGGAGTTACAGAACAATTTCCCAGAATCAGACAGTTATAAAACAGGGAAACAGGCCCTTCGGCCCAACACCTCCGTGCCAACCGAGATACCCTATCTAAGTTAGTTCCATTTGCCCGCATATGGTCAAGATTCAAGAGAGTTTATTGTCATGTGTCCCAGATAGGACAATGAAATTCTTGCTTTGCTTCAGCACAACACAATATAGTAGGCATGAATACAGAACAGATCAGTGTGTCCATATACCATTGTATAAATATATACACACATGAATAAATACACTGATAAAGTGCAAATAAACAGATAATGGTCTATTAATGTTCAGAGTTTAATAGCCTGATGGCTGTGGGGAAGTAGCTGTTTCTGAACCTGGACGTTGCAGTCTTTAGGCTCCTGTACCTTCTACCTGAAGGTAGCGGGGAGATGAGTGTGTGGCCAGGATGGTGTGGGTCCTTGATGATGCTGCCAGCCTTTTTGAGGCAGCGACTGCGGTAGATCCCCTCGATGGTAGGGAGGTCAGAGCCGATGATGGACTGGGCAGTGTTTACTACTTTTTGTAGTCTTTTCCGCTCCTGGGCGCTCAGGTTGCCGAACCAAGCCACGATGCAACCGGTCAGCATGCTCTCTACTGTGCACCTGTAGAAGTTAGAGAGAGTCCTCCTTGACATACCGACTCTCCGTAATCTTCTCAGGAAGTAGAGGCGCTGATGTGCTTTCTTTATGATTGCATCAGTGTTCTCGGACCAGGAGAGATCTTCAGAGATGTGTACGCCCAGGAATTTGAAGCTCTTGACCCTTTCAACCATCGACCCGTTGATATAAACGGGACTGTGGGTCCCCATCCTACTCCTTCCAAAGTCCACAATCAGTTCCTTGGTTTTGCTGGTGTTGAGGGCCAGGTTGTTGTGCTGGCACCATTTGGTCAGTCGGTCGATCTCTCTTCTATACTTTGACTCGTCCCCATCAGTGATACGTCTCACATCCCTCTAAACCTTTCCTATCCATGAACCTTTCCAAGTAGCTTTTAAATGCTGTTATAGTCCCCGTCTCAACTACCTCCTCTGGCAGCTCGTTCCATTTACCTACCACACTCTGTGTGAAAAGATTGTTGGTCGTTATGGGTTAAGTTGGGCTGAAGGGCCTGGTTCCACGCTGTATGACTCGGGTTCCGATTAAATCTTTCCCCTCTCGCCATAAACCTATGTCCCGTGCTTCTTGATTCCCTTACCCTGAGTAAATACAAGAGGAAAATCAGGGACCATTCAGTGTTTCCTGTGAATATTTTGTGAAACATTTTTGGGAGATGATTAAAACAAATCTGACTGGTTTAGGATCATTGAATAGACAATGATGTGTTATTTGGTCTTTCAGTTATTGCAGTAAGGTGGATGCCGTGTAGATGGACATGTCGGGACTTGTTGGATTAATTAGTTTAGTTTAATTTAGAGATACAGCCTGGAAACAGGCTCTCCTGCCCATTGAGTCCACGCCCTCAGTTACCTGTTCACACTTGTTCCATGTCCACTTTCTCACCCACTCCCTGCACACTGAGGGGCAATTTACAGAGGGCCGATTCGCCCTCAAACACGCACATCTGTGGGATGTGGGAGGAAACCCACGCGGTCACAGGGAGAACGTGCAAACTCCACGCATAGACAGCACCCGAGGGCAGGATCGAACCCGGGTCTCCGGCGCTGTGAGGCCACAGCAACTACCAGCTGCGTCTCTGTGCCGCCCCTGTCATCTGCCAAGTCCAAGAGAGTTTATTGTCATGTGTCCCTGATAGGACAATGAAATTCTTGCTTTGCTTCAGCACAACAGAACATAGTAGGCATTGACTACAAAACAGATCAATGTCCATATACCATTCTATAAATATATACACACATGAATAAATAAACTGATGAAGTGCAAATAACAGATAATGGGCTATTAAAGTTCAGAGTTTTGTCCGAGCCAAGTTTAATAGCCTGATGGCTGTGGGGAAGTAGCTATTCCTGATACAGAATGTGATGACAGCAAGCGTCAGGTAGGAGGGTGAAGATTAGATGGAACCACATGGGGAGGGGGACAGTACACCAACAACGGCCAACCCCCAAAAGAATGAATATCCAGTTTGTACCAAATGTAAGGAATGTTATCTAACCTTGACTAACGAAGGAAATGAAAGGCGGACTGACATCAAAGGGAGAGGTTTATATTGTTGTCTGTGGATTGGGAACATTTCACAAATCAGCAAAGAAGCACCATGACATAGATAAGGAAAGGGACAGCGCGATACACGAACAACCGAGGGAGAAACATTCACAAAAGGATGCAAAAGCTTCTATTGAGATGTCAAAAGGGAAAGATAAGCAGAAGTTAATGAGAGTGCATTACTGACTGAGATATTCTGTGGAATAACAAAATGGAAGGAAGATTTACTCCGCATATTCAGTCTGTCGCTTTTGATTTTAGAGATGCAGCGCGGAAACAGGCCCTTCGGCCACTGAAACCTTACCGACCAGTGATCACCCCTAGCACCAGCACTATCCTACACATTAGGGACAATTTACAATTTTACCACAGCCAATTAAACCATGTACTTCTTTGGAGTGTGGAAGGAAACCGGAGCACCCGGAGAAAACCCACGCAGTCACAGGGAGAACGTGCAAACTCCGTACAGGCAGCACCCGTAGTCAAGATTGAACCCGGGTCTCTGGCGCTGTTAGGCAGCGACTCTACCGCTGCGCCACCGTGCTGCCTTGTCTCCACAGAGGACATTAAAAAACTTCTCAGAAATAATGAAAAATAGGCAGCGCGAATGAATAGAAAGAAATGAGTATTCGCAATAAATTAGTATAAGGTGCCAGACAAAAGGTTTTAAAACAGAATTAGAGCACATGAGAATGAAGATCTGTTAATAGACAACAAAAAAACAGTGGGTAAAAATAATCAGGTTGCTTTCAGCTTGAGAAACTGTGAGCTGAGACAAGGGGGGGCATGGATCTGCCCACAATGTTTTCCAGTGGAGACGAAATGTAACGTTTCCAGGTTTACCAGGCCGGGTCATGATGAGAGTTGTGTGAGGGATAGAGTCATGGGGTCATACAGCAGGGAAACAGGCACTTCAGCCTATCTCTTTAAGGGCCTGTCTCACTAATGCGACTTTTCATCGACTGTCTTCGACCTTCAAGCTCGAGGGCACTCGCCTGAAAAACCTCGAGCTGGATGGACCGTCAGCGATGAAACCGCGAGCTGAATCGACCACACACACACACACACGCACGCACGCACGCACGCACGCACGCACGCACGCACGCACGCACGCGCGGACACACACGCGCGGACACACACGCGCGGACACACACGCGCGGACACACACGCGCGGACACACACGCGTGGACACACACGCGCGGACACACACGCGCGGACACACACGCGCGGACACACACGCGCGGACACACACGCGCGCGGACACACACGCGCGCGGACACACACGCGCGCGGGCACACACGCGCGGACACACACACGCGCGGACACACACGCGCGGACACACACACGCGCGGACACACACACGCGCGGACACACACGCGCGGACACACACACGCGCGGACACACACACGCGCGGACACACACACGCGCGGACACACACACGCGCGGACACACACACGCGCGGACACACACACGCGCGGACACACACACGCGCGGACACACACACGCGCGGACACACACACGCGCGGACACACACACGCGCGGACACACACACGCGCGGACACACACACGCGCGGACACACACACACGCGCGGACACACACACGCGCGGACACACACACGCGCGGACACACACACGCGCGGACACACACACGCGCGGACACACACACGCGCGGACACACACACGCGCGGACACACACACGCGCGGACACACACACGCGCGGACACACACACGCGCGGACACACACACGCGCGGACACACACACGCGCGGACACACACACGCGCGGACACACTCACGCGCGGACACACACACGCGCGGACACACACACGCGCGGACACACACGCGCGGACACACACACGCGCGGACACACACACGCGCGGACACACACACGCGCGGACACACACACGCGCGGACACACACACGCGCGGACACACACACGCGCGGACACACACACGCGCGGACACACACACGCGCGGACACACACACGCGCGGACACACACACGCGCGGACACACACACGCGCGGACACACACACGCGCGGACACACACACGCGCGGACACACACACGCGCGGACACACACACGCGCGGACACACACACGCGCGGACACACACACGCGCGGACACACACACGCGCGGACACACACACGCGCGGACACACACACGCGCGGACACACACACGCGCGGACACACACACGCGCGGACACACACACGCGCGGACACACACACGCGGACACACACACGCGGACACACACACGCGGACACACGGACACACACGCACAGACACACGGACACACACACACAGACACACACACGAACACAGACACACACACACAAACACCCCCCCCCCCAGACGGCTGGCACAGTGTATGGTAAGTCCTTTAGAGAGTGCGGAGGGGGGAGAGGGGGGGGGGGACACCTTTAAGAAGCCAGACAACTTTTAATAAAGTTTAGCGGGCATTTAACATTTCCGGTCGGTTTTCCTTGCTTCTGAAAACTCCAATGAGCCAATTAAAATGCCCGGTCAGCAAAGGAGATTGCCTACGGCTGCCCTCGACTGCCTAGCGACCCCACTCCACTCCACTACGAGTTCAAAAGAACCATGCCGACCAATTTATACTCGTGGAAAATATTTCAGCATGCTGAAAACATTTTCCTCGACCAAACTGAGGCCGGGAGTATGTGGGAACTTCCCTCGAGCATGAAGGAGAGTTACAGTAACCTCATAGGACCTCCTAGGACCACGTGTCAACCATGCTGCGAGTTTGAGTCGAGCGCAAACTCTTCTAAACTCACAAATTAGGTCGCCGCAGTGGGACAGGCCCTTTAGTCAGAGGGTAATTCTTCACATGCTCCCCCCCCCCCCCCCCCCCCCCCACTTGTCTCCTATTACATCTCCGTGGATTGTCACCTTGTTGTGGTGGAGAAGCTTGTGTGGACCTGAGATCCTGAGAGCGATGCCGTCTGGAGCTATGCTCCTGGTAGGGCCACCCATGGCGGTAAGGTCGAGGGGGAGGTCTCTGACAAAGAGCAATCCAACCAAGACCTCAACGGTGGAACAGGCGGAGGACGATGGCTGACCTTAGTGGAGCGTCACAACGGCTGGGAAGGCGGATGAAGGCTGCGGCAGAAAAGGGCGTATCCGGTCGTCTTGGACTCCATGCCACTGGATCCTGACCCAGATCTGTCAAGGACCTGTCTGTGCACCAGTCTCCCCACGTTAAACAAAGTCACGGACAGGCGTCCTCCAACCCTGGAGACACCCATGGTCAGCCATGACCGAAGGGGGCCTAAAATTCTTTAGTCAGGGCATAGTTAATCTGTGGAACTCATTGCCACAGAGGGCTGTGGAGGCCAAGTCAGTGGATATTTTTTAAGACAGAGATAGACAAATTCGTGATCAGAACGGGTGTCAAAGGTTATGGGGAGAAGGCAGGAAAATGGGATTAGGAGGCAGAGATCAGCCATGGTTGAATGGCGGAGTAGACTCGATGGGCTGAATGGCCTAATTCTACTCCTATAACTTATGAACTCACACACGCCGACCAAGATGGTCCACTAGTGCAGAATTAGGGAGGACCGTCTATTGAATGAGACACCTTCCACTCTCGAAATATCCCCTGCAGTAGATCGACACAAAATACTGGAGTAACTCAACGGGTCAGGCAACATCTCTGGAGAAAAAGAACAGGTGACGTTGTGGATCGAAACCCTTCTTCAGTCTCTGCGTTCCGACCCGAAATGTCACCTATTCTTTTTCTCCGGAGACGCTGCCTGAGCTACTGAGTTACTCCAGCATTTTGTGTCTATCTTTGGTACAAATCAGCATCTGCAATTCTTTCCTGCACATCCCTTATGATTGTTACGGGCTTGGACACACTGGAGGCAGGAAACATGTTCCCGATGTTGGGGGAGTCCGGAACCAGGGGCCACAGTTTAAGAATAAGGAGTAAGCAATTTAGAACGGAGACGAGGAAACACTTTTTCACACAGAGAGTGGTGAGTCTGTGGAATTCTCTGCCTCAGAGGGCGGTGGAGGCCGGTTCTCTGGATACTTTCAAGAGAGAGCTAGATAGGGCTCTTAAAGATAGCGGAGTCAGGGGATATGGGGAGAAGGCAGGAACGGGGTACTGATTGGGGATGATCAGACATGATCACATTGAATGGCGGTGCTGGCTGGAAGGGCCGAATGGCCTACTCCTGCTCCTATTGTCTATTGTCTATTGTATCCCGTGCAGTATTTTGGAAAGTAGGGCAGCTCTCGGTTTTTGTGGCGATAAAACTAAAATATAATGTGTAGGAAGGAACTGCAAATGCTGGTTTACATCGATGATAGACACAAAATGCTGGAGTAACTGAGCGGGTCAGGCAGTGTCTCTGGAGAGAAGGAATGGGGGACGTTTCAGGTCGAGACCCTTCTTCAGACATAGAGAGACTTCAGTCTAAAACAAATGGAACAGTTGCTATCGTATTGTTGATGGTCAATAGACAATAGGTGCAGGACTGGGCCATTCGGTCCTTCGAGCCAGCACCGCCATTCAATGTGATCATGGCTGATCATCCCCAACTATCCCCCCTCTCCCCTGACATCAGTCTGAAGAAGGGAATCCAAAATATTCCGGAAGTGGCGGCGCTGTCGTACAGCAGCGGCTCGCCTGCAGTCCGTCTGTTTTTACTTTTTTTGTTATTTTCTTTTGTCCTGTTTAAGTTAAATTTTAGTTTATTGGGTTGTGTATGTGTGGGGTGGGGGGGGTGAAACATGACTTTTGTCTCTTCTTTCGGGGAAATGCGACTTTTTCTTGTCGTATCCCCCTTCTCTGCCTCCGTCTGCGCTGAGGCCAAAATGGCGGAGCTGCCGGCCTCCAACTCCAACTGCGAGCGACCGACCTCGAGGCTCCGGAGGCAGAGCCAGGACTTACCAGCGCGAGGCTGGCCAACTTCGGGGCTGCGGTGGCGTTCCGGCAGTGGCGACCAAGGACACTGGTGGCGACCTGAATCCGGAGGCTCGGCCGCGGGCCCAGTGGACGACATTGTCGGGAGCACGCAGGTCACAGGTTGGTGACCTGTTTTTCTGGGGCTCCCGCAACTACAGCTGCGTCCGCTGGACTGGAGGGCGGCAGCTTCGGCAGCTTCGACCACCCCGGGCCGCGGAGTTTGAGCCGGCCCGTCGCGGAGCACGGATTCGGGCTGCGGAGTTTGAGCCGGCCCGTCGCGGAGCACGGATTCGGCCGCGGGACTGGCTTACCGTCGCCCGGCGGGGTCACAGCATCAGAAGCCTGGATCGCCTCAGCGCAGAGGGAGAACAAAGCGGGAAGAGACAGAGACTTTAAGACTTTTGCCTCCATCACAGTGAGGAGGTGCCTGGTGAACTCACTGTGGTGGATGTTAATTTGTGTTTATTGTGTGTTTTGTCATTTATTATTATCTGTATGACTGCAGGCAACGAAATTTCGTTCAGACCGAAAGGTCTGAATGACAAATAAAGGAATCTCTAATCTCTAATCTCTAAACCAGCATCTGCGGTTCGTTCTTATACAATACACCGGTAACCCTCCATTATTTGATGGGAAGATCTGTACCTCGACCTCATTTGTCTGCCTTTGATCCAATTCCTTTGAAGACGTCACCCTAATTCATTAATCATACTGTTGAAAGTTTGTACGTTCCTCGTGGTTAAAGAATGAAATACAGCGCTGACTGTGTGCAGAAAGGAGAATGTGGAGGAGGAACATCCGTGAAACAAGAGCTATGGTGCTAGTACATAGTCAATGAAAATGCTTGTGGGATACAAACAATATTGTGTTTATTTTTAGTTAGGTGATCTAAATTCAAATTAATGGGCTGATGAGATTTTAGCTTTTTTCGTCTTAAAGGTGGTTGCTGTAAACTATAATTTACTGGATACATTTAACTTCAGAAATTATCAGCACAGTCGGGTTATTCTCTCCCTGAAAGACAAGACCACTAACTCATGAATCAATGTGGTGAAGAAACAAGCAACTGCTGACGGTGGTGAACACAGATGCTGCCTGACCCGCTGAGTTACTCCAGCACTCTGTGAAACGTCACCTATCCATGTTCTCCAGAGATGCTGCCTGACCCGCTGAGTTACTCCAGCACTCTGTGAAACATCACCTATCCACGTTCTCCACAGATGCTGCCTGACCCGCTGAGTTACTCCAGCACTCTGTGAAACATCACCTATCCATTTTCTCCACAGATGCTGCCTGACCCGCTGAGTTACTCCAGCACTCTGTGAAACGTCAACTATCCATGTTCTCCACAGATGCTGCCTGACCCGCTGAGTTACTCCAGCACTCTGTGTCTTTATTTTCTCCTGGCAAGTGATAGGTGGGTAAAGGACACAAAGTGGTGGAGAGTGCAGTTCCTCAGACCGAAGAAGGGTCTCGACCAGAAACTTCAGCCATCCATGTTCTCCACTGGAACAGTGGAGTTGCTGCCTCACAGCGCCAGAGACCCAGGCTCGATCCTGACTACGGGTGCTGTCTGTGTGGAGTTTGCACGTTCTCCCTGTGACTCCATGGGTTTCCTCTGGGTGCTCCGGTTTCCTCCCACATCCCTAAGACGTGTGACAATAGACAATAGGTTCGGAAGTAGGCCATTTGGCCCTTCGAGCCAGCACCGCCATTCAATGTGATCATGGCTGATCATCCCCAATCAGTACCCCGTTCCTGCCTTCTCCCCATATCCCCTGACTCCGCTATCTTTAAGAGCACTATCCAGCTCTCTCTTGAAAGTATCCAGAGAACCGGCCTCCATTGGCCTCTGTATATATTGCACCTGGTGTGTTGGATAAAATAGGTGATGTGAACAGGTGATTGTTGGTCGGTCGGCATGTTGGCCAGGGAGGAGGTGGAGGTGGGGGATTATCTGTAGGTTAGTTACCTAAAATTGGAGAATTCAATGTTCCTACCCACTGTGTTGAAGCCAACATGACCAGCATCACCACCACAGTAATACAGCACCAACTTCGATGGACTGGCCCATGTCCCGAAACAAATCCTGTACTCTCAACTGAAGGAAGGTCGGGCCAAAGAAACGCTTCAAGGACAACATCAAGAACAGTCTGAAGAAATTCCGCATCACATCGAGCAACTAGGAGCACATTGCACTGGGCATAGAATGAGATAGAATGTAGGCGGTGACAGTAAAGGCCCTGTCCCACTTTCCCGAGTTACCCACGAATTCTCCCGAGTTTTCCCCTTGATTGGAACTCGGAGAATTACGGTAATAGCCGTCCGTAGGTACTCGGGGCTATTTTTTTTACTCGTGGACATTTTTCAACATGTTGAAAAAACGTCCCGACTAACCCGATGCCCCGAGTTCCTACGGCTGGCATTACAAGCCGGTACAAAACATCTACGGACTCCTACCGACATTCCCCGAGTTCGAATCAAGGGGAAAACTCGGGAGAGTTCGTGAGTGACTCGGGAAAGTGGGACAGGGCCTTAAGACTGGAGGGAGAACTGGGAAGGGGGAGGGGATGGAGAGAGAAAGCAAGGGCCATCTGGTCAATGTTCATACCGCTGGGGTGTAAACTCCCCAAGCGATATATGAGGTGTTGTTCCTCCAATTTGCGCTGGGCCTCACTCTGGCCATGGAGAAGGCCCAGGACAGAAAGGTCAGATGGGGAATGGGAGGAGGAGTTGAAGTGCTGAGCAACCGGGAGATCAGGTCGGTTATTGTTTATTGTTAATGTATTGTTTAGTTTAGTTTTAGTTTAGAGATACAGTGTGGAAACAGGCCCTTCAACTCACCGAGTCCGTGCCGACCCGCGTTCACCCACACACTAGTTCTATCCTACAGCCTATGGACAAATTACAGAAGCCAATTAACCTGTATGTCTTTAGAAACATAGAAACATAGACAATAGGTGCAGGAGTAGGCCATTCGGCCCTTCGAGCCAGCACCGCCATTCAATATGATCATGGCAGATCATCCAAAATCAGTACCCCGTTCCTGCTTTTCCCCCATATCCCTTGATTCCTTTAGCCCTAAGAGCTAAATCTAACTCTCTCTTGAAAACATCCACTGAATCGGCCTCCACTGCCTTCTGTGGCAGAGAATTCCACAGATTCACAACTCTCTGGGTGAAAAAGTATTTCCTCATCTCAGTCCTAAATGGCCTACCCCTCATTCTTAAACTGTGACCCCTGGTTCTGGACTCCCTCAACATCGGGAACATTTGGGACATGGGAGGAAACAGGTGCTCCTGGAGAAAACCCACGCGGTCACAGGGAGAACGCACAGGGAGAACTCCGTACAGACAGCAACCGAGGTCAGGATCGAACTCGGGTCTCTGGCGCTGTAAGGCAGCAGCTCCACCGCTTGCGCCACCCTGAGCCTTGCCTTATTCTAACCTACTTGTTGATGAGAACTGGTAGAGCTGCTGCCTCACATTGCCAGGGACCCGTCTTCGATCCTCACCTCAGGTGCTGTCTGTGCGGAGTTTTCATGTTCTCCCTGCGACTTTGTGGGTGTCTTCCGGGTGCTCCAGTTTCCTCCATGTCCAAAAGCCGAGTGGGTAATTGGGCTCCTGTACAATGCCCCTAGTGTGGATAAAGTGGGAGTGGGAGAGTCTGGGGAAGTTAATGGGAATGTGGGGAAATAAAATGTGGCATGCTTGTAGGATTAGTGTAAATGTGGACTTGATTGAGCATTGTTCTCATGCTGCATCTCTGTCCGACTCTCTGACCCAGACAAGATGCATCCTAAATCAAAGAGAAGATGTTCTGGTAAATCCAGGAACTACAGATGGCAGTGATGATGAAATAATGTTGAACAGATGGCAGCAATAATCAGAGGCGAGTGGACAATGGCGGATTGATTTCAGAAAACCAGCGTGCAGTAGTTTAGAGAAATAGCACGGAAACAGGCCCTTCAGCCCACCGAGTCCATGCCGACTATTGTTTAAGAAGGAACTGCAGATGCTGGAAAAATCGAAGGTAGACAAAAATGCTGGAGAAACTCAGCGGGTGAGGCAGCATAGATACATAGATACATAGAAAATAGGTGCAGGAGTAGGCCATTCGGCCCTTCGAGCCTGCACCGCCATTCAATATGATCATGGCTGATCATCCAACTCAGTATCCCGTACCTGCCTTCTCTCCATACCCCCTGATCCCCTTAGCCACAAGGGCCACATCTAACTCCCTCTTAAATATAGCCAATGAACTGGCCTCAACTACCCTCTGTGGCAGAGAGTTCCAGAGATTCACCACTCTCTGTGTGAAAAAGTTTTTCCTCATCTCGGTCTTAAAGGATTTCCCCCTTACCCTTAAGCTGTGACCCCTTGTCCTGGACTTCCCCAACATCGGGAACAATCTTCCTGCATCTAGCCTGTCCAACCCCATAAGAATTTTGTACTTTCTATAAGATCCCCTCTCAATCTCCTAAATTCTCGCGAGTATAAGCCAAGTCTTTCTTCATATGAAAGTCCTGACATCACAGGAATCAGTCTGGTGAACCTTCTCTGCACTCCCTCTATGGCTATAATGTCCTTGCATCTATGGAGCGAAGGAATAGGTGATGTTTCGGGTCGAGACCCTTCACTGTTGGGGGGGGGGGGGTGGAAAGAAGAAAGGAAGAGGTGGAGACCGTGGGCTGTGGGAGAGCTGGTAAGGGAAGGGGAGGGAGGGAGAAACCCTAGTTCTATGTTATACCATTTCCAGGGGCAATATACAGAGGCTGATTAACCTACAAACCCGCATGTCTTAGGGATGTGGGAGGAAACCGGAGCACCCGGAGGGAGACCATGCAAACTCCACACAGACGTCACCCGAGGTCAGAATTGAACCTGAGTTTCTGGCACGTGTTCCGGTTTCCTCCCACGCTCCTAAGACTTACAGGTTTGTAGGTTGCAGGTTCATTGGCTTTGGTAAAGAAAAGTAGTTGGCGTGCAGATACAGCAGGCAGTGAAGAAAGCTAATGGGATGTTGGCCTTCATAACAAGAGGATTTCAGTATAGGAGTAAAGAGGTTCTTCTGCAGTTGTATAGGGTTCTGGTGAGACCACATCTGGAGTATTGCGTACAGTTTTGGTCTCCTAATTTGAGGAAGGACATCCTTGTGATTGAGGCAGTGCAACGTAGGTTCACGAGATTGATCCCTGGGATGGCGGGACTGTCATATGAGGAAAGATTGAAAAGACTAGGCTTGTATTCACATGAGTTTAGAAGGATGAGGGGGAATCTTATAGAAACATATAAAATTATAAAAGGACTGGACAAGCTAGATGCAGGAAAAATGTTCCCAATGTTGGGCGAGTCCAGAACCAGGGCCACAGTCTTAGAATAAAGGGGAGGTCATTTAAGACTGAGCTGAGAAAAAACTTTTTCACCCAGAGAGTTGTGAATTTGTGGAATTCCCTGCCACAGAGGGCAGTGGAGACCAAATCACTGGATGGATTTAAGAGAGAGTTCGATAGAGCTCTAGGGACTAGTGGAATCAAGGGATATGGGGAGAAGGCAGGCACGGGTTATTGATTGGGGACGATCAGCCATGATCGCAATGAATGGCGGTGCTGGCTCAAAGGGCGGAATGGCCTCCTCCTGCACCTATTTTCTATGTCTATGTTCCCTACGTAAAAAATGTCAATTGTTCATAGCGTGCAGGATAGTGCCAGTGCACTTGGTGATCGCTGGTCGGCATGGACTCGGTGATTATTCGGCCTGTTTCCGTGCTGTATCTCTGAAGTCCAAAAACATCACATTGAACTCATCCCATCTGTGAAACCTTTGCAGTCCCTCTGTTTGAACAAGTTATGCTTTTCTGGGGGAGAATTCCCCAGTTACAGACCTGTGGTGCTGTTGGAGAGACACTGTGCCTTGTTTGATTAGATGCGAGCCTTTTTCCCCCCCAAACTTGATTTAGTTGTTCAGTCGTAAATGCTGTCGGTCGTTCACTGATTAAGTGCCTTCATCATTCGCCATTTCCTATAAAAACATTTTACAGGTCTCCGACGTGTTACAAATCTTCCTCTCCCCTTGCAGGATATACATCCAATTACACATTAACGGCATGTCCGCACCACCTTGCATTTCTGATTTAATTCAACTGCTCAGGAATTAATTTAAAGAAAACACCTTAGGGTTTGTGTTTTTTTTTTCCTAATTGACCTGTGCTTCATAGTAATAATCCCCCAAAATATATTTTCTGGTACATTTTCACGTTATCCCCTCAAACATAAGCCCTTCAATTCCCTATTACATGTGATGTGGACTCTTGCTAATAAAACAAACTAGACGCCATAGGTTTAAGGTGAGGTTTAAGGTGAAAGTTTTAGTCAGAACCTGAAGGGTAACATTTTCATGAATTCATAAGTGATAGCAGCAGAATTAGGCCATTCGGCCCCATCAAGTCTACTCCGCCATTCAATCAAAGCTGATCCATCTCTCCCTCCTAACCCCATTCTCCTGCCTTCTCCCCATAACCCCTGACACCCGCACTAATCAAGAATCTGTCTATCTCTGACGTAAAAATATCCATTGACTTGGTCTCCACAGCCTTCTGCGGCAATGAAATCCACAGATTCACCACCCTCTGACTAAAGAAATTCCTCCTCATCTCCTTCCTAAAGGAACGTCCTTTACTTTCTGAGGCTGTGAGCTCTGGTCCTAGACTCTCCCACCAGTGGAAGCATCCTCTTCACATCCACTCTATCCAGGCCTTTCACGATTCAGTAAGTTTCTATTTTCACACGGATTGGAGGTGGGTATATGGAGTGAGCTGCCAGAGGAGGTAGTCGAGGCAGGTACATTAACTGGAGCACCTGGAGATTCTTGGCAGGTGCATGGCGAGGAAACGGTCGCGCAGCGGTAGAGTTGCTGCCTCACCGCGCCAGAGACCCGGGTTCCATCCTGACTACGGGTGCTGTCTGTACCGAGTTTGTACGTTTACCCCGTGACCTGCGTGGGTTTTCTCCGATATCTTCGGTTTCCTCCCACACTCCAAAGACGTACAGGTCTTTAGGTTAATTGGCTTGGTATAAATGTAAATTGTCCCTAGTGTGTGTAGGAGAATGTTATTGTGCGGGGATCGCTGGTCGGCGCGGACTCGGTGGGCCGACGGGCCCGTTTCCGTACTGTATCTCTAAACTAAACTAAACTGAAGAAGGGTCTCGACCCGAAACCCCGCTTATATTCTTGATTATTACGGGTGTCAGGGGTTACGGGGTGAAGACAAGAGAATGGGGTTAGGAGGGAGAGATTGATCAGCCATGATCGAATGGTGGAGGAGACTTGATGGGCCGAATGGCCTCATCCTGCTCTTATCACTTATAACCTTATGAAAGGTTTAGAAGAAAATGGGCCAAACTCGGGTAAATGAGATTGGCATCTTGCTTGGCATGGACGAGTTTAACCGAAGGGCTTGTTTCCGTGCTGTCTGATGATGATAATGACTCTATGAATTTATCATTACCTCCTGCCCAGCGGTTCCTCGCCCCTCAGCAACACTCCAACAGTAAAGGGCCTGACTTAAGGCTTCAATCATCATCATCATCGCCGGTCACTCGAAAAAAGTATGACTGTCCTCTCATGGAGGATGCCTGTGCGTGACTTTGTTTAACGTGGGGAGACTGGTGCACAGACAGCCACCCCATGGTCCTTGACAGATCTGGGTCAGGATCCAGTGGCATGGAGTCCAAGACGACCGGAGACCCTTTTCTGCTGCAGCCTTCATCCATCCGCCTTCCCAGCCGTTGTGACGCTCCACTAAGGTCAGCCATCGTCCTCCGCCTGTTCCACCGTTGAGGTCTTGGTTGGATTGCTCTTTGTCAGAGACCTCCCCCTAGACCTTACCGCCATGGGTGGCCCATAGCTCCAGACGGCATCGCTCTCAGGATCTCAGGACCACACAAGCTTCTCCACCATGACAAGGTGCCAATAGACAATAGGTGCAGGAGTAGGCCATTTGGCCCTTCGAGCCAGTACCGCCATTCACTGTGATCATGGCTGATCATCCACAATCAGTACCCCGTTCCTGCCTTCTCCCCATATCCCCTGACTCCGCTATTTAATAGACAATAGTGGTGGAGTACGCGCCCCAATCAGCGTCAATGGTGCCAAAGTGGAAATGGTTGGGAGCTTCACGTTCCTTGGTGTTAATAATGCCAACCACCTGTCGTGGACCCTCCACATTGATTCAACGGCCAAGAAGGCACCAACGCCTCTACTTCCTGAAGAGACAGAGGAAGTTCAACATGGCTCCAGGGACTCCCACAAACTTCCACGGATGCACCGTAGAAAGCGTGCTGTCGGGATGTCTCACCATTTGGTTTGGGATCAGCTCTGCCCAGGGCCGTAAGAAATTGCGGAGTTGTGGATGTAGCCCAGTTCGTCACACAGACCAGACTCCCCACCATTGTAGATGTAGCCCAGTCTATCACACAGACCACACTCCCCACCATTGTGGATGTAGCCCAGTCCATCACACAGACCACACTCCCCACCATTGTAGATGTGGCCCAGTCCATCACACAGACCACACTCCCCACCATTGTAGATGTGGCCCAGTCCATCACACAGACCACACTCCCCACCATTGTAGATGTGGCCCAGTCCATCACACAGACCACACTCCCCACCATTGTGGATGTAGCCCAGTCCATCACACAGACCACACTCCCCACCATTGTAGATGTGGCCCAGTCCATCACACAGACCACACTCCCCACCATTGTAGATGTAGCCCAGTCCATCACACAGACCACACTCCCCACCATTGTAGATGTGGCCCAGTCCATCACACAGACCACACTCCCCACCATTGACTCCATCTACACTTCACACTGCCTCGGGAAAGCAGCTGACATAATCACAGACTTGTCTCACCCCGGTCATTCCTTCTTCAAGGCAGAAGCTGGGAAGTGCGCACCACCAGTCTTCTTCCCCTCTGTCATCACTTTTGAACACCACTAGCACAAGCTAGGGTGCTGTCGGATGTACCTCCTCCTCCTTGTGTGTGGACCTTGGACTTTATCTACCTGTATTCTGCACCTTGTATCTTCCCTGTCGTTCTATCCGTTGTTATTGATATCTTGAGCAAAAAAAACAAATTGTTGAAGTAACTCGGTGGGTCAGGCAGCATCTGTGGAAGGGAAATGAACAGATGATAAGTCGGGAGATGATAGAACAGGTCGGGAGCCTTCTCCAGACAGAAGTTCCGTCCCGATCCGAAATGTCATCTGTCCCTTCCAGCGTCTGCTGTCTCTCGCTAGGGCAGAGGATTCTCAACCTAGAACGCGCGGGCTTAAAGTGAGAGGAGAGAGATTTAGGAGGAACCTCAAGGGCCAAATATTAACTCAGTGGGTGATCCGTCTCTAGAACGAGCTGTCAGAGGAAGCTGTAGCAGTGTGTACAAATAAAAGCCTGCAGCCCCTCAGCTGAAAACACCTCCAGTCCTGTGTCAGAGTTACTGCTCCTTTTGCTGACCCTCTGACCAATCCATTTGGGGCGGCGCAGCGGTAGAGTTGCTGCCTCACAGCGCCAGAGAGCCGGGTTCAATCCTGACTACGGGTGCTACTATACTGAGTTTGTACGTTCTCCCCGTGACCTGCATGGATTTTCTCTGGGTGCTCCAGTTTCCTCCCACACTCCAAAAGACGTACAGGTATGTAGGTTAATTGGCTTGGTGAAATTGTAAATTGTCCCTCGTGTGTGTGTGTGTGTGTGTGGGGGGGGGATAGTGTTAGTGTGCGGGGATCGCTGGTTGGCACGGACTCGGTGGGCCAAAGGGCCTGTTTCCATGCTGTATCTCTAAACTAAACTAAATTCTGCAGCTCTGGTCCCAAACTTTCCTCCCCTTTCCTTAACCTTTGCTGTTTCTGTCTTCTCAAACAAAGTTCCCCACCTATCTGCCTTTCCACATGGACTTCATTCCAACTCCCTGAACGTCCCCCCTGCTGTTTGACAATAGACAATAGACAATGCAGCATTATAGAGTCATAGACAATTGGTGCAGGAGTAGGCCATTTGGCCCTTCGAGCCAGCACCGCCATTCAATGTGATCATGGCTGATCATCCCCAATCAGTACCCGTTCCTACCTTCTCCCCATATCCCTGACTCCGCTATCTTTAAGAGCCCTATCTAGTTGTCCGTTCCTGCTCTGTGAAGGGCCTGGGATGTTTGTTATAGAACATAAGAACAGTACAGCACATGAACAGGCCCTTCGGCCCAAAATGCCTGTGCTGATCCTGATGCGAAGATAAACTAATCCCGTCAGCCTGCACATACTCCTCCATTTCCTCCACGTATCTATCTAAAAGCCTCTGAAACGGCACTATTGTGTCTCCTTCCAGGCACCCACTCTCTGTAAGGCAACCTGCCCCGCACATCTCCTTTAAACGCTGCCCTTCGCACTTGAAAGCTATGTCCTCTGGTCTTTGACATTTCCATCCTGGGAAAAATAGATAGAAAATATCTATGAGGGGGGAGGGATGGGGAAGGAAGGGCGAGGGGGAGGGGGGTTGAGCGTGGGGGGAGTGAGGGGAAGAGGAGGGGGGATCAGTGGCGTCACGGCGGGAACCCATCAGCCGTGCCTGCGCAGTTGGAGGCTATGGGGAAGTGGTGGAATATTACGTTGGGGGAACGGGACCCAACGGGTCCCACTTAGTCTCGCCTCCTTTAAACTCTGCCCTTCTCACTTTAAAACTTTGTTCTCTGGTCTTTCACATTTCCATCCTGGGGAAACATAGATAGAAAATATCTACCCAACGTGCGCCTCTCATAATTTTACATACTTCTGCCAGGTCTCACCGCAACCTCTGACGCGCAGGAGAAAACAATCTATGTTTGTCCAACATCTCCTGAGAGCTGTTTAAGAAAGAACTGCAGATGCTGGTAAAATCGGAGGTAGACACAAAATGCTGGAGAAACTCAGCGGGTGAGGCGGCAGCATTTTGCGTCCACCTGATAGTTGGATATCCTCTAATTCAGACACATAATCCGGAATGAATGAATGAATATCCTTCTGAACCTTCTGAATGTTGAAGTCGGCAGGGCAGTACTCTGCATATCGCCAACTTGGACAATTTAACATTTTTATCAAGCCAATTAACCTACAAACCTGTACGTTTTGGAGTGTGGGTTGAAACCGAAGATCTCGGAGAAACCCCACGGGGAGAACGTACAAACTCCATACAGACAGCACCCGTAGTCGGGATCGAACCCGGGTCTCTGGCGCTGCATTTTGCTGTAAGGCAGCAGCTCTACCGCTGCGCCACCGTGACCGTTTATTGGCCAAGTATTCACATACAAGGAATTTGCCTTGGTGCTCCGCCCGCCAGTGACAACATGACATACAGTGACAGTTAGGAATGACACGTAAAACATTAACTGGGTAAGTTACAAAGGGACTGCACAAATGTAAGCTGTGGTGCACCATGTTCAAAATGGTGTGAGAGTTCCTCAAAATACCAAGTAAACGGTGCTTCTACGAGGTGTAAGTGCGGCTACTGAATCATTTTTGACAAAATAAAATCTTGGTGCAGTGAAAAGGGATTTTTTTTTCCCCCGATTACTATGGAAACAAAATAAATTAGTTAAAAAAAATTCAAAATGTACAAATAAACGGAAATGGGCATTTTGGAGTCTAGTCTTGGTGCCAGAAGCCAACTAGGCGTTTAGCTGTGGTTAAAAATAATATAATCATTCACAGTAGTTAACAGCTCTGTATCCATGGCAACCCATGACAAAGTTGCTGGAAGAAGCGTCTCACAATGTATTTGTTTTTCAAAGCTGTTGTCATTGCAAATGGCTGGTAGTGTAGGAAGGAACTGCAGATGGCGGTTTAAACCGAAGATAGACACAAAATGCTGGAGTAACTCAGCGGGTCAGACAGCGTCTCGTGAGAAAAGAAATAGGTGACGTTTTGGGTGGAGACCCTTTTTCAGACGTCTGAAGAAGGGTCTCCACTCGATACATCACCTATTCCTGTTCTCCAGAGATGCTGTCTGACCCGCTGAGTTACTCCAGTATTTTGTATCTGTTGTCAACTGGCTTTGCTTGGAATTAAGCTCACAGAAAATTCAAAGCAATCTTTTTTTACATTTTTTTTTTTAAATTATTTTTATTTAGAAGCGTAAACACATAATAACAACACGGTTTGTTGATCAATTACATTCATACAAAGCTTCTGTTCTTTTTATTTGAATTTTTTGAAAGATAGAACTGAAAAAAAAGATCTATAAACTAATAGAGAGGGAAGGAAGGAAAAAAAAACACACAAGGAAAACAAATTCAAAGCAATCTGCGGAGCAATTGTACACCCGAGACCTGGGCAGATATCACAGGTTTGAGAGGTACTGCATGGACACAGGCCCTTCGGCCCACCGAGTCCACGCCGACCATCGATCACCCGTTCGTTCACACTAGTGTTATCCCACTTTTGCACCCATTCCCTGCGCACTACGGGTTTATATACAGGGGGGCCAATTAACCTGCAAACCCGCACGTCTTTGGGATGTGGGAGAAAACCAGAGCACCCGGAGGAAACCCACGCGGACACAGGCAGAACGTGCAAACTCCACACAGATTGGACCTGAGGTCAACAGACAATAGACAATAGGTGCAGGAGTAGGCCATTTGGCTCTTCGAGCCAGCACCGCCATTCAATGTGATCATGGCTAATCATCCCCAATCAGTACCCCGTTCCTGCCTTCTCCCCATATCCCCCGACTCTGCAATTTTTATGAGCCCTATCTAGCTCTCTCTTGAAAGGATCCAGAGAACCGGCCTCCACCGCCCTCTGAGGCAGAGAATTCCACAGACTCACCGCTCTCTGTGTGAAAAAGTGTTTCCTCGTCTCTGTTCTAAATGGCTTACTCCTTATTCTTAAACTGTGGCCCCTGGTTCTGGACTCCCCCAACATCGGGAACATGTTTCTTGCCTCTAGCATGTCCAAACCCTTAACAATCTTATATGTTTCAATGAGATACCCTCTCATCTTTCTAAACTCCAGAGTGTACAAGCCCAGCCGCTCCATTCTCTCAGCATATGACAGTCCCGCCAACCCGGGAATTAACCTTCGACTACCCTCGATTACCTACGACTAACATGCCGACCTACTACGACCTACTTCGACTAAACCTACGAGTAAAAAAAATATTGATTTTTTCCATGGCGACCTGTTTTAACTCACGGGCATTAAAACGTTGAAAAATACGCCGCGACCTAGCTGAGGCCTCGAGTACACGGGGACTACTCTCGAGCATGAAGGAGAGTTACAAAGACCTCCTAGGACCTCGTGTCGACCATGCTGCGAGTATGAGTCGAGGGCAAACTCGTCAGAACTCGCGAATTAGGTCACCACAGTGGGACAGCCCCTTTACACTATCTTTTACACACACACCCACACACACACACTGGGGCCAATTTACACTTATACCAAGGCAATTAACCTACAAACATGTACGTCTTTGGAGTGTGGGAGGAAACCGAAGATGTCGGAGAAATCCCACGCAGGTCAGTGGGGTACATACAAACTCCGTACAGACAGCACCCGTGGCCGGGATTGAAGTGCTGTAATAGCCGTGTCCCACGGTATAAGTTCATTCCAAGAGCTCTCCCGAGTTAAAAAAATATCAGACTCGTGGTAAGCACGGAGAATGAACGTAGCGGGTTCGTCGGACCTCGGGGACATCTCTTAGCGGCTCGTAACGCTAACGGCAGGTACTCGGGAAGACTCGCTAGCGGCAGGTAAGCACGGGAAGACTCGTGAAGATTTTTCAACGCGTTGAAAAATGTCCACGAGAGCCCCGAGTACCGACGAGTGGCCATTACCGTAAATCTCCGAGTTCGAATCAGGGCAAACTCGGGAGAGCTCTTGGAATGAACTCGTACCGTGGGAAAGGGCTTTAAGGCAGCAACTCTACCGCTGCGCCACTGTGCCGCTCATATACTTTCTCTCTTTCCCCTTCAAAGTATTTACCCAGTTCCTTCTTTGACGCTACTTGTGAATCTTTTTCACTCGTCCTTCCAGTCAGCAGATGCCAGATCACAACAAACCACGATGTAAAAAAACACATTTCTCACTGTCACCTCTGCTTCATTTGCCAGTCATGTAAATCCATTTCCTTGGTTACTAATCCTTTTAGATATAGTTTCCCCTTAGTTAATCTAAAACACGAGTACCTTAGATCACCCCTTAACCTTCTCTGCACCTCGTGTTTACCAAACTGCTGCCTGGATCATAGGGTATTAGCTCTAAGGCAGGGTTGAAAAAACGGGGGAAATGAAGAAACAAGGCACTGCAGATGCTGGTTTACAGGGCGCAGCGGTAGAGTTGCTGCCTTACAGCACTTGGAGCGCCGGTGACCCGGTTTCGATCCCAGCTACGGGTGCTGTCTGTGCGGAGTTTGTACGTTCTCCCCGTGACCTGCGTGGGTTTTCTCCGAGATCTGCATTTTTCTCCCACACTCCAAAGACGCCACAGGGTTTGTAGGTTAATTGGCTTGGTAAATGTAAAAATAGTGTCCCTAGTGTGTGCAGGACTGTGTTCATGTGCGGGGATCGCTGGTCGGCACGTGCCGAACGGCCTGTTTCTGCGCTGTATCTCTTTTATTTTAATTTTTTAAATGGCATAAAGTGCTGGAGTAACTCAGCGGGTCAGGCAGCATCTGTGGGGAAGGTGAATCGGTGGCGTTTTGAAGGGGTGAGGGGAGGGAAGGAAAGCTGAGAGAGAGGAGAGGAGAGGCAGGAATAAGTGGAAGTGTTTCTGTGAGGTGCAATGGTCTGAAGGTCAGGAGGAGGAGGAGAACAGTGCCATGGCCATATGTGGTAAGAGGGCCTGTCCCACATGGCCGTCATTTGCGCATGGTGAGCATTACGAGCGCATGGTGCGTGGTGACATAGGCAGCGACGCGCGGCCTCCCCAGGATTTTGCGATGTACAAAATCTTCACACGCCATCTGCGTGACGCGCAAATGACGGCCAAGTGGGACAGGCCCTTAAGGCTCATAATGGAGATGAAACATTTGTGATCTGGTGCTCGCTGGCAAGGTCAACATTTATTGAACACTGATTTGCCTTTGACAAGATGGCGTGAAGCCTCCACTTGCAGTCCTTTGGTGGAGATTGGTTGATTGAAAGGTGCAGCACGGAAACAGGCCCTTCGGCCCGCCGTGTCCACGATGGCCATTGATCACCCTCTCATACTAGTTCTATGCTTTTGCACTTTCACAACCACTCCCTGCACACTTAGGTTTGCAGAGACCCAATTATCCCAGACACCCGCACGTCTTTGGAAACCGAAGCACCCGGCGAAAACCCACGGGGAGAACGTACAAACTCCGCACAGACAGCACCCGCAGTCAGGATCGAACCGGGGTCTCTGGTGCTGTGAGGCAGCAACTCGACCGCTGTGCCACCCCTTCTAATAAAGAATTCAAGTGCAAGTTCATGTAATTGAATTTGTGATGTCTAATGATGTGCCAAATGCAACATATAATCATAACTGCATTAGTAATTGATTAGTGTTATTTGCCTGGGTTTAGCTTACTGTGAAGGCAATTAAGTTAGGGTGGCAACTGTAGTTCAGGGAGTGAGATCAGCTCGATGTAAAGACTGTGCGGAAAGGCGACCCTCTGGGATTGCTAGTGGCTGGAGCGGACGTGTCACAGGTATTAAGTACGGCTCAGGAGTGAAGGGTTTTTGAAGCTGAAAAGGCTGCCGGATTGAATGGAGACACGAGAGAGTGGAGATGCTTGAATCTGGAGGAACGCAGTGGGTCGAGCGAGCAGCGTGCGTGGATAGTCTGGCCCCTTCTTCATCCCCAAACCAAAACACCAACTTCACCACAGATGCTGATTGACCCACTGAGAACCTGCAGCAGATTTTTTTTACTGAATATACATGTTTGATTAGATTAGCGTACATCTCTGTAAATAACATAAGGTACACAAAAATGCTGGAGAAACTCAGCGGGTGCAGCAGCATCTATGGAGCGAAGGAAACAGGCGACGTTTCGGGCTGAAACCCTTCTTCAGACCTTCGATTTTCCAGCATCTGCAGTTCCTTCTTAAACACTCTGTAAATAACATGTTTGGACATTTTCATATCTGTAAATAGCCTCTGTAACTGTAATGCCAGAACTCTGCGATCCCCTATTTTTCTCTTTGCGCTATCTAATGGACTTGTGCGTGGTGTGATTGTACTCATGAACATAGAACATGGTACAGCGCACGAACAGGCCCTTCAGCCCACAATGTCTGAGCCGAACATGATGCCAAGATCAACTCATCTCCTCTGCCTGCACCTCATCCATTTTCATGGTGATGCCTATCCATGTGTCCATCCAAAAGCCTCTTAAATGCCTCAACTATCGTATCTTCCTCCACCACCACCACCCCCTGGCAGCACGTTCCAGGCCCACACCGCCCTCTGTGTAAAAAAAAAATTGCCCCGCACATCTCCTTTAAACTTTACCCCTCTCAACGTAACGCTATGCTCTCTAGTCTTTGACATTTCCACTCTGGGTGAAATCATCTTTTCACTGTCTACCCGATCTATGCCTCTGATAATTATATAAACTTCTATAGTAATATAATATAAATGTAATATCATATACTAAATATATAATATAATTGGGGGCGGTCACGGTGGCGCAGCGGTAGAGTTGCTGCCTCACAGCGCCGGTGACCCAGGTTCGATCCCAGCTACGGGTGCTGTCTGTACGGTGTTTGTACGTTCTCCCCGTGACCTGCGTGGGTTTTCTCCGAGATCTTCGGTTTCCTCCCACACTCCAAAGACGTACAGGTTTGTAGGTTAATTGGCTTGGTAAATGTACGTAAAAATTGTCACTAGTGTGTGTGTGTGTGTAGGATGGCGTTAATGTGCGGGGATCGCTGGTCGGAGCGGGCCCGGTGGGCCGAAGGGCCTGTTTCCGCGCTGTATCTCTAAAACTAAAAATAGGAAGCTAATGTGTAAGTAGTTGATAATTTGGGATTATTACTGTCAGGAGAAGTGTAGGCTTAAGTACAGAGTGTACCCCGTGTTAGAGCTCTCAGTAAATCATTGATCACACACTGCTGTTAGTTGGGAGTTTATTGCCATCAATAAAGTACGTGTTGTTGCTAGCTTTATATGGGGTTTTTCCGTGCTAAACTGCAGACCTAATGTATAGTAGGATTGTTGCTGCACAAAAAAAAAGGATTTCACTGCACTTGGCATCATTTTGGTGAACCTCTTCCACCACCTCTCCAAAGCCTCCACATCCTTCCAGTAACCTGGCGACCAGAAGTGCACACAATACTCCAAAAATGGCGTGATCCAAGTCCTATAAAGCTGCTACATGACCTCCTGACTCTTATACGCAAAGCCCCGACCTATGAAGGCAAGCATCCCATACGTATATGTAGAACTGCACATCTTCTTTTAGTTTAAGAAGGAACTGCAGATGCTGGAAAATCGAAGGTAGACAAAAATGCTGGAGAAACTCAGCGGGTGAGGCAGCATCTATGGAGCGAAGGAAATAGGCAACGTTTCGGGTCGAAGAATGGTTTCGACCCGAAACGTTGCCTATTTCCTTCGCTTCATAGATGCTGCCTCACCCGCTGAGTTTCTCCAGCATTTTATTCAATCTTCTTTTAGTCTTCCTTCTATTTTCTAACTAGCTTTCTCTGAGGAATGGGATATATTTTCAGTGATAAATGGATAACGTTGTTAATGATGAACATTTTTGGTAAGGTAGACAAAAATGCTGGAGAAACTCAGCGGATGAGGCAGCATCTATGGAGTGAAGGACCTGAAACGTCACCTAATTTGGTGTTTAATTTGGCTTGGTGAAGTTTGTTATTGTGCCTTGGAGTCACGTACAGCATGGAAACAGGCCCTTTAGCCCAACTTACCCAAGCCCACCCAAGATGTCCCCAGCACTGAAACAGGCCCTGCGGCCCAACTTGGCCGTGCCAATCAGGACAATAGACAATAGGTGCAGGAGTAGGCCATTCGGCCCTTTGAGCCAGCACCGCCATTCAATGTGATCATGGCTGATCATCCCCAATCAGTACCCCGTTCCTGCCTTCTCCCCATATCCCCTGACTCCGCTATTTTTAAGAGCCCTATCTAGCTCTCTCTTGAAAGCATCCAGAGAACCTGCCTCCAACGCCCTCTGGGGCAGAGATTTCCACAGACTCACCACTCTCTGTGAGAAAAAGTGTTTCCTCGTCTCCGTTCTAAATGGCTTATTCCAATGGCTTACAATGGTCCCACCTGCCTGCTTTTGGCCCATATCTATGACTGAGCAATTCATATTCAGTTTAATTTATAAATTGGCTCATCTAATTATGCTTTTTATTTCTTTGCTTTCCGTAGGTCTGTGTCTGGAGAAGCTGTTAACCTCGGGATCATCACAAAATGTGCTTCAGCTCGATCCTGAACAAGAAATAATTACATGTTACGAGAAAGCTGGTGACATAGGCCTGCTTTATTTACAAGAAATCGAAAAGGTAAGAAGAATCTGCTTTGGGTTTTACCGCTGTTACTGTTAAGAGCACAAAGGGCGGCACAATGGCGCAGCGGTAGAGTTGCTGCCGCAACAGCACCAGAGACTCGGGTTCGATCCAGACTGCGGGTGCTGTATGTACAGGGTTTGTACGTTCTCCCCGTGACTACGTGGGTTTTCTCCGGGTGCTCTGGTTTCCTCCCACACTCCAAAGGCGTACAGGTTTGTGGGTAAATTGGCTTTGGTAAAATTGAAAATTGTCCCTAGTGTGTGTAGGATAGTGTTTATGTGCGGGGGATCGCTGGTCTGCGCAGACACGATGGGCCGAAGGGCCTGTTTCTGCGCTGTATGTCTAAACTCCAAATGGATTCATGGATTGGACAGGTTTGGAGGGATATGGACCAGGCGCAGGCAGGTGGGACTAGTGTAGCTGGGACATGTTGGCCGGGGTGGGCAAGGTGGGCCGAAGGGCCTGTTTCCACACTGTATCACTCTATGACTCTTATGACTAAATGCTTTCAGATCCTTGCTTTATTCCTCGTTAAAGTCTCTGAGATTGATGATTCCTGCAGCACATCACCCCCATGGTTCTTTCTGAAATAGTTTGCTCTGATTGTCTGTGATTTAATCTCCAGCCTTTGTCCAGCCATCTGCCAATCAACCCCAACCACCCACCCCCTCCCCCCCACCTCACCTCACCCGTATCCACCTATCACTTGCCAGGAGAAAATAAAGAGACAGAGTGCTGGAGTAACTCAGCGGGTCAGGCAGCATCTGTGGAGAACATGGATAGGTGGCGTTTCACAGAGTACTGGAGTAACTCAGCGGGTCAGGCAGCATCTGTGGAGAACGTGGATGGGTGACGTTTCACAGAGTGCTGGAGTAACTCAGCGGGTCAGGCAGCATCTGTGGAGAACGTGGATGGGTGACGTTTCACAGAGTGCTGGAGGAACTCAGCGGGTCAGGCAGCATCTCTGGAGAACATGGATGGGTGACGTTTTTGGTCGGGGCCCTTCCTCAGACTCGCCTTTCTCCCCTCCACTGCAATCAGTCTAAAGAAGTGTCCTGACCCAAAACATCACCTATCCATCAACGTTCAGAGCAAGGTAAAGCCAACAAAGTCCGATCAAAGAAGAAGACAATCGCTAAAGTAAGAAATGTTGCTGTAGGAACAGGGAGTGTGGAGCGATTGTAATGTGTGTGTCTGTGTGTAGATCTGTGGCCAGCGCGCAAGTTGTGGCCTGGGTTAGAATCTCCCCGACACCACAATCATTCTGAAGATGGGTCCCGACCTGAGAAGTCGCCTGTGCATGTTCTCCAGAGATGCTGCCTGACCCGCTGTGTTACTCCAGCACTCTGTGTCTCTTTGGTGCTCTGATTATCATTCACCTTGAAGGTTCTGCTCGGTGGCTGTGTTGTAATAGTGCCCTTTACGCCGGTCACCTTGTTGTGCATCCTTGAAGTTCTGCCCCTGAACAGCTTAATAATTCATTCTCCCTGTTGTCTTGTACATCTGGCACCCTGCTACTGAGCAGGAAACATCATGCTGCCTGCCACTCTTACCAATCTCACAGGCAGTTACACAAAGACAGACACAAAAAGGCTGGAATAACTCAGCGGGTTTAGACTAGAGGGCACGGCGTTAAGGGTGGCGAGAGCCTGGATGGCGCTGCCAGTGGTGATGGGGGGAAGGCAGATACGATAGTGGACACAAAATGCTGGAGTAACTCAACGAGACAGGCAGCATCTCTGGAGCGAAGGAATGGGTGACGTTTCCATTGACAATAGGTGCAGGAGTAGGACATTCGGCCCTTGGGCTGATCATACCCAATCAGTACCCCGTTCCTGCATTCTCCCCATATCCCCTATCTTTAAGAGCCCTATCTAGCTTTCTCTTGAGAATATCCAGAGAACCGGCCTCCACCGTCCTCTGAGGCAGAGAATTTCACAGACTCGCAACTCTCTGCATGAAAATGTTTTTCCTCGTCTCCGTTCGAAATGGCTTACCCCTTATTCTTAAACCGTGGCCCCTGGTTCTGGACTCCCCCAACATCGGGAACATGTTTCCTGCCTCTAGCGTGAACAAACCCTAATTAATCTTATGTTTCAGTAAGATTCCCTCTCATCCTTCGAAACTCCAGAGTGTACAAGCCCAGCCGCTCCATTCTCTCAGCATATGACAGTCCCGCCATCTCGGGAACTAACCTTGTAAACCTACGCTGCACTCCCTCAATAGCAAGGATGTTTTGGATCGAGACCCCCTCTTCAGGCTCGATATTGGCATTTAAGAGATTTTTAGACAGGCATGCTCTGGCTGGTGTGGAACTTGAATCATGAACTTCTTGAACAAGGGAGCGGGTGTGAGTGGTTTGGTGTTGGACACCTTCGGTTTCCAAAGCTCTTATCCACACTGCACAATGCGACAAGGTTAATGAGGAGGTTTACAAGATGAATCCCAGGAATGAGTGGGTTAACATATGATGAGCGTTTGACGGAACTGGGCCTGTACTCGCTGGAGTTTAGGAGGATGAGGGGGAAACCTCATTGATACTTATCGAATAGTGAAAGGCCTGGATAGAATGGAGAGGATGTTTCCACTATTGGGAGAGACTAGGACCAGAGTTCAAAGCCTCAGAATTAAAGGGCGTTCCTTTAGGAAGGAGATGACGAGGAATTTCTTTAATCAGACGATGGTGAATCTGTGGAATTTGCCACAGAAGGCTGTGGAGCCCAAATCAATGGATATTTTTTAAGGCAGGGATAGATTAGTTGATTAGTACGGGTGTCAGGGGTTCTGGGGAGAAGGCAGGAGAATGGGGTTAGGAGGGAGAGATAGATCAGCCATGATTGAATGGCGGAGTAGACTTGATGGGCCGAATGGCCGATCTCTGCTCCTATCACTGATGACAATAGCTCATGGTGAAAATGACACTGTTTAAAAATAAGCCGGGCGGGGTACCCTGACGAACATTGTCCCTGAACCAATAATGAATTCATTCAAAATGTGTAGGAAGGAACTGCAGATGCTGGTTTACACCCGGAGATAGATACAAAATGCTGGAGTAACTCAGCGGGATAGGGCAACATCTCTGGAGAGAAGGAATGGGTGAGACGCATCTCATGAGACGCGTCTCGACCCGAAACGTCACCCATTCCTTCTCTCCAGAGATGCTGCCTGTCCCGCTGAGTTACTCCAGCATTTGGTGTCTACCTTCAATGAATTCATTCACTTTGCTGGTGTTGACAGAAGTAGTAGTGACTGTGGAACAAGCCCATGTGCTCATCATCCTAGATTAATTGATGTGAAACCCCTCCTGTTCTTCAACCACGTTTCAGTTTAGTTTAGAGATACAGCACGGAAACAGGCCCTTCGGCCCACCGAGTCCGCGCCTACCAGCGATCCCCGCACACTAACACTATCCTACACACACTAGGGACAATTTAACATTTTTTATACCAAGCCAATTAACCTGAAAACCTGCACGTCTTTGGAGTGTGGGAGGAAACCGAAGATCTCGGAGAAAAGCCACCCAGGTCACGGGGAGAACGTACAAACTCCGTACAGACAGCACCCGTAGTCAGGATTGAACCCGGGAACTGGCGCTGTAAAGCCGTAGCTCTACTGCTGCGCCACTGCGCCGCCCACCTGACCCAGACTCGCATCACTGGCCTTTGTCCAACCATATACCAATCAAAAACCCGTGGTTTTCCCACAAGGACAATAACCCGGGGAAGATTATCTAGGAATTTTCAACGCATTAATAGAGCCCCGGAAACCAATACAATGCAAAGAGAAAAATGGGCCCTGATGTTTCAAGAGGAGCAAAAGTAGGCCAATGAGCCCCTTGAGTCTATTCTTATAGAGTTTCATGCCTGATCTGTTTCTTAATTGCTTTTCTCCTTCCCGTTCTGCGATTGAAGAGCGTGCATCTTTCTGCACATTGTCCTCTGGTAACCTGATGCTGATTCAACAGCATAGATCGCACGTCGGACTTCTACTAGACCAGAACAGCACAGCACAGGGGCAGGCCCTTTGGCCCACGGTTTCTCTGCCCAACACGATGCCAAGATGAACTCCGTGATCCACATCCCTCCATTCCCTGCATTATCCATGTGCCCATCTAAAAGCCTCTGAAACGCCACTACTATCGTATCTGCTTCCACCACCATTTCTGGCAGCGGGTTCCAGGGACACACCAATCTGTGTAAAATTGCCCCGCACATCGCCTTTCAACTTTGCCCCTCTCACCTTGAAGCTATGGAGAGTATAGGAGTAAAGAGGTTCTTCTGCAGTTGTATAGGGCTCTGGTAAGATCACATCTGGAGTATTGTGTACAGTTTTGGTCTCCTAATTTGAGGAAGGACATCCTTGTGATTGAGGCAGTGCAGCGTAGGTTCACGAGATTGATCCCTGGGATGGCGGGACTGTCATATGAGGAAAGATTGAAAAGACTTGGCTTGTATTCACTGGAGTCTAGAAGGATGAGGGGGATCTTATAGAAACATGTAAAATTATAAAAGGACTGGACAAGCTAGATGCAGGAAAAATGTTCCCAATGTTGGGGGAGTCCAGAACCAGGGGCCACACTTAGAATAAAGGGAAGGCCATTTAAGACTGAGGTGAAAAAAAACGTTTTCACCCAGAGAGTTGTGAATTTGTGGCATTCCCTGTCACAGAGGGCAGTGGAGGCCAAGTCACTGGATGGATTTAAGAGAGAGTTAGATAGAGCTCTAGGGGCTAGTGGAGTCAAGGGATATGGGGAGAAGGCAGGCACGGGTTATTGATTGGGGACGATCAGCCATGATCACAATGCATGGCGGTGCTGGATCGAAGGGCCGAATGGCCTCCTCCTGCACCTATTTTCTATGTTTCTATGCCCTATCATCTTTAGTGCTTCCTCGTCAGGAGTATTGATAAGCCTGGTACAACTTTGGAACTTCATAATTATACAATCACAAATGATACAGCAGCTGCCAATGTACCTTGTCCACACGGAGATCTCATCTGGTGCTTCATATCTACTATCAGCAAGGTTGCAAGATAAAAAGTGTACATCTGGGAATCATTAACTGGCCATAAAGTAACACAGAGCAGCTTGCATTGTTGGGTAAGGACACATCAATATCAAGCCTGCTAGGATTTATTTGCACTTCAAAAAGGTTAGCCCAGGATTCAAGATTCAAGAGAGTTTATTGTCATGTGTCCCAGATAGGACAATGAAATTCTTCTTTTGCTTCAGCACAACAGAATATAGTAGGCATGAATAAATACAGAACAGATCAGTGTGTCCGTATACTATTGATCATATATATACACACATAAATAAGCATATCAAGTGCAATGGACTATTAATGTTCAGAGTTTTGATTGAGTAGGGTTTAACAGCCTGATGGCTGTGGGGAAGTAGCTATTCCTGAACCTGGATGTTGCAGATTTCAGGCTCCTGTACCTTCTACCTGAAGGCAGCGGGGAGATGAGTGAGTGGCCAGGATGGTGTGGATCCTTAATGATGTTGGCAGCCTTTTTGAGGCAGCGACTGCGATAGATCCACTCGATGGTAGGGAGGTCAGAGCCGTTGATGGACTGGGCAGTGGTTACAACTTTTTGCATTCTTTTCCGCTCCTGGATGCTCAAGTTGCCAAACCAAGCCACGATGCAACCGGTCAGCATGCTCTCTACTGTGCACCTGTAGAAGTTCGAGAGAGTCCTCCTTGAAATACCGATTCTCCGTAATCTTCTCAGGAAGTAGAGGCGCTGATGTTCAGAGTGAGGAAACATCTCCTAATCCAAGAAGTTCAGCGTGAGGAAACATCTCCTAATCCGATTTTACACAGCCATCATCCAAAGCATGCTCATTTCATCAATAACAGTTTGGTACAGCAGTTTAGACACTCACTCCCGTAATAAACTACAGCGCATTGTCAACAAAGCATCCAAAATCATCAGCACTCCCCTCCCATCAATAGAATCACTCAATCTCAAACGGTCTGTGTCAAGGGTGAAGAAAATCATTTCTGATCCCTCCCACCCAGCTCACCACATCTTCCACCTGCTGCCGTCAGGAAGGCGCTACAGCTCACTGCCCACCAAAACATCACGATTTAAAAACAGTTTCTACCCAAATGCAATTCGAACTCTGAACACTCTATGACAACATCACATAGCCACCTTGTGCATGTACTGTATACTGTATGTTGTTGTGTTTTATATCATGTTTGACGGGAATCAGCCTATTGTGTAACATCCTGTACTGAACATGAATTCCACCAGCTTGACTGTGTGGTCATTAAATAATCTGAATTGAATTGAATTGATGTGCTTTCTTTATAATTGCATCAGTGTATTGTATTGTAGTGAGTATCCTGCGACTGTCCCTTCAATGAAGATGCGTCCTTTAATGGTCTAGACATTGCCAGCCTTCCTCCATGCTTTGGGCCAATGACCAACAGTGTACTTTAGTTTTAGAGACACAGTGCGGAAACAGGCCCACCGAGTCCGTGCCGACCTGCGATCCGCGCACACTAACGCTATCCTACACGCACGGACTAGGGACAATTTGCAATGTTGTCAAGTCAACTAACCTACATGCCTGTACGTCTTTGGGGTGTGGGAGGAAACCGGAGCTCCAGGAGAAAGTTTACGCAGGGGAGAACGTACAAAGTCCTTACAAACAGCTCCCGTAGTCAGGATCGAACCCGTGTCTCTGGCGCTGTAAGGCAGCAACTCTCCCCGCCGCGCCACCATGGGTCCTTGTTGGAATGGTTACCCAGGAAGCAGATACATCTGTCCGACTTACTTGCCTGCACTGAAGATCCTCCCTGCACCGACCGACCTGCTGTTAACGCTCGTGGGAACTGAAGTGCTGCATTTCTCACGTATACAGGATTTTCTCGGATAGCCATGCTGTGCCAGTGATGTAGATGCGTAAATAAAGGGACTGCAGAAGCTGGTTTAAATCGAAGGTAGACGCAAAATGCTGGAGTAACTCAGCGGGTGAGGCAGCATCTCTGGAGAGAAGGAACGGGTGATGCCAATTCCACAGAATTCCACAGATTCACCACCCTCTGACTGAAGAAATTCCTCCTCATCTCCTCCTTAAAAGAACATCCTTTAATTCTGAGGCTATGACCTCTAGTCCTAGACTCTCCCACTAGTGGAAACATCCTCTCCACATCCACTCTAACCAGGCCTTTCACTATTCTATATGTTTCAATGAGGTCCCCCCTCATTCTTCTAAACTCCAGCGAGTACAGGCCCAGTGCCGACAAACGCTCATATGTTAACCAACTCATTCCTGGGATCATTCTTGTAAACCTCCTCTGGACCCTCTCCAGAGCCAGCACGTCCTTTCTCAGATATGGTACCCAAAACTGCTCACAATATTCCAAATGCGGCCTGCCCAGCGTCTGATAGAGCCTCAGCATTACATCCCTGTTTTTTTTATACAAGCCCACTCGAAATAAATGATAGCATTGCATGTGTTTTCTTTACTACCGGTTCGACTTGCAGGTTAACATTTTGGGAATCCTGCACCAGCACTCACTCCCAAGTCCCTTTGCACCTCCGATTTCTGGATTCTCACCCCATTTAGAAAATAGTCTACGCCTTTATTCCTACTACCAAAATGCACGACTCCACACTTTGCTACACTATATTCCATCTGCCATTGTGGGCTCATTGGCCATCGGGTGCCAGCTCTGATTTGTTCTGTACCTTTTCATACCCCTAGCTTCCCTCTCCCCTGACACTCAGTCTGACGAAGGTTCTCGACCCGAAACGTCACCTAATCCTTTCCTCCAGAGATGCTGCCTGACCCGCTGAGTTACTCCGGCATTTTGTGCCTATCTTCAGCATCTGCAGTTCCTTCCGCCACATTTTGTCAAACAAAGGTTGTTTGGGGTCCAAGTCCCTGAAAGTGGTAATGCAAGTCATAGAGTGGCAAAGAAGGTATATGATATGCTTGCTTTCAGTGGTCAGGGCATTGAATATGAGTGATGCCGATACAACAGCAGTTATGCCACCCCTAAAGATGTGCCAGACTTTCAACAGTATGGCATTTAATTGACTCTTGTAATGAAAGTTCCCTTATTTTAATGTGTTATCTGTTCTTTTTGAAATGCTGGAGAATGGACCTGCGTTCCAAATGCTGTTCATAGAAGACATAAAATGCTTAAGCCTGGCATAAAGATTTGATTTTAATGTCAAAATAATGAGTTTTATAATTAAATTAAAACAGGAAATTGGGTATTGTAGTTGCAATGGAACATTGTTGTCTACATTGATGTAACTCAATTGAGTTTTCTCAATCAAATTGTCTCAGTGAGATGAGAACGTTGCAGCCAGAGGTAGATTCAGTTGCTGGGGCAGCTCACTTCAACACAGATGCATAGTTCTCTGAATGTGGCATCGCAGGTGGACAAGGTAATGAAGATTACCATCTGATCTCCCGGTGGCTCAGCACTTCAACTCCCCCTCCCATTCCGAATCCGACCTTTCTGTCCTGGGCCTCCTCCATGGCCAGAGTGAGCACCACCGGAAATTGGAGGAGCAGCACCTCATATTCCGCTTGGGCAGTCTGCACCCTAGCGGCATAAACATTGACGTCTCCAATTTCCGGTAGCCCTTGCTGTCTCCTCCCCTTCTCAGCTCTCCCTCAGCCCTCGGGCTCCTCCTCTTCCTTTCTTCTTCCCGCCCCCCCCCCCCCCCCCACCCTACATCAGTCTGAAGAAGGGTTTTGGCCCGAAACGTCGCCTAATTCCTTCGCTCTATAGATGCTGCCGCACCCGCTGAGTTTCTCCAGCACTTTTGTCTACCTAAGGTAATGACCCGAAACGTCACCCATTCCTTCTCTCCAGAGATGCTGCCTGTCCCACTGAGTTGCTACAGCATTCTGTGTCTGTCTTCTTAATGAAGAAGGTGTTTGACCTTGCGGTACCAAGTACACAGTTCCCCGAAAATGGCATTAGGGATAGATAAGGTGGTAAAGAAGGTGTTTGGCACATTGTCCTTCATCAGTCAGGGGACAGAATCTACAGTGCCCTCCATAATGTTTGGGGCAAAAACCCATCATTTATTTATTTGCCTCTGTACTCCCATCATTTGAGATTTGTAATAGAAAAAATCATACGTGGTTTAAGTCCACATTGTCAGATTTTAATTAAGGCCATTTTAATACATTTTGGTTTCACTGTGTAGAAATGACAGCAGTGTTTACATAGAAACATAGAAAATAGGCGCAGGAGGAGGCCATTCGGCCCTTCGAGCCAGCACCGCCAATCATTGTGATCATGGCTGATCGTCCCCAATTAATAACCCGTGCCTGCCTTCTCCCCATATCCCTTGATTCCAGTAGCCCCTAGAGCTCTATCTAACTCTCTCTCCACTGCCCTCTGTGGCAGGGAATTCCACAAATTCACAACTCTCTGGGTGAAAAGGTTTTTTCTCACCTCAGTCTTTAATGGCCTCCCCTTTATTCTAAGACTGTGGCTCCTGGTTCTGGACTCGCCCAACATTGGGAACATTTTTCCTGCATCTAGCCTGTCCAGTCCTTTTATAATTTTATATGTTTCTATAAGAACCCCCCTCATCCTTATACATCCTTTATAGTCCCCCAATTTCAATGCAAATAAATAAATGACGGACCTTTGTCCCAAATATTATGGAGGGCACTGCAGAAGTTGGGATGTTACGTTGCAGGTGTACAAGACAATGGTGAGGCTGCGCTTGGAGTATTGCGTTCAGTTTTGGCTGGAAAGGCTGCAAAGAAGATTTGCGAGAAAGTTGCTACGACTCGAGGTTTTGAGCTCTATGGACAGGTTGGGCAAGCTAGGATTTTATTCCTTGGAGAACAGGATACTGAGTGATGACCTTATAGAGGCGTATAAGATTATCAGAGACATAGATCGAATGGATGCACATAGTCTTTTTCCCAGGCAAAGGGAATCAAAAATTAGAGGGCACGGGCTTATGGTGAGAGGAAAGATTGTAAAAAATCTTATAAAACTGTCCCAAGGGGCAACATTTTCATGCAGCGGATTGTGCGTATATGGAACAAGCTGCCAGAGAAAGTGGTCGAGGCAGATATAACAACCACATTTTAAAAACACCTGGACAGGTACATGGATGGGAAAGATTCAGAGGGATATGGGACAAATATTGGCAAATGGGCCTCCCAGAATAGTGAAAGGCCTGGATAGAGTGGATGTGGAGAGGATGTTTCCACTAATGGGAGAGTCTAGGACCAGAGACCATAACCTCAGAAGTAAAGGACATTCCTTTAGAAAAGGAGATGAGGAGGAATGTATTTAATCAGAGGGTGGTGAATCTGTGGAATTCATTGCCACAGATGACTCTGGAAGCCAAGTCAATGGATATTTTTAAGGCAGGGATTGATAGATTCTTGATTAGTGCCTTATTGTGGGGAGAAGGCAGGAGAATGGGGTTAGGAGGGAGAGATAGATCAGCCGTGAGCGGAGTAGACGATGGGCCGAATGGCCTAATTCTGCTCCTATCACTTATGAACTTATGAGCATAGACTAATAAAGATGAACCCTGGAGATGTTTAGAGCACGCAGTAGAGTCATAGCAAGAGAAAGCCGGCACAATGTAGGATCACATTGGGCATCTACAGTCACTCGTTCCCCTGCCTTTGCTTAATGCTCATTTCACGTCTGTCTGTCTGTCTGTCTTGCATTTAGCATCTCAGTCTCGCTTGGAAGTGTTAACATATGTGGCATTTGTGTCGTTTTGCACTGATTGCCTCAAGTGTGAAGCTCGCCATCCAAGAGCTGAGCAGCGGAACGGAACCCGCTGAGAAGCGAGTCTCATCTTTTAGCAGAAACAGACATCTTTAAAGAGAGGAAATCAAATGATTTCCTGCTGCCGTTCACTCCGCTTTAGTAACATCCAGAGTGCAGGAGTGGACAATTCTAAAGAGTGCTCGCTCTACATGCAGACCCTGGATCAGTAATGGCCCTGTCCCACGGTACGAGTTCATTCCAAGAGTTCTCCCGAGTTTTAAAAAAATCAAACTCGTGGTAAGCACGGAGAATGAACGTAGTGGGTACGTCGGAGCTCGGGGACGTCTCTTAGCGCTAACGGCAGGTACTCGGGAAGACTCGCTAACGGCAGGTAAGCTCGGGAAGACTCGTGAAGATTTTTCAACATGTTGAAAAATGTCCACGAGAGCCCCGAGTACCGACGAGTGGCCATTACCGTAAATCTCCGAGTTTGAATCAGGGCAAACTCGGGAGAGCTCTTGCAATTAACTCGTACCGTGGGACAGGGCATTAGCCTGTAGAAAGGAACCGCAGATGCTGGTACATACCAAAGATAGCCACACAGTGTCTGAAGAAGGGTCCCGACCCGAAACGTCACCCATCCTTTTTTCCCCACAGATGCTGCCTGACCCGCTGAGTTAGTTTTAGAGGTACAGCACGGAAATAGGCTCTACGGCCCACCAAGTCCTCACCAACCAGCGATCCCCACACAGTAACACAACCTACACACACTAGCGATAATTTTACATTTACACCAAGCCAATTAACCTACAAACCTGTACGTCTTTGGAGTGTGGCATACTATTACTGTACACTATTACTGTACACTATTACTGTACACTATTACTACACTATTACTGTACACTATTATTGTACACTATTACTGTACACTATTACTACACTATTACTGTACACTATTACTGTACACTATTACTGTACTCTATTACTGTACACTATTACTACACTATTACTGTACACTATTACTGTACACTATTACGGTACTCTATTACTGTACACTATTACTGTACACTATTACTGTACACTATTACTACACTATTACTGTACACTATTACTGTACACTATTACTGTACTCTATTACTGTACACTATTACTACACTATTACTGTACACTATTACTGTACACTATTACTGTACTCTATTACTGTACACTATTACTATACACTATTACTACACTATTACTGTACACTATTACTGTACACTATTACTGTACTCTATTACTGTACACTATTACTACACTATTACTGTACACTATTACTGTACACTATTACTGTACACTATTACTACACTATTACTGTACACTATTACTACACTATTACTGTACACTTACTGTACTCTATTACTGTACACTATTACTGTACTCTATTACTGTACACTATTACTACACTATTACTGTACACTATTACTACACTATTACTGTACACTATTACTGTACACTATTACTGTATACTATTACTGTACACTATTACTACATTAGTGGGGTTAATGTAACCCCACTTTTTAAGAAGGGAGGGAGAGAGAAAACGGGGAATTACAGACCAGTTAGTCTAACATCGGTAGTGGGGAAACTGCTAGAGTCAGTTATTAAAGATGGGATAGCAGCACATTTGGAAAGTGGTGAAATCATTGGACAAAGTCAGCATGGATTTACGAAAGGTAAATCATGTCTGACGAATCTTATAGAATTTTTCGAGGATGTAACTAGTAGAGTGGATAGGGGAGAACCAGTGGATGTGTTGTATCTGGACTTTCAGAAGACTTTCGACAAGGTACCACAAAGAGTTTAGGATACAAACTTAAATCACACGGTATTGGGAGTTCAGTATTGATGTGGATAGAGAACTGGCTGGCAAACAGGAAGCAAAGAGTAGGAGTAAACGGGTCCTTTTCACAATAGCAGGCAGTGACTAGTGGGGTACTGCAAGGCTCAGTGCTGGGACCCCAGCTATTTACAATTTATATTAATGATCTGGACGAGGGAATTGAAAGCAACATCTCCAAGTTTGCGGATGACACTAAGCTGGGGGGCAGTGTTAGCTGTGAGGAGGATGCTAGGAGACTGCAAGGTAACTTGGATAGGCTGGGTGAGTGGGCAAATGTTTGGCAGATGCAGTATAATGTGGATAAATGTGAGGTTATCCACTTTGGTGGCAAAAACGGGAAGGCAGACTATTATCTAAATGGTGGCCGATTAGGAAATGGGGAGATGCAGCGAGACCTGGGTGTCATGGTACACCAGTCATTGAAAGTAGGCATGCAGGTGCAGCAGGCAGTGAAGAAAGCGAATGGTATGTTGGCCTTCATAGCAAGAGGATTTGAGTATAGGAGCAGGGAGGTTCTACTGCAGTTGTACAGGGTCTTGGTGAGACCACACCTGGAGTATTGCGTACAGTTTTGGTCTCCAAATCTGAGGAAGGACATTATAGCCATAGAGGGAGTGCAGAGAAGGTTCACCAGACTGATTCCTGGGATGTCAGGACTTTCATATGAAGAAAGACTGGATAGACTTGGCTTATACTCGCTAGAATTTAGGAGATTGAGAGGGGATCTTATAGAAACGTACAAAATCCTTATGGGGTTGGACAGGCTAGATGCAGGAAGATTGTTCCCGATGTTGGGGAAGTCCAGGCAAGGGGTCACACAGAGAGTGGTGAATCTCTGGAACTCTCTGCCACAGAGGGTAGTTGAGGCCAGTTCATTGGCTATATTTAAGAGGGAGTTAGATGTGGCCCTTGTGGCTAAGGGGATCAGGGGGTATGGAGAGAAGGCAGGTACGGGATACTGAGTTGGATGATCAGCCATGATCATATTGAATGGCGGTGCAGGCTCGAAGGGCCGAATGGCCTACTCCTGCACCTATTTTCTATGTATCTATGTATCTATGTATTATTACTGTACACTATTACTACACTATTACTGTACACTATTACTACACTATTACTGTACACTATTACTACACTATTACTGTACACTATTACTGTACACTATTACCGTACACTATTACTGTACTATATTACTGTACACTATTACTGTACACTATTACGATATACACTATTACTGTACTCTATTAATGTACACTTACTACTATTACTGGGCACTATTACTGTACACTATTACTGTACTCTATTACTGTACACTATTACTGCACTATTACTCTATACTATTACTGTACACTATTACGGTACACTATTACTGTACTCTATTACTACACTATTACTGTACATTATTACTACACTATTACTGCACACTATTACTGCACACTATTACTGTACACTATTACTGTATACTATTACTGTACACTATTACTGTATACTATTACTGTACACTATTACTACACTATTACTGCACACTATTACTGTACACTATTACTGTATACTATTACTGTACACTATTACTACACTATTACTACACTATTACTGTATACTATTACTACACTATTACTACACTATTACTGTACACTATTACTGTACACTATTACTGTACACTATTACTGTACACTATTACTGTACACTATTACTACACTATTACTGTACACTATTACTGTACACTATTACTGTATACTATTACTACACTATTACTGTACACTATTACTGTACACTATTACTGTACTATATTACTGTACACTTACTGTACACTATTACTGTACACTATTACTGTGCACTATTACTACACTATTACCGTACACTATTACTGTACTCTATTACTGTACACTATTACTGTACTCTATTGCTACACTATTACTGTACACTATTACTGTATACTATTACTGTACACTATTACTGTACACTATTACTGCACTATTACTGTACACTATTACTACACTATTACTGTACACTATTACTACACTGTTTGTACACTATTACTGTACACTATTACTACACTATTACGTACATTATTACTGTACACTATTGCTGTACACTATTACGATATACACTATTATTGTACACTTACTACTATTACTGGGCACTATTACTGTACACTATTACTGTATACTATTACTGTACACTTACTGTACACTATTACTGTATACTATTACTGTACACTGTTACTACACTATTACTACACTATTACTGTATACTATTACTACACTATTACTACACTATCACTGTACACTATTACTGTACACTATTACTGTACACTATTACTGTACATTATTACTAAACTATTACTGTACACTATTACTGTACACTATTACTGCACTATTACTATATACTATTACTGTACTCTATTACGGTACACTATTACTGTACATTATTACTGTACACTATTACTACACTATTACTGTACACTATTACTACACTATTACTACACTATTACTGTATACTATTACTACACTATTACTACACTATTACTACACTATTACTGTACACTATTACTGTACACTATTACTACACTATTACTGTACACTATTACTACACTATTACTGTACACTATTACTGCACACTATTACTGCACACTATTACTGTATACTATTACTGTACACTATTACTACACTATTACTATACTATTACTACACTATTACTACACTATTACTGTATACTATTACTACACTATTACTACACTATTACTACACTATTACTGTACACTATTACTACACTATTACTGTACACTATTACTGTACACTATTACTGTACACTATTACTGTACACTATTACTGTACACTATTACTGTACACTATTACTACACTATTACTGTACACTATTACTGTACACTATTACTACACTATTACTGTACACTATTACTGTACACTATTACTACACTATTACTGTAGACTATTACTGTAGACTATTATTGTACATTAATACTGTACACTGTTACTATTTTCGGGATGGTGGTGGGACGTGTTATATTGATGATGACATTGTGCTTTACCGAATAGTGAATGGCATGGATAGAGTTGATGTGGAGAGGATGTATCCACCAGTGGGAGTCTAGCACCAGAGGCCATAGCCTCAGAATAAAACGGCATACCTTTAGCAAGGAGATGAGAAGGAATTTCTTTAGTCTGAGGGTAGTGAATCTGTGGAATTCATTCCCACAGACGGTTGTGGAGGTCTGAAGAAGCGTCTCGACCCGAAACATCACCCATTCCTTCTCTCCAGAGACGCTGCCTGTCCCGCTGAGTTACTCCAGCTTTTTGTGTCTATCTTCGGTTTAAACCAGCATCTGCAGTTCCTTCCTACACATTTAAGGCAGAGATAGATTCTTGATTAGTAAGGATGTCAGGGGATAGGGGGCGAAGGCAGGAGAATGGGATTGAGAGGGAGAGATAGATCACCGACGACGGAATGACGGGGTAGACTTGATGGGCCGAATGTCCTAATTCTGCTCCTATAACTTCTGACCTTATGCTTTTCTACCTCTGTATAAGACGCGAGGCATGAGCTGTTTCTCAGATGAACATAGAAACATAGACAATAGTTGCAGGAGTAGGCCATTCGGCCCTTCGAGCCAGCACCGCCATTCATTGCGATCATGGCTGATCGTCCCCAATCAATAACCCGTGCCTGCCTTCTCCCCATATCCCTTGACTCCACTAGCCCCTAGAGCTCTATCTAACTCTCTCTTAAATCCATCCAGTGACTTGGCCTCCACTGCCCTCTGTGGCAGGGAATTCCACAAATTCACAACTCTCTGGGTGAAAACGTTTTTTTCTCACCTCAGTCTTAAATGACCTCCCCTTTATTCTAAGACTGTGGCCCCTGGTTCTGGACTCGCCCAACATTGGGAAAATGTTTCCTGCATCTAGCTTGTCCAGTCCTTTTTATAATTTTATATGTTTCTCAGATGCTGATATTCCTGATCGCTTCATTGCCCGGCCTTGGCTGATGTTGTCCAAAATGCTCCTGCTAACCTAGTCCAGTGGAGCCAAACTGTAGCACCTGAGCTGCATGCAGCCTTACAACCTCGGAAAACATACGTCCATGTGTGCTTCTACCATGCGCTTGCAGGTTACTTCCATTTGAATTTGGCGGACGTGGAAGATTTTGGAAAGTGCTTTTGTTCGTAGTTGGGGGGGGGGAATAATGGGGGGCCATTTGTGCTTGGTGTCAGGGGATCTTTAGAGATTAAGCATGGAAGCAGGCCCTTCGGCCCTCAGTCCATGCCGACCATTGTTTTATGTTATCCCATTTTTTTAGACATTAGAGATCCAGGGTGGAAACGTTTCCTTCCGATTGCACGGCGACCATACACACTAGGGACAATTTACAGTTTACAGAAGCCAATTAACCCACAAACGCGCACGTCTTTGGAGTGTGGGAGGTAACCGGGACACCCGTAAAAAAAACACACGGTCACAGGGAGAGCGAACAAACTCCGTACAGACAGCGCCCGTAGTCAGGATCGAACCCGGGTCCCTGGCACTGTGAGGCAGCAACTCTACCGCTGCGCCACCGTGCCGCCCTATACGCTCGGGGCAGTTTTACAGAGAACAATTAACCTACAAACCCGCACGTCTGTGGAGTGTGGGAAGAAGTCGGGACACCCGGAGAAAACCCCACACGGTCACAGGGAGAACGTGCAAACTCCACACAGATAGCGCCCGAGATCAGGATCGAACCGGGGTCTCTGGCACTGTGAGGCAGCTTCTCTACCATCTGCACCACTAATGTAGGCGAGGTACCGAACAAGTGCTTTGCAACTGTGGGGCGGGTTTTCTGGTGAGTGCTCTGGAATGCTCTGCCAGGGGTGGTGTTGGAGGCAGATAGGAGAGTGGCGTCTAACAGGCTTTTAGACAGGCACGTGGATACGCAGGGAATGGAGGGATCTGGAGCATTTGCTGGCCGATAAAATTAAAATGTTCCCGATGTTGGGGGAGCCCAGAACCAGGGGTCACAGTTTAAGAATGAGGGGTCGGCCATTTAGGACTGAGATGAGGTAAAACTTTTTCACCCAGAGAGTTGTGAATATGTGGAATTCTCTGCCACAGAAGTCAGTGGAGGCCAATTCACTGGATGTTTTCAAGAGAGAGTTAGATAGAGCTCTTCGGGTTAACGGAATCAAGGGATAAAAATAGCGGAGTCAGGGGATATGGGGAGAAGGCAGGAACGGGGTACTGATTGGGGATGATCAGCCATGATCACATTGAATGGCGGTGCTGGCTCGAAGAGCCAAATGGCCTACTCCTGTACCTATTGCCTATTGTCTATTGTCTATTGATATGGGGAGAAAGCAGGAACGGGGTACTGATTTTAGATGATCAGCCATGATCATATTGAATGGTGGTGCTGGCTCGAAGGGCCTACTCCTGCACCTATTCTATGTTTCTAAGTTGTTCTTGGCACAGACATTGTGGGCTGAAGGGCCTGTTCCTGTGCTGTACTCTTCTACGTCCTATATTCCAAATCCTAATTTACATTAGAAAGACCGGGTAAAGTCCGTCGCAGAATACACTTGCTGATGAAAAGTTGAATGTTTATTGAATTGTTATCTGTGTCCCGCAGAGGCATATAGTCTAGGGGTAGACAAAAGTGCTGGAGAAACTCAGCAGGTGCAGCAGCATCTATGGAGCGAAGGAAATAGGCAACGTTTCGGCCCGAAACCCTTCGGGTTTCGACCCGAAACGTTGCCTATTTCCTTTGGGTTTCGGCCCGAAACGTTGCCTATTTCCTTCGCTCCATAGATGCTGCTGCACCCGCTGAGTTTCTCCAGCACTTTTGTCTACCTTCGATTTTCCAGCATCTGCAGTCCCTTCTTAAACATATCGTCCAGAGAGTTGCTAAATGCATCTACTGCAATGATAGATGCCAGGGGTTGGTTTGAGCGCAGTTTCGGACTGGGCGAGCTGACGTCACCCTGGTTTCATTTGGGAGATTGCAGCTATCCCCCTAGCTGGAGCGAGAGGATATATTAACCTAGTTTGGTCTCCAGACAATTAATGATAATCCCCAGATAAACTGCGAATATATTGATGTTAATAAATGCGGGATCAGGGCGATGGATGGTGGTAGTTTAAAAAAAAGAAGCTTTAGACAGCAGCATCGTTGATTAGATCCTCCTCAGAGCGAGACATACCTCTATGTCTCTAATACTTGAGTATTAGAAAGGCGCTATATAAATCCCATCCATTATTATTATTATGTGTGCGCTCAAGATTTGAACAAAGACGTCTAAAGGAAAGCAGGTTATTATAAGCAGTGCACTGACTGCATCACAAATTGTGACCTGCTACTAAAGGGTTACTTGTTTCTACCACCATATTCTTTGTTTCTCCTGCTTTTGCTGCTATTTGCTTTTGTTATCAAAACCCCGAGCAGGTTTGGTCGCACTGCAAGCGCTGATTTAAGTGGTGCGCTGAAACTGAACCAAGGTTCAATTGTGCCAGGTGGGTGCTGGCGCATGGCGTCGATCCGCCGGGGCGGAGGAGACATGAATCACTCCAAATCGTCCGTCCAGAATTAGGAATGTTGCAGAATTATTCATAGATCTGAGAATGATGTTGCCATATGGTACCTTTCCTCATCAGCCAGCAATGTTCCAATCAGGGCCACGTCTCCTTGGGTGGGTGAGCCGCTTAACATGATGGAAGGTTCCGCCTCAGTTTTGCATTCTAATGCCTCTTTTGCGGTGCTCTGTTTCAGAATATATATTTTAAAGTCAATCATTGTCCTTGCATGAATTTCTACTTGAGCTGAAAGTCAACGAGCAGAAGGTAATTTCAATATTCCTCCCATTTATTCTCATTCTAACCCCACCCATCGCCCCAAAGACGTTTTTGAGAATAGCAGTTATACAGCGCAGAAACGGGCCCTTCATTGTTCACGCCCTTGACCATCTTTTTGTGATTTGCACTAATCCCATGTGTCTGCACTAAGGTCGAATCCTTATATGCCTTGTTTAAGAAAGAACTGCTGATGCTGGTAAATGGAAGGTAGACACAAAATGCTGGAGTAACTCAGTGGGTGGGGCAGCATCTATGGAGAGAAGGATTTGGCGACGTTTCGGGTTGTTTTAAATTGTTTCCTCTGTGGCAGAATCCAGGACCAGATGTCACGGTTTAAAAAAATATTGGATTGTTCATTTATGACAGATGTGAAGTGGAATGTTTTCGCTGAGGGTCACGACCTCGTGTGCGAAAGCAGAGTCTATACAACATTTTTAAGGCAGAGGTTGATAGAAGCTTCTTCTCATCGAGCCCACACACAAGATTAGAAGTTGTTCAGCCAGAGCTGAACGAACACACTTCTCGGCATCTACGGACAATGGTGTCTGTCTTGCGCTTCTTGCGCCTGGTGGTGGAAAGATTGGTGGAAACAGGGCCGCGACGTGAACGCTCTTTCCTTGACCCCCGTGAGAAGGTGGCAGGCATATTGCTGGTAAATGGAATTAGTGTCGGAAGGATAAAGTGGGCAGCATGGATGTCGTGGGCTGAAGGGCCTCTTTCTCTGCTTCACATGTCTTTGACTATGACTAATATAAAATGTGCTGGAAGACAATAAATGTTCTTTATATTGTGCATAGTTTTGGCTGCCTTCACATTGGACTCATTTATTAATGCTGACTAACTTTGGCTCGACTTCTGCAAGAGGAGGTGCATATTGTTCTTGAAGTGAATTAACTGTATTGGTCTTGAACTATTATACAATTCAGCAGAGCCTTTGTCTCTGACCTTAATGGAACAGGCATTGAGCTGTGGGCCAGATTGTATTCTCTCTTCCAGGAAAGAGTTGGGAGGAGGCAAATCCATGAGGAATACTAGCGTGGATAAAGAACAGGCAATCCTCGATTCATTTATGTTTATTCCGACTGGAAAAAACATTTCAAAGTGATGACTAGAGGTCTTGGGGCTACTTTTAGAGGGGTTTTTCAACACATTCATTCGAAATAAAATTTCCACAAAAAGTCCATTGCACTAATGAAATTAGATATAATTCCTATTCCCATTCCCTGGTTAAAATCGAAGGTAGACACAAAATGCTGGAGTAACTCAGCGGGTGAGGCAGCATCTCAGAGAAGTAAGTAAGTAAGTAAGTAAGTAAGTTTATTGGCCAAGTATTCACATACAAGGAATTTGCCTTGGTGCTCCACCCACAAGTAATAACATGACTTACAGTGACAGTTGCAAATGACTCAGAAAACGCTAAACATTAATAATAATAAAACATTAATGATAAAACACCATTGATCAAGCATGTGAACCAACAAAATACCAGATCAAAGGGAGGCTACAGATTTTTGACTGTTGAGTAGAGCAACTACTCGTAGATAAAAACTGTTTTTATGTCTGGCTGTGGCAGCTTTGACAGTCCGGAGTCGCCTTCCAGAGGGAAGTGATTCAAAGAGCACTTCATATTCCGCTTGGACAGCTGTAACCCAAATGGTTGTAATAATCCGAAGATAGACACAAATGCTGGGGTAACTCAGCGGATCAGGCTGCATCTGTGGAGAAATGGTTGTAATAATGGGCCTGTCCCACTTTGCGATTTTTTTGGGGCAACTGCCGGTGATTGTCATACTCGTAGCAGTTCGCCGGACAACCGGCGACAACCTACGTCAGCACCTACGTTAGGAGAAGTCAAGCTACGCTCATTGGCGGTAAATCCACTGTCGGCGAAAAATTTTCAACATGTTGAAAATTTATCGCCGACCAGAAAGACACAACGACTTTTTGCGCGACTCAGGGGACTACTCACGGCGAACATGTGGCGAACATGTGGCGACAAACCAGTCGCCTGTAGTTGCCTAAAAAATTGCCTAAGTGGCACAGGCCCATAACCCTCCCCCACCTCTCTTCCAGCTTTCTCCCCCCACTTCTACAATCACTCTGACCTGACCTGAAACGTCGCCTATCCATGTCCTCCAGAGATGCTGCGTAACGCCTCCAGCACTTTGTGTTGTTTGCTAAAGGCACGGAAAATTACCCTTTGCCTCCTGGTGAATATTCATCCCTTATTCAACATCACTGATATAGGATCTGATCCTTCATACATTGCTGTGCTCACATTATTTGCCAAATTTTTAAACATTGCATAGTGTCCAGAAAGGCCATGAAATGAAAGGACACAGAGTGCTGGAGTAACTCAGCAGGTCAGGCAGCATCTCTGGTGAACATGGATGGTTTCTGCTCAAGGCCCTTCCTGCCTCAGTGACAATGAAATGAAACAAATCAATAGACAATAGGCGCAGGATTAGGCTATTCGGCCCTTCGAGCCAGCACCGCCATTCAATGTGATCATGGCTGATCATCCCCAATCAGTACCCCGTTCCTGCCTTCTCCCTATATCTCCTGACTCCGCTATCTTTGAGAGCCCTATCTAGCTCTCTCTTGAAAGTATCCAGAGAACCTGCTTCCACCGCCCTCTGAGGCAGAGAATTCCACAGACTCGCCACTCTCTGTGAGAAACAGTGTTTCCTCGTCTCCGTTCAAAAGGGCTTACTCCTTATTCTTAAGCTGTGGTCCCTGGTTCTGGACTCCCCCAACATCGGGAACATTTTTCCTGCCTCTAGCGTGTCCAAACCCTTAACAATCTTATATGTTTCAATGAGATCTCCTATCATACTTCTAAACTCCAGAGTGTACAAGCCCAGCTGTTCCATTCTCTCAGCATATGACAGTCTCGCCATCCCGGGAATTAACCTTGTAAATTTACGCTGCACTCCCTCAATAGCAAGAATGTCCTTCCTCAAATTAGGGGACCAAAACTGCATACAATACTCTAGGTGTGGTCTCACTAAGGCGCTATACAACTGCAGAAGGACCTCTTTGCTCCTATATTTGATTCCTCTTGTTATAAAGGCCAACATGCCATTCGCTTTTTTCACTGCCTGCTGTACCTGCATGCTTACTTTCATAGACTGATGAACAAGGACCCCCCTGATCCCATTGTACTTCCCCTTTTCCCAACTTGACACCATTTAGATAGTAATCTGCCTTCCTGTTTTTGCTACCAAAGTGGATAACCTCACATTTATCCGCATTAAACTTCATTTGCCATGCATCTGCCCACTCCCCCAACCTGTCCAAGTCACCCTGCATTCTCATAGCATCCTCCTCACAGTTCACACTGCCACCCAGCTTTGTGTCATCTGCAAATTTGCTAATGTTACTTTGAATCCCTTCATCCAAATCATTAATGTATATTGTAAATAGCTGTGGTCCCAGCACCGAGCCTTGCGGTACCACACTAGTCACTGCCTGCCATTCTGAAAGTGACCCGTTAATCCCTACTCTTTGTTTCCTGTCTGCCAACCAATTTTCTATCCATGTCAGCACTCTACCCCCAATACCATGTGCCCTAATATTGCCCACTAATCTCCTATGTGGGACCTTATCAAATGCGTTTTGAAAGTCCAGGTACACTACATCCACTGGCTCTCCCTTGTCCATTTTCCTAGTTACATCTTCAAAAAATTCCAGAAGATTAGTCAAGCGTGATTTCCCCTTCGTAAATCCATGCTGACTCGTTCCGATCCTGTTACTGCTATCCAAATGTTCGTCTATCTCATCTTTTATAATTGACTCCAGCATCTTCCCCACCACCGATGTCAGGCTAACTGGGGGACAGGTTTAGAGGGATATGGGCCAAACGTAGGCAGGTGGGACTAATGTGGATGGGGCATGTTGGTCGACATGGGCATCGTGGGCCAAAGGGCCTGTTTCCACACTGTATCACTCTGGGTTTCTGGAACAAGATGCCCTAGACTAACGGGCCTGTCCCACTTGGCCGTCATTTGCGCGTCACGCAGATGGCGAGCGAAGATTTTGGACATCACAAAATCCTGCGACTCCGCGCACAGCCGCGCATCACTGCCTATGTCATCGCGCACCATGCGCGCATCACGTGCGCGTCGTGTGTCGTGACGCGTAAATGATGACGCGTAAATTACGCGCTAATGACGGCCAAGTTGGGCAGGCCCTTCAAACACCGAGGAACTGCAGTCTATTGACAGACACAAAAAGCTGGAGTAATTCAGCGGGTCAGGCAGCATCTCTGGAGAAAAGGAATAGGATACAGTGGGGAAGCAGGCCCTTCGGCCCGTTGAGTCCGTGCTGCCCCACGCACCAACATTATCATTGGGACGCTGGAATAGGCGACGCTTCAGGTCAAAATCCTTCTTCAGACGCAGTCTGATGTTATTTCTTTTGGACCACATGAGGACATGGAAAAGATTGAAATGTCATCAGACGCCAAATGCCCTCAACAAAGACATTGTACCGTACGAGTGCAGCAGGCGGGCCAACCCACTGCCTGGGTTAACACTAGCACGGCGTGTGGAGCTAATTACAGTGATGTATGGCTAAGATTGTCTGCAGCTCTTCACCGAGTACACTCTCTCATTAGCAATGCCTTCAGAAAGCCGCCAACATTATTAATATATTTCTTGTCTATGTCGAAAGATATATTTCAAACATGAAGTCATGAAATGCTGTTTTTTTGTTTTTTTTCCCCCGCAGTAATTGTGTTTATGATAACTGAACTGATTTCCATTCCAAAGTGCCAGTCGTTTGGCAACAGTTCAGCCTGACGGGGTGAATGCTTCTGGGTGTGTTTTGTTTCCTTCACTGTTCATCAGTTCCAGGAGCAGAATTAGGCCATTTGGCCCATCACGTCTACTCCACCATTCAATCATGGCTGATCTATCTTTCCCTCTCAACCCCATTCTCCTGCCTTCTCCCCCATAATGGCCCTGTCCCACGATGCGAGTTCATTCAATTGTGCACCTATTAGTCTATTGTCTTTGTACAGAAGGTAGACACAAAATGGCGGAGTAACTCAGCGGGACAGGCAGTGTCTCTGGAGAGAAGGAATGGGTGACGTTTCGGGTCGAGACCCTTCTTCAGACTTATACCCCTGTCCCATGGTGCGAGCCCATTCCAAGAGCTCTTCCGAGTTTAAAAAAAACCAAACTCGTGGTAAGCACGGAGAATGAATGTAGCGGGTACGTCGGAGCTTGGGGACGTCTCTTAGCGGCTCGTAACGCTAACGGCAGGTACTCGGGAAGACTCGCTAACGGCAGATAAGCACAGGATGACTCGTGAAGATTTTTCAACATGATGAAAAATGTCCACGAGAGCCCCGAGTACCGACGAGCGGCCATTACCGTAAATCTCCGAGTTCGAATCAGGGCAAACTCGGGAGAGCTCTTTGAATGAACTCGTACATTGGGACAGGGCTTTAACCCTGACACCCGTACTAATCAAGAATCTATCTATCTCTGCCTTTAAAATATCCACTGACTTGGCCTCCACAGCCTTCTGTGGTGATGTATTCCACAGATTCACCACCATCTGAATGAAGAAATTCCTCCTCTTCTCCTTTCTAAAGGTGTGTTTTTTTATACTGAGGCTGTGACCTCTGTCCTAGACCCTCCCACTAGTGGAAACATCCTCTCCACATCCACTCTATCATTAGATTAGATTAGATTAGATTTTATTACTTGTCATTTGAACCTCAGAGAGGCTCAAACGAAACTCCGTTTCCACAGCCATACAAACAAAACAATTCCTACACGACACACAAACAATTCAATTCACAGAAAAACATCCATCACAGTGAATCTCCTCCTCACTGTGATGGAAGGCAAAGTCTTTTCTCTCCCCTGCCCCATTTCTCTCCCGATGTTGGAGCCCCAGGCAGGCGTTGGTAAGTCCCACGGCCATTTTAGGCCGCGCCGGGCGGTGTACGGCCCCGCTCCAATCCAAAAGTCACAAAGTTGGAGCCCCTGGCGGGCGCTGACATGTCCCGCAGCCATTAAAGCCGCGCGGGGCGATGTACGCCCCCGCTCCGGGTTGTTCCAACCCCGCGACACGAGCTGGAGAAGTTGCGTTGCGGGAGCTCCGAAAAGCGGTCTCTCACCCGGACCCGCGAGCTCCCGATGTCCCAGTCCACCGGTCTGCAGCTGGGGCCTCCGAGCTCCGGAGTGAGCAGCAACGAGCCACCACGCTCCGAGGCCGGCCAGCCCCACGATGGTGCGTCCGCAGCTCCGCAGGCTCCGTGACTGGAGCCCCCAGGTCGTTCCGGTTGGAGGCCGCTCCACGGAGCTAGGCCCCAACGACAACGGAGACCCGACAGGGAAAAGGTCGGGTCTCCCGTGCAGGGAAGAGATTTTAAAAGTCCCTCCCCCCCCCGCCCCCCACATATACACAGTTAAAAACTGTACAAAAAACCCCACAAACAACTACATTTAACTAGACAAAAATAAAATAAAAGACAGACAGGCTGTAGGGGCCGCTGCAGTAATCCCGCACCGCTGCACTACGACCTATCCAGGCCTGTTCTACCATTGAGTCCGAACGTGATGGTAATTTGAGGTTTAGATTGTGCATCTACCTTACAGGAATACTCTCAGCCATCAAAAAAGTGTGTAGGTTACACAAAGCCATCCATTTTGTCGTTAAAATGGAATGTTTTGAATGCCTTATGTGATTTGAAGAATTGTTGAATTGTTGAATTGTTGAATTGTTGAATTGAAGAATATATTCTCGGCTGGTGAAAAGGAGTTGTGCAAAGAACACACTGAACCTAAACGTAAATTTACAGCAAAGCACTGAGCGAAACACAACATACTTAGAAGTATTCATCCCATCCAGCTGGAGAGCGCACAGATAGGATTTAACGGGAGGCTAGATAAGCAGATCAGGTAGGCGATAGGAGAAGAAGGAATTGGCGTTGGGGCCTGGTGCTTAAGAGTGGGAGAAGGTTTGTGTGGAGACATGCTGCCATGGATGTGTTGGGCTGAATGTATTCTGTGCTGTGACTTATGAACATACTATTCTACCTTTCTTCACTAATTCAACTTTCAACTTTGAGTAGAGTTTAGTTTAGAGGTTAAACTAATGCGTGGAAACAGCCCTTCGGCACAGTGGGACAGGCAGTATTTCCAGAGATGCTGTCCCGCTGAGTTACTCCAGCATTGTGTGCCTTCTCTCCAGAGATGCTGCCTGTCCAGCTGAGTTACTCCAGCTTTTTGTGTTTATCTTCAGTTTAAACCAACATCTACAGTTCCTTCCGTCACCATCCAAACTTTAGTTTTTTGCCACGTGTACTGAGGTACAGTGTAATCTATGGAGTATCTTCTTATTTCCTAAATTTAAGTTTCTGATATGTAATTTTTGAAAAGTAGAGAGGTTGATCATGGCGCAAATCAACTCCTACCTCGACAAAAGCCTGGACCCACTGCAGTTCGCTTACCGCCACAACAGATCAATGGTGGATGAGATCTCGCTGGCTCTCCACTCTGCTCTGGACCACTTGGGCAACAAAAACTCATATGTCAGGCTGTTATTCATTGACTACAGCTCGGCATTTAACACAATCATCCCCTCCAAGCTGGTTACCAAGTACTCACAACTGGGTCTCTGCGCATCTCTCTGCAATTGGATCCTCGACTTCCTCATCCACAGACCACAGTCTGTTCGTATTGGTGGAAATGTGTCAACGTCGATAGCAAGCAGCACGGGAGCACCTCAAGGCTGCGTGCTCAGCCCCCTGCTATACTCACTCTATACTCATGACTGCGTAGCCAGTCATAGTGCGAACTCCATCATCGTTCGCTGACGACACCACTGTTGTGGGACGTATCACTGATGGGGATGAGTCAGAGTATAGAAGGGAGATCGACTGTTTGACCAAATGGTGCCAGCACAATAACCTGGCTCTCAACACCAGCAAAACCAAGGAACTGATTGTGGACTTTGGAAGGAGTAGGATGGGGACCCACAGTCCCGTTTATATCAACGGGTCGATGGTGGAGAGGGTCAAGAGCTTCAAATTCCTGGGCATGCATATCTCTGAATATCTCTCCTGGTCCGAGAACACTGATGCAATCATAAAGAAAGCACATCAGCGCCTCTACTTCTTGAGAAGATTACGGAGAGTCGGTTTGTCAAGGAGGACTCTCTCGAACTTCTACAGGTGCACAGTAGAGAGCATCGTGGCCTGGTTCGGCAACTTGAGCGCCCAGGAGCGGAAAAGACTGCAAAAAGTTGTCAACACTGCACAGTCCATCATCGGCTCTGACCTCCCGAACATCGAGGGGATCCATCGCAGTCGCTGCCTCAAAAAGGCTGCCAGCATCATCAAGGACCCACACCATCCTGGCCACTCACTCATCTCCCCGCTGCTTTCAGGTAGAAGGTACAGGAGCCTGAAATCTGCAACATCCAGGTTCAGGAATAGCTACTTCCCCACAGCCATCAGGCTATTAAACTCAACTCAAACAAAACTCTGAACATTAATAGCCCATTGCACTTGATATGCTTATTTATGTGTGTATACAGTGGCTTGCAAAAGTTTTCATACCCCTTGAACTTTTCCACATTTTGTCACGTTACAACCACAAACGTAAATGTATTTGATTGTGATTTTATGTGATAGACCAACACAAAGTGGTGCATAATTGTGAAGTGGAAGGAAAATGATACATGGTTTTCAAATTTTTTTACAAATAAAAAACTGAATAGTGTCGCGTGTAAAAGTATTCAGCCCCCTTTACTCTGATACCCCTAAATAAAATCCAGTGCAACCAATTGCCTTCAGAAGTCACATAATTAGTAAATAGAGTCCAAATTGTAGACATGGAGGAGGATCTTGAAGTTTATACGGAACCGCACAGGGAGCCAGTGGAGAGAGGCCAGGATCGGGGTGATGTGGTCCCTTTTTCGGGTGCCCGTCGGGAGTCTCGCTGCGGCGTTTTGGACCAGTTGCAGGCGGGACAGGGAAGATTGGCGGATGCCAGTGTAAAGGGAGTTGCAGTAATCTAGGCGGGAGGAGATGAATGTGTGGATGATCTTTTCGAGTAAGTCGGGGTGTCATTTGCAGACGCACTTCACTGTACCTCGGCACACGTGGCAATAAACTAAACTAAATTAAAAGGCATGTATAAATGCTAGATGACGATTTTGTAAGTTTGTAAGAAAATGGCGGTAGTTTAGTTTTGAGATACAGCGCGGAAACAGGCCCTTCAGCCCACCGAGCCCGCGCCGACCAGCGATCACCCACACACCAGCGCTGCCCTACACACACACTAGGGACAATTTATAATTTTTGCCGAAGCCAATTAACCTACAAACCTCTACGTCTTTGGAGTGTGGGAGGAGAGCGGAGAAAACCCAGCAGGTCACGGGGAGAGCGTACAAACTCCGCACAGACAGCACCCGTAGTCAGGATGGAACCCGGGTCCCTGGCGCTGTGAGGCAGCAACTCTACCGCTGCACCACTGTGCCACCAAAGTAGTTCTGTTATTACTGCCAAATGGATTGCTTCTGTGCATTACCCAGCTCCATCCATGCAGGCTGAAGCGGTGAACAGCAGCAGAGTGTTATTGCTGTTCTCAATCTGGGTTCATAGTTCTGCTGGCTGCTGGCTATAAACTCCAAATGCCTTTTATGTCCACATACTCTCAACCCACTCAAAGACAGAATCACCTTCAGCCACGATCATCTGTTAAGTTCTTTAGCACATGCTTGTGAATGCCATAAATGGCCGGGCTTTAAGGATTTTTGTAGTGTTTGTTTGAGGGAGGTAATTGTCATTGCCAAGGCCAATATTTATCTCTCCATCCTCAACCTGAATCACCCTTGAGAAAGTGCTGGTAAACTGGCTTATTAAATGCTGGAGGATTTGTTGTGAAGGTACCCTCCCTAACTAAAACAACAGCAGAAGGAGCAGAGATTTTCCACAGTGGCTCAGCGGTAGAGTTGCTGCCTTACAGCGCCAGAGACACGGGTTCGATCCAGACCCTGGGTACTGTCATAGAGACATAGAAACATAGAAAATAGGTGCAGGAGGAGGCCATTCAGCCCTTTGAGCCAGCACCGCCATTCATTGTGATCATGGCTGACCGTCCCCAATCAATAATGGCGGTAGTTTAGTTTTGAGATACAGCGCGGAAACAGGTCCTTCAGCCCACCGAGCCCGATGTTGGGGAAGTCCAGGACAAGGGGTCACAGCTTAAGGATCAGGGGAAATCCTTTAAGACCGAGATGAGAAAAAACGTTTTCACACAGAGAGTGGTGAATCTCTGGAACTCTCTGCCACAGAGGGTAGTTGAGGCCAGTTCATTGGCTATATTTAAGAGGGAGTTAGATGTGGCCCTTGTGGCTAAAGGGATCAGGGGGTATGGAGAGAAGGCAGGTACGGGATACTGAGTTGGATGATCAGCCATGATCATATTGAATGGCGGTGCAGGCTCGAAGGGCCGAATGGCCTACTCCTGCACCTATTTTCTATGTATCTATGCAATAACCTTCGCCCAAAATCCCTTGATTCCACCAGCCCCTAGAGCTCTATCTAACTCTCTCTTAAATCCATCCAGTGATTTGGCCTCCACTGCCCTCTGTGGCAGGGAATTCCACAAATTCACAACTCTCTGGGTGAATTTTTTTTTTCTCACCTCAGTCTTAAATGGCCTCCCCTTTATTCTAAGACCGTGGCCCCTGGTTCTGGACTCGCCCAACATTGGGAACATTTTTCCCTCATCTAGCTTGTCCAGTCCTTTTATAATTTTATATGTTTCTATAAGATCCCCACTCATCCTTCTAAACTCCAGTGAATACTAGCCTAGTCTTTTCAATACAAGCAAGACTTAGTCCTGTCTGTACAGAGTTTGTATGTTCTCCCCATTACTGGGTAGAGTAGCTGTGGAGAGGATGTTTCCACTAGTGGGAGAGTCTAGGACCAGAGCTCATCGCCTCAGAATTAAAGGACATTCCTTTAGGAAAGAGAAGAGGAGGAATTTCTTTAGTCAGAGGGTGATGAATCTGTGGAATTCTTTGCCACAGAAGGCTGTGGAGGCCATCCTTTTATCTTTTTACGGCAGAGATAGATAGATTGTTGATTAGTGCGGGTGTCAGGGGTTATGGGGCGAAGGCAGGAGAATGGGGTTAGGAGGGAGAGATAGATCAGCCATGATGGAATGGCGGAGTGGACGATGGGCCGAATGGCCTAATTCGGCTCCTATCACTTATGAACGTGACTACATGGGTTTTCCCCATTTGTTTTTTTCTGGGATCTCTACTTAATTCACAAAATGATGAAAAATCAACTTCTAGAAACAACTCCCCTTCAAGTAGTTAATGAAGTATTGCATTCCCTCTGTCAATTTGTGCTTTTTTTGAACAATCCCTATTACACAATTGTCCATGCCAAATATGATGAACTATCAAGATAAACTCATCTCCTCTGCCTGCACGTGATACAGTTCCCTCCATTCTCTGCATGTCCATGTGCCAATCCAAAAACGAACAATAATAGTGCAAATGTAGACAAAAATGCTGCAGAAACTCAGCGGGTGAGGCAGCATCTATGGAGCAATGGAATAGGTGACGTTTCGGGTCGAGACCCTTCTTCAGACTGATGTGGGGGGGGGGCCGGAAGAAGAAAGGAAGAGGCGGAGACAGTAGGCCGTGGGAGAGCTGGGAAGGGGAGGGGAAGGAGGGAGAAAGCAAGGACTACCTGAAATTGGAGAAGTCAAAGTTCATACCGCTGGGGTGTAAACTGCCCAAGCTAAATATGAGGTGCTGCTCGCTCTGCGGTGGGACTCACTCTGGCCATGGAGGAGGCCCAGGACAGAAAGGTCGGATTCGGAATGAGAGGGGGCCTGCCTGTTCAGCTGAGTTACTCCAGCGTTTAGTGTCTATTTTCGGTTTAAACCAGCATCTGCAGTTCCTTCCTGCACATTACAGAATGAAATATATTTTTTAGTACGGTCTCAACTCAAACCTTTCATTTGATAATTCAATTTTGCTCTATCTAACCTCGTTCGTTTCTGCCTGCGCACAGAGATGTGAATTATATGTCCTTTAATCATTTTTGAGACGTTGTTTATCTAAACTAAAACATTGTCCTTGTTGTTGTTGGGAGCCAGGTATTGAACACCAACATTCAGAACAGAAGTCCGAAGCCTGGTTCAGCGTTCCAAGAACAAGAGTTGGGATTCTTCCTTGAAACGGGACTTCAGCGAGCACACGTCATTTATTTCAAAAATGGGTAAGGAATGGATAACTCTTTGGAGCTCTCTGTGTGTTTTTGCGCATTTATCTGTGCTTTTACAGTTAACATTTCTATCACACAATGTCCATGTCCATTTATTCTTTGGAGCGCAGAAGGTTAAGAGGGGACTTGATAGAGGTCTTTAAAATTATGAGCGGGTTAGACAGAGTGGACGTGGATAAGCCTTTCCCATTGAGAGTAGGGAAGATTCAAACAAGGGGACATGACTTGAGAATTAAGGGACAGAAGTTTAGGGGTAACATTAGGTGGAACTTCTTTACTCAGAGAGTGGTAGCTGTGTGGAATGAGCTTCCAGTGGAAGAGGTGGAGGCAGGTTCGATTTTATCCTTTAAAAATAGATTGGATGGGTATATGGACGGGAAAGGAATGGAGGGTTATGGTCTGAGTGCAGGTAGATGGGACTAGGGGGAAGTAAATTTTTTTTTTTTAAAGGGCCGAGATGGCCTGTTTCCGTGCTGTAATGGTTATATGCCGAACTCGATAAACTATCAAGATAAACTAATCTCCTTTGCCTACACCATGTGTATCCATCGGGTGCATCTCTGCCAGCCATCAGGTGGCGCCACTGCAGTGGCTGCCTCACATGGAGCTCCTTTCACCCTTTTTGTTATTTTTAGTGCGTCTAAATGTATGTTGTTAATGTTTCTTAGTATGTCTTATGTGGGGTGTGGTGTGCGCCTCAAGTCACGGTGCCCCTTTGCCACGCAAGCCCAAGAGCTGCTCTGCACAACACCGGCTGACGCTTCCAAGGCCGCCTGGGTCAAGACGAGATGGAGAGACCAGTGGAAGTCAGCGGAACCATCTAGGCTACACCATTACATCGATGACCCCATGGATGTCCCTGGCCAGGACCTGCCCCGAAAGCAGTGGACAACCCTCAACCGCTTGAGGACAGGCGTCGGACAGGCGTATGGAGTAGCGATGAAGAGGTGGGGCCTCGTGGACAGCGAGCGCCTCCTGTGAGTGTGGGGACCCAACACAGACAGTGGAGCACATAGTCACCAGTTGCCCCAAACACCGGCCACCGAATGGTGAACGAGGTCTGGTTGACCTGGACGATGACACGTCGGCCTGGCTCGCCTCAACGGAGCTGCAGGTCTAAAAGACGCACGACAGAAGAAGAAGGGGGATGGTGGGGGGTGGGGGGCGAATAGGGGGGAAACCCTTTCTCAGTCACTTACCTGGACGGAGATACGTCTTTTCTCTGTGTCGTATCTTCGCCCCCCCACCCCCCCTCGCGGCCTACCAACTGGATTGGCGCGGCCTTTCCGACCGGAGACCGGCCCAGAGCTTCAGCAGCAGGCGAAGCGCTGAATTACCATTGAAGTGCCGGGGATCGCCAGTGTTGGAGCTCCGGAGTGTTGGAGCCTGCTGACTTTAACATCATGGAGCTGTGGTCTGTGGAGCTTCCAGCTGCGGGCGCGGCGCTGACTTTGACATGGCGGAGGCCTGGGATCTTTCGCCGAGGATCGCCAGTGTTGGAGCTCCGTCCAGCTCGGCCTGTGGACTTTGGAAGCCGCGGACTCCCGTTAGAAGTGGCCGATTCCGAAACTCCGAGCCGCAGAGCGTGTTCCTCCGTTCCGACGCCGGAGTTCCGACCATCCCAGTGAGAGGGCCTGTGCTTCGGGCCGTCCGTAGCGGCGACTGCGGAGGGTTCCAAGGCCCCGACCACGGGTGAACAAAGAGGAAGATGACTGAACTTTATTGCCTTCCATCACAGTGCGAAACGTTGATTCCCCTGTGTGTGGGGATGTTTATGTTAAACTCTATTGTGTATTGTTTTCTTATAGACAATAGACAATAGGTGTAGGAGTAGGCAATTCGGCCCTTCGAGCCAGCACCGCCATTCAATGTGATCATGGCTGATCATCCCCAATCAGTACCCCGTTCCTGCCTTCTCCCCATATCCCCTGACACCGCTATCTTTAAGAGCCCTATCTAGCTCCCCCTTGAAAGTATCCAGAGAACCGGCCTCCACCGCCCTCTGAGGCAGAGAATTCCACACACTCACAACCCTCTGTGTTTCCTCGTCTCCGTTCTAAATGGCTTACCCCTTATTCTTAAACTGTGGCCCCTGGTTCTGGACTTCCCCAACATCGGAAACATGTTTCCTGCCTCTAGCGAGTCCAAGAACAAAAGAAAAAATACCATGTGCTAAAGAAAAAAATATTTGTATTCGTATGGCTGTATGATAACTCAAACTTCACTGTACCAATTGGTGCATGTGGCAATAAATGTGAAGTTGAACTTGACCTACATGTGATCCTTATCCCTCCATTCTCTGCATATCCATGTGCCTGTCCAAGAACGAACAATTATAATGCAAAGATAAAAACAGTCAAACAATGCTGCCCAAGTCTATGTAGTGTGGAGCTTAGTTGGAGGTTGAAGGATTCAATAGCCTGATGGTTGTTGGGAAGAAGCTGCTCCTGAACAAGTTGTCCTATGTGTGGTTGGTATCTTTACGATTAGATGTAGGCTTAGGTCTATTATTGTCATGTATACCGAGGTACAGTAAAAAGCTTTGTTTTGCACGCGATAAGATCAGATAATACTATACATAAATACAATCAAGTCAAACACCAGTACAACAGGAAGAGCAAAGGGAAAGATACAGAGTGCAGAATATAGCTCTCAGCATTGTAGCGCATCAGTTCCACAGACAAAGTCCAATGTCCGCAACGGGGTAGAGGTGAATCGGACAGTACCCTAGCTTATGGAAGGGCCGTTCAGAAGCCTGATAACAGAGGGGAAGAAGCTGTTCCTGAGTCTGGTGGTGCGGGCTTTCAAGCTTCTGATCTTTTCAGGTACAGTTGTTCAGTATTGAGACCCAGAGAGTAGGTGAATAAGTGCATGGGCAACAGAAACAGGAAGGCAGGTAAATAACTGCAAGGGCAACTGAGAGGCAGATCAACTAGGATCTAACTAAGTAACAGAACAACTCAAGGCGACACAGTGGCCGCAGCTGGTGGAGCTGCTGCCTCACAACGCCAGAGACCCGGGTTCAATCCTGACCTCGGGTGCTGTCTGTGTGTGTGTGTGTGTGGGGTTTGCATGTTCTCACTGTGACCGTGTGGGTTTCCTCCGGGTGCTCCGGTTTCCTCCCACGTCCCAAAGACGTGCGGGTTTGTAGGTAAATTTGCCCTCTGTAAATTGCCCCCGGTGTGTAAGGAGTGGATGCGAAAGTAGGATAACGCGGAACTAGGGTGAGCGGGGATCGATGGTCGGCGCGGACTCGGTGGGCGGAAGGGCCCCTTTCCATGCTGTATCTCTAAACACACACAGGGTTCCAGTGCTGACATAAAGAAACTTTGCGAAATGATGCTTGATGTGTTGAAATATACCATTTGCCTTCTCAGGCTTTGTGTCTCGAATATTATTTTTGGATAAGGCGTGCAAAACCATTGTAATCTGAAAGTGTTCTTAGAGGAATCAGCAGAAATCCTTATGCACAGACATTGGGATCAGTATGAACGAGGTTTAGGGATTTTATTTCTGAAACAGTAATTTATGTTTCCTGGCATTTCCGAGCTCTTGATACCTTTAAGAAGCCGGCAAAGCTAGGTGTGGGAATATAGTGGTTTTAGTGCTAAACCCAATAGATAACAGAATCGGGCTTCATTAGGTAACGCAGTAGGGTTCAATAACATTGGTTAATTTATAAGGTACCGGACTAAGTGGGACCCGTTGGGTCCCTGTCACACGGGAGACCTGGTAACCCGAACGCAATATTCCACCACTCACCCATAGCCCACAACTGCGCGTGATCGGCTGGCAGTCCTGCACTAATGGCAGAAGTGAGAGGGAGGAACAGAGAGAGGGAGGAAGGGAACAGGAGGGAGGGAGAGAGAGAGAGAGGGAGGGAGGGAAAGGGGGTGGAGGGAGGGAAAGAGGGAGAGGGAGGGAGAGAGAGGGATGGAAAGAAAGAGGGGGGTGTGAGGGAGGGAGAGAGAGAGGGGGAGTGAGGGAGGGAGATAGGGAGAGATTGGCAGGGAGGGAGGGAAGGTGGGCTCGTCCCCGACCCCGGACCCAGGCTCGTCCTTGGTTCCATCCCAGGCCGCGGCTTCTTTATCAGCCCCGGTCACAGCCCCATCCCAAGCCCCAGGCTCGGCCTTCACTTCAGCTCCAGCCCCAGGCGCGGCTCCAGCCCAGGCCAGGCCCAGTCCCCGGGCTCGTCCTTGGCTCCAGACCGGGCCCAGTCCCTGGGCTCGGCCCGCGGCACTACCCTCCCCGTCCAGCCACAGTCACTCCTTCATCGCGGCGCTGGTGGCGACCTCCAGCCGACTGACAACGGACGCGGCCAATCAGTGCGGCGATGGTGCAGGAAGAGGCTTCGCCGTCCCGGGTTCGACCCTGACCCCCGGACCCAGGCCTTGGATCCTTGACTGACAGGAAAGGAGACCAATCTGCGCATGCACGGATTTTAAGATTTCCGAACCTTAATAACTTTTACGATATACCATCGATTGGAACAAAACTTGTTGCACTTGAGCACAGGAGAAGGCTGAGTAAGGTGGTGAACAATCTTAGCGCTATCATGTACCGTTTTTGTGCAAATAGACGAAACGCGGAAACCGGAAGAGCACAAGATCAGAGTTATGTATAGATGAAAAAGCTGCCTGTGTCAAGCCCAAAGATATCCTAAAAAGGTTCTTAGTTAACGATAGTTTTGATCGTTTTGTTTGTTGACAAGTGGAACAAGGGGTCACAGTTTAAGGATAAGGGGGAAATCTTTTAGGACCGAGATGAGGAAAACATTTTTCACACAGAGAGTGGTGAATCTCTGGAATTCTCTGCCACAGAAGGTAGTTGAGGCCAGTTCATTGGCTATATTTAAGAGGGAGTTAGATGTGGCCCTTGTGGCTAAAGGGATCAGGGGGTATGGAGAGAAAGCAGGTACAGGATACTGAGTTGGATGATCAGCCATGATCATATTGAATGGCGGTGCAGGCTCGAAGGGCCGAATGGCCTACTCCTGCACCTATTTTCTATGTTTCTATGTTTCTAAGAGAGAGTTAGATAGGGCTTTTAAAGATAGCGGAGTCAGGGGATATGGGGAGAAGGCAGGGACGGGGTACTGATTGGGGATGATCAGCCATGATCACATTGAATGGCGGTGCTGGCTCGAAGGGCCGAATGGCCTACTCCTGCACTTATTGTCTATTGTCTATTGTAACATTCAGTGCAAGTTAAAGTCCAGTAAAGTAAAAATAGTCCAAAGGTCTCCAATGAGGTAGATAGTAGGTCGGGACCGCTGTTACAGCATGTCATACAGGTCTTATAGAGAGTCATACAACGTGGAAACAGGCCCTTCGGCCCAACCTGCCCACACCAACCAACATGCCCCATCTAGGCTAGTCCCACCTGCCTGCCTTTGGCCCATATCCCTCAGGACTGAATCAGCTGATAGCAGCTCCGCTACTGTTCAAACTTCCTTCCGCCAACACGACGAAAAGATGAGCGGGCAGATATATTATTGCTGTTTGAGGGAACTCGCTCCACATTTCCACACGATGAAAGAGCTTACCTGTTGCAAACGGCGCTCGTGGAAATCCCGCGAATGCGAAACACGCTGTGAAAATGTAATTATTTCATGTTTGGCGAGTGCATTCCTAAGGATGACACTTTCTGGTAATGTTTATCACCTCTTCATGGCAAACCCCATCAGGTGCAAGGTAGTGGAAGGAGCGCTCAACACTGCACGATGCCAGGTCTATGGCTCTTTAAACTCACAGTGCTGTCTTAAACACCACTACTAATGTAACACCTATCTCCATACGGATAGCTACTTGACTAAAGAAAGATAGGAGTTTCAGAAAGAGAAAAAATATACAATAAACTAAGAACAATGAGTTACAAACCAGAAATGGATAGATGGAATAGGTCAGGTAGACGAACTTGCTGAGTCTCTTGCCTGGAGTAGGGATATCGAGAACCACAGCACATAGGTTTAAGGTGAGGGGGGAAAGATTTAATAGGAACTTGAGGGGCAACATTTTCATTCAAAGGTTAATGGGTGTATGGAACGAGCTGCCGGAGGAGGTAGTTGAGGCAGGGACTATTGCAACATTTAAGAAACATTTAAACAAGTACATGGATAGGACAGATTTAGAGGAATATGGGCCAAATGCAGGCAGGTGGGACTAGTGTAGATGGGACATGTTGGTCGGTGTGGGCAAGGGCCTGTTTCCATGCTGAATGACGCTATGACTCTAGAAACAAGGGAATGCAGATGCTGGCTTACAAACTATAAAAAGATACAATAGACAATAGGTGCAGGAGTAGGCCATTCGGCCCTTTGAGCCAGCACCGCCATTCAATGTGAGCATGGCTGATCATCCACAATCAGTACCCCGTTCCTGCCTTCTCCCCATATCCCCTGACTCCGCTATCTTTAAGAGCCCTCTCTCTTAAAAGTATCCAGAGAACCGGCCTCCACCGCCCTCTGAGGCAGAGAATTCTACAAAGTGCTGGAGTGACTCAGCGGGTCAGGCAGAATGTTTAAGAAGGAACTGCAGATGCTGGAAAATCGAAGGTACACAAAAATGCTGGAGAAACTCAGCGGGTGCAGCAGCATCTATGGAGCGAAGGAAATAGGCAACTTTTCGGGCCGAAACCCTTCTTCAGACTGATAGGGGGGGGGGGGGGAGGCGGGGGGCGGGGAGAAGAAAGGAAAAATGAGGAGGAGGAGCCCGAGGGCTGAGGGAGAGATAGGAAGGGGAGGAGACAGCAGGGGCTAACAAAATAGGTCAGGCAGAATCTCTGGAGAACATGGACAGGTAAAGTTTCATGTCGGCACAATCAGTCTGAAGAAGGGTCGCGGCCCGAAACATCACCTCTCCATGTTGTCCCGGAATGCTGCCTGATCCGCTGAGTTCCTCCAGCACTGTGTCCTTTTATGGATGCAGCTGGGCAAGATTTGCACAAACAAGCTGAAAAGAATGAAGATATGTCAACTTTTCCTCACTGTTAGGCCCCAGGTTAATGATCCAGCTGCTCAATGCTGGGCTCCACTGGGAATGCCACTGCTGCTGATAGGCCTCTAGCTCAGGGAGAGCAGCTTGCCACGTAAACCCACTCACACAACGAGAGTTTTATGTTCCCCATCGGACACGGAGACGATCTTGTATATTTTTTCCACGTTCCAGATGACTTTTTCAGGAAAAGATTTTCACTTCACAAAAAGGGCGTCGCAAACATGACCTTTCCTCGTGATGAAAGTTTCCGTGGGAGAAATTATTCATTGCAATCGAAGGCCCTTTCAACCCCTTGAAACATGCAGCACGGAAACAGGCCCTTCAGCCCACCCAGGTCCACGCCGAACGTCGATCACCCGTCCACGTCATCCCACTTTCTCATCCACTCCCTACACACTAGGGGCAATTAACCCACAAACCCCACACACGTACAGTACCTGAGGTCAAGGTAAACCCCAGGTGTCTGGCGCAGCGAGGCAGCAGCACTACCCGCTGTGCCAGCATGTTGGGGAGGACAATGTGTTTTTTTTAATATATCCAAGTTCTTCAGCAATCAAACTTAAAGCATTCTTTTGGAATAGCATGGATAGAAGTTAAGACCGTGAATGAAACTGCATTCAAAACATTATTCGTTTCATAAGCACATTCAGTGAGTCAGGCATACAGGTTAAAAAACAAATGGCTTCTTCCCAACATCCTTCAGGCTCTTGAATGCCACACAACACTAACGTCAACTGTGATCTATAGACAATAGGTGCAGGAGTAGGCCATTCGGCCCTTCGAGCCAGCACCGCCATTCAATGTGATCATGGCTGATCATCCCCAATCAGTACCCCGTTCCCGCCTTCTCCCCATATCCCCTGACTCCGCTATTTTTAAGATCCCTATCTAGCTCTCTCTTGAAAGCATCCAGAGAACCGGCCTCCTCCGCCCTCTGAGGCAGAGAATTCCACAGACTCACAACTCTCTGTGAGAAAAAGACTCCGTTCTAAATGGCTTACTCCTTATTCTTAAACTGTGGCCCCTGGTTCTGGACTTCCCCAACATCGGGAACATGTTTCCTGCCTCTAGCGTGTCCAAACCCTTAACAATCTTATATGTTTCAATAGACTGCCTTTGTTTGCACAAAGCACCACTTAAAGATACTGAGGGCAGATTACCGCTGATAATGCAATCATTTACACTGGGAAACATGAGCTGGAAACATGACATGCACAATGAATGATACGTGTGGCCGGTGATCACTAAAATCCCACTTCACTTAATCCATGCCAATAAATGTCAGGTTCAAGAAGCCCAAGAGGCCGCAGACATTTATTCCACCCTGCCTGCAAAGGCCATTTCACAACCTTCCACTAACACAGCACAAAGAATGAGATGTTTTTTATTGCTGAAACGGTGTGGAATAAAATACTCGGGGCTTAACTGTATTGTACCTTTCTAAAACTGCAGAGCTAAAGATGAGTTAAGTGAACAGCTACATTTTATTTCCATCAAGAATAGAATGATCTTGTCAGGAGATCAGATTGGGCATTGTAATGTCCTTGGGAAAGGAGCATCGCAGTAGATCACTTGTAGCTGGCTGAAGTAATGGCTTATTCTAGGATTCAGCCAGACATCCAACTGACATTGAAGTAAACATTGAAGCCAAAGAGTTTAAGAAGGAACTGCAGATGCTGGAAAATCAAAGGTAGACAAAAATGCTGGAGAATCTCAGCGGGTGAGGCAGCATCTATGGAGCGAAGGAAATAGGCAACGTTTCGGCCCGAAACGTTGCCTATTTCCTTCGCTCCATAGATGCTGCCTCACCCGCTGAGTTTCTCCGGCATTTTTGTCTACCATTGAAGCCAAAGAGCTTGAGTGCCCAGTGACACTGTAGGTTTGCAGATTCATCTGAAGTGGCTTTTCTCATTTGATCCTCCCAAGTATTGACTAGCCTTTTGGAGGTGAGTTGCTGTAGTCCAGCGGTTCCCAAACTTTTTTGTCCCGTTTACCCCTGGCAACTTTAATAACACATAACAATGTTACTTCACTTATTCACTTATCGGCCATCGTAGAGTCTGTTCTCACCTTCTCCATCATGGTCTGGTTTGGCTCAGCCACCAAGCACGACACCTGGAGGCTGCAGCGAATCGTCCGATCAGCGGAGAAGGTTATTGGCTGCAACCTTCCCTCCATTGATGAACTGTACACTGCAGGGGCCAGGAAGCGAGCGGGCAAGATCATCTCTGACCCCTCTCACCCTGCCCACAAACTGTTTGAATCACTTCCCTCTGGAAGGCGACTCCGGACTGTCAAAGCTGCCACAGCCAGACATAAAAACAGTTTTTATCCACGAGTAGTTGCTCTACTCAACAACCAAAAATCTGTAGCTTCCTTTTGATCTGGTATTTTGTTGGTTCACATGCTTGATCAATGGTGTTTTATCATTAATGTTTTATTATTATTAATGTTTAGTGTTTTCTGAGTCATTCGTAACTGTCACTGTATGTCATGTTGTTACTTGTGGGCGGAGCACCAAGGCAAATTCCTTGTATGTGAATACTTGGCCAATAAACTTACTTACTTATGAACAACTAATGATGAACAGATACCGGTAATACCGGAACCAAACGCAGTCAGTCAATGAGACCCGAAACGTTGCCTATTTCCTTCGCTCCATAGATGCTGCCTCACCCGCTGAGTTTCTCCAGCATTTTTGTCTACCCTCTAGATTCAGGGGCAGTTTCTCCCCAGCTGTTACCAGGCAACTGAATCATCCCACCACAACTAGAGAACAGTCCTGATCTACCTCATTGGTGTCCCTCGGACTATCTTTGATTGGACTTTACTGGCTTTACCTTGCACTAAACGTTATTCCCTTATCGTGTAGCTATACACCATAATTGGCTCGATTGTAATCATGTATTGTCTTTCCACTGACTGGATAGCACGCAACAAAAGCTTTTCACAATACCTCGGTACACGTGACAATAAACTAAACTGAACTATCATCTGATGCCAGGACTTAATTTCTTGCAAGATAGACACAAAATGCTGGAATAACTCAGCGGGTAAGGCAGCATCTCTGGATAGAAGGAATGGGTGAAGTTTCAGGTCGAGACCCTTCTTCACACATGAAACATCACCCAGTCCTTCTATCCAGAGATGCTGCCTGTCCCGCTGTGTTACTCCAGCACTTTGTGTCATTCTTTGATTGAAGTCAGCTACTGCAGTTCCTTTCTATACTTAATTCCTTGCACTTGTGAGCCACGGCCATTGCCAGTAGGATTGCGTTATGGAGTCAAATAGCTTATCTGTTCAAGATCTTGAGCAAAACCCAAAGTGCTGGACGAACTCAGCGGGTCAGATCGTTAAGGGCCTGTCCCACCAGCAGGCGACTGCATCGGCGAGCGCGACCAAAACGTGGTGGGTTGAGGTGTACGGCCTCGCGGGGCCGGTCCCACTTCCAACCGCGGAGCCGTATGGAGCTGGTCCCGACATCATACTCAACAATCAGCTGGGCAGGAGGTGGGCCAACTGAATTTGGACGTCGGGCGGTTACGTCATCACGCAACGGCACGCCGGGCAGTGACGTCATCGCGCAACGCCACGCGCTAGGTGTACGCGGTCAAGACGCTGCGTATGGCGTCGAGGCGGTGCGTACGGCGTCGAGGCGGTGCGTGCGGCCTCAATGCGGCTGCGGGCCGGCAGGCCGTTGCCGCGCGAAATTTTTTGACAGTGTCAGTTTTTCGGAGCCCCGCGGGGACCAGCTCCGCACAACTCCATACGGCTCCGGCGATCGAAGTGGGACCGGCCCCGCGAGGCCGTACGGCTCAAGCGACCACGTTAGGTCACGCTAGCCGCATGCAGTCGCATGCTCGTGGGACAGGCCCTTTACTGATGTCGAAGTCACGTTACTGATGTTGAAGGTAGACAAAATGCTGGAGAAACTCAGCGGGTGAGGCAGAATCTATGGAGTGAAGGAATAGGTGACGTTTCGGGTCGAGACCCTTCTTCAGACTGATGTTGTAGTTCATTTCAGACTCTGCATGGAAACAGGCCCTTCGGCCCACTGAGCCCGGGCCGACCATCGACCGCCCGTTCACACTAGTTCTACATCGTCCCATTTTCTCATCCACTACCTGCATGCCAGGGGCCAATTGAAGGAAGCCAATTGACATGCACGTCTTTGTGATGTGGGAGGAAACCGGAGCACCTGGAAAAAACCCACGTGGTCACACAGAGAACTTGCAAACTCCACACAGATAGCAACCAAGGTCAGGATCGAAGCCGGGTCTCTGGTGCTTTGAGGCAGCAACTACCAGCTGCACGACTGTGTGTATTTGGAAAATCCAACCCCCCCCTCCCCCCCCCCCCCCCCCCAATAATGCAAGGATGGCCTGTAATGTTATTTTGCATTGAGGTGTGAACAAAGAAACAAGCCATTCGGCCCTTCGAGCCAGCACCGCCTTTCAATGTGATCATGGCTGATCATCCCCAATCAGTACCCCGTTCCTGCCTTCTCCCCATATCCCCTGACTCCGCTATCTTTAAGAGCCCACTGTCTCCACCTCTTCCTTTCTTCTTCCCCCCCCACCCCCACATCAGTCTGAAGAAGGGTCTCGACCCGAAACGTTGCCTATTTCCTTCGCTCCATAGATGCTGCCTCACCCGCTGAGTTTCTCCAGCATTATTGTCTACCTTAGTCTCAGATGAGGTTCGTTCGGGAATCTTGGGATGCTTCTGTGCATTTCGCAAAGTGCCTCAATATTTTGCGATTAAATCTCTAAAGTCAAACAGTTGGAGCAATAAGGATCGTGCAACTTGTTGGTAAATAGTCTCAATGCTGTCATGGTAATAATATAACACTGAATATACATCGGCTGGCTTTCACTATATTTTTTTCAGTCAATACTGAAGTCAGTTGCCTTGCTAACAAGCTGCAGATGCATTTAAAGGATTGTTTTGTTACAGATGGGCAGCTGCAAAGTTATATAGAGCAGCATGTTGACAGCCAACGTGGAATGTACACCTCCACGGAGGCGTCCGGAGACCACCCGGCAGCGTTAGCGGAGAGGTCGGTGTGGCGCCCGATGATGGCGCTGACGGACGAGGACGGACCACGTGGGAGTGAGGGCGCCCGCTGCCGATGGAAGGAACAATGGAGGGCCCAGCGTGGGGGGGGGGGCGCTGTGTCCTCCATTGTTCCTTCCATCGGCAGCGGGCGCCCTCACTCCCACGTGGGTGGGAAGGGGCGAAAAACAAAGGGGGAACTGGCGCGGGGGCATTTGTAACTTTGTAAGCGCCCCTTTATGGGTGACTATTTGCAAGGTATTGAAGCAAAGAATTTCACTGTGATTTGTCACTAACAATAATGTTATCTGTCTGTCTGCCTGCC
>CM075978.1:813484-860263 GCA_038087875.1 Malacoraja senta
CCCGGTGCTCTCCCCTCACAATTTTACCTACTCCAACCAACACGTCCTAATTCACCTGCCTCAATCCATCCATTCTGCACAGACTGCCTTCTAACCCCCCACCCCCGCCATCTATCCACCCCGCACTGATTCACACACCCCCCCCTCCCTGACCCTATTGTGCTGGAAATGTCTTCAGAGCGAACATTGACTATGTTTGATAACGGAATGCAATCAAATGTGTTTTAATTCCCAATGTTAAAATTTGTTTTAATCCATAAAGATGGATGAATTATATTGTGAACACGTGAAACATTAAAACCGCAGTGTTCGATTGTCACTGCTGCCGTTGACACGTTATTACAGAATTCATTTTAACGGCAAATCAATGCTCTTAATATGGACTGTAGTTATTTAATGAGCAACATCCACAACTATACGTACGCATATATGTTACCATGGTCCAGGATTTATTGGCACAGGTTGATCATACGCTGAATAATCCAACCACATTGTTGTTTGGAAGTGGAAAGAAATAATAGAAATTGCATTAATTGCAATGTGTAAAAAGAGTTGAGATACTGTCTTATAATTTTGCTGCATGTCATTGTGGGATATATCATGTCTTGATTGGTGAATATGTTTAGTTTGTGACTTTATTTGAAGCAGAAATAATATGTGAATGCTTCATTAACCATAATTCCGACTGGTAACTACGCACTTCGTCCGAGCACATTATCGCACGCGTCATGCAAGCCGTCTTAAATGACCACCTAAACTGTCATTTGGCAACCTAAAAAGCTGCCTAGGTTGCCCGGCTGGCAACAGGGAAAAAAAGTTAAGCGAGAGCCCTGTTCGGGTCACAATGTCCATGCTGAGCTTAGAGTCACACGGCATGGAAACAGGCCCTTCGGCCCACAATGTCCATGCTGAACATAGACACAAAATGCTGGAGGAACTCAGCGGGTCAGGCAACATCTCTGGAGAGAAGGAATGGGTGACGTTTCAACCCGAAACGTCACCCATTCCTTCTCTCCAGAGATGCTGCCTGTCCCGCTGAGTCACTCCAGCATTTTGCATCTATCTTTGGTGTCAACCAACATCTGCAGCTCACTTCCTGCTCATCTGGATAGGAAACCTTACCCAGGGGCAACTTGCTGGCAGCATCTGGTCCTTTCGTTTTCTTCTTCTTCTTCCCCACTCTGGTCGGCACGGGAGGCTCGTATTTCTTCTTCTTATCCTTTCAAAAGCAAAGGGATCATCTTTAGACGTCTGCATTGCGGATTCCATGCCCCTGCCTTGCCAAAGTGAATGGCATGTTGGCCTTCATAACAAGGGGAGTTGAGTATAGGAGCAAAGAGGTCCTCCTGCAGTTGTACAGGGCCCTAGTGAGACCACACCTGGAGTATTGTGTGCAGTTTTGGTCTCCAAACTTGAGCAAGGACCATTCTTGCTATTGAGAGAGTGCAGCGTAGGTTCACCAGATTAATTCCCGGGATGGTGGGACTGTCATATGTTGATAGATTGGAGCGGCTGGGCTTGTATACTCTGGAATTTAGGATGAGAGGGGATCTTATTGAAACATATAAGATTATTAAGGGTTTGGACACGCTAGAGGCAGGAAACATGTTCCCGATGTTGGGGGAGACCAGAACCAGGGGCCACAGTTTAAGAATAAGGAATAAGCCGTTTAGAACGGAGATGAGGAAACACTTTTTCATACAGTGAGTGGTGAGTCTGTGGAATTCTCTGCCTCAGAGGGTGGTGGAGGCTGGTTCTCTGGATGCTTTCAAGAGAGAGCTAGATAGAGCTCTTAAAGATAGAGGAGTTAAGGGATATGGAGAGAAGGCAGGAACGGGGTACTGATTGTGGATGATCAGCTATGATCACGTTGAATGGCGGTGCTGGCTCGGAGGGCCGAATGGCCTACTCCTGCACCTATTGTCTATTGTCAGATTCAAACCCCCTGCTCCGGCAACAACCTGTGGGCCGGCATGTTTTAATTCTGGCCCCACTAGTTTGTCGTGGAGTGCCCCGCATGTTTAATAGAACATGTCTGTGGTTCAATTGTATGATATGAGCGCTTAAGATGTTACATCAATGGCCACCATGAATGAATGAATGAATACGTTTATTGGCCAAGTATTTACACATACAAGGAATTTGCTTGGTGCTCCGCTCGCAAGTAACAACACGACATACAGTAAACCATTAAGAATAAAACATTAAACATTAAGAATAAAACATTATTGATTAAACATGTGAATTAAATAAAATACCAGAGCAAAAGGAGGCTGCAGACATTTGGATATTGAGTAGAGCTACTGCTCGTGGAATTATTTTTTTTTTAATGTCTGGCTGTGGCGGGTTTGACAGTCCGGTGTCGCCTTCCAGAGGGAAGTGATTCAAAGAGTTTGTGGCCAGGGTGAATCGTATCCGCTGGCTTCCTGGCTAGTACAGCGCACTCTCGTAAATTTGTCCGGATTAATGGACGTGCCGGACAACCAGTTGCCGGAAAATTGCTGGTGGATCTGTACAATGTATGGTTGAACAGCCTGAGATAGCACAGGCATAGGCCCTTCGGCCCACAATGATTGTGCCGAACATGTTGCCAAGTTAAGTAACACTCACCTTGTCATCCTCTTGCCACCACCGGCTCCGTGACCACCACTTTGACTCTGACCCTAAGGGGGCAAGAAAAGGCAGTCACCACTTCAGCTGGACAACGTGACTGAGTATAGACACAAAATGCTGGTGCAACTCAGCGGCTCAGACAGCGTAGGTTCACCAGGTTAATTCCCGGGATGGCGGGACTGTCATGTGTTGATAGAATGGAGCGGCTGGGCTTGTATACTCTGGAGTTTAGAAGGATGAGAGGGAATCTTATTGAAACATATAAGATTATTAAGGGTTTGGTCACGCTAGAGGCAGGAAACATGTTCCCGATGTTGGGGGAGTCCAGAACCAGGGGCCACATTTTAAGAATAAGGGGTAAGCCATTTAGAACGGAGATGAGGAAACACTTTTTCACACAGAGGGTTGTGAATCTGTGGAATTCTCTGCCTCAGAAGGCAGTGGAGGCCAATTCTCTGGATAATTTCAAGAGAGAGTTAGATAGGGCTCTTAAAGATAGCGGAGTCAGGGGATATAGGGAGAAGGCAGGAACGGGGTACTGATTGTGGATGATCAGCCATGATCACAGTGATGGCGGTGCAGGCTCGAAGGGCCGAATGGCCTACACCTGCACCTATTGTCTATTGTTAAAAGAAATAGGTGACGTTTCGGCTCGAGACCCTTCTTCAGACTGATTCGGGGGAAAGGGAGACGAGGGATATACATGGTGATGTAGAGAGATATATAACAAATGAATGAAAGATATGCAAAAAAACATAACAGAGTGTCTGATCAGCCACTATCTAGTTGAGGAAGGGAATCGGAGGTGTATAAAATCATGGGAGGAATAGATCGAGATTTGAGATCATGAGGGGAATAGAAGTAGATGCACAGAGTCTTTTACCCAGAGTAGGGAAATCAAGAACCAGAGGACATAAGTTTAAGGTGAGTGGGAAAAAATTTAATAGGAACCTGAGGGGTAACGGTTTTTTTTTACACAAAGGGTGGTGGGTGTATGGAATAATCTGCCGAGGAGGTAGCTGAGGCTGGGACTATCTGTATGTTTAAGAAACATTTAGACAGGTACATGGATAGGAAAAGTTTTGAGGGATATGGACCAAACGCAGGCAGTTGGGACTAGTGTGGATGAGACATGTGGTCAGCGTGGGCAAGTTGGGCCGAAGGGCCTGTTTGCACACTGTATGACTCTGGATTAGACTCCACTTTTCCCTACATCCTATTTAATTTATTCCTATTTAAGAATAAGGAGTAAGCCATTTAGAACGGAGACGAGGAAACTTTTTCTCACAGAGAGTTGTGAGTCTGTGGAATTCTCTGCCTCAGAGGGCAGTGGAGGCAGGTTCTCTGGGATGCTATCAAGAGAGAGCTAGATAGGGCTCTTAAAAATAGCGGAGTCAGGGGATATGGGGAGAAGGCAGGAACGGGGTACTGATTGGGGATGATCAGCCATGATGACATTGAATGGCGGTGCTGGCTCGAAGGGCCGAATGGCCTACTCCTGTACCTATTGTCTATTGTCTTTCCCTGACTTGTTACTAGCCCAGGCAATAAAACTCTCCTCCTTCCAACAGCACCATGGGCAACACGTGAATAAAGAGATCTGTAACCCATGTCTACACACACACAGCCGTCTGTGAGAAACACACACATCTAATCTATATTCAGTAGACAAGATGTATATTAACGTCAAGGAAACAATTTTCATCTGTGTGGATACGGCTCGTAGATTGCCTTCTGTGAGATAGAAATTGGACCAAAGGACTGGTTCTCTTTTCAGTAACAAGACCTGCTTCCTCCCTTCCAAATGATTATCTGGCTCTTTCCCAAACAAAGAACCATAGAAGCTCACGAAGCACATACAACAGTACAGCACAGGAAGAGGCCCTTCAGCCCACAATGTCTGTTCCCATGGACGTGATGCCATCTCTTACCAAACTGCACGTAATCCATATCCCTCCATTCCCCGCACCTCCTCACTCTCACTCTCCCCACCTTCTCACTCTCTCTCTCTCCCCCCCTGTCCCTCATTCTCTATCTCTCTATCCCGGTGTGTGTGTGTGTGTGTGTGTGTGTGTGTGTGTGTGGGGGGGGGAGGGCCGATGAGTTGACAGAACCGTCGCTCCGCCTCAGCCCGGCCCCGAGCGGCTCCTCTCCCTCCTCTCCCCTTCCCCTTCCCTCTGCCCTTCCTTTCTCCTTTCCCTCTCCTCTCCTCTTCCTCTTCCCTCCTTCCCTCCCTCTCCCTCTCCCTCTCCCTCTCTCCTCTCCCCCCCTCACACACTCACCATCTCCTCCTGTCTTCCCCGGCGCTCTCTAAACTCGTCACGCCGAACCGGCGGCTCTGCAGCGCCCCCTACACTGGGAGGACCAGACTCACCGGCGCCCCCTACACTGGGAGGACCAGACTCACCGGCGCCCCCTATACTGGGAGGACCAGGCTCACCGGCGCCCCCCTGCGGTGGGAGGACCAGGCTCACCGGCGCCCCCCTGCGGTGGGAGGACTGGGTTCACCGGCACCCCCTACACTGGGAGGACAGGGCTCACCGGCACCCCCCTACCGTGGGAGGACTGGGCTCACCGGCGCCCCCCTACAGTGGGAGGACCAGACTCACCGGCGCCCCCTACAGTGGGAGGACCGGGCTCACCGGCGCCCCCCTGCAGTGGGAGGACCAGGCTCACCGGCGCCCCCTGCGGTGGGAGGACCAGACTCACTGACGCCCCCTACAGTGGGAGGACCGGGCTCACCGGCGCCCCCCTGCGGTGGGAGGACCAGGCTCACCGGCGCCCCCCTGCGGTGGGGAGGACCAGGCTCACCGGCGCCCCCCTGCAGTGGGAGGACCGGGCTCACCGGCGCCTCCCTGCGGTGGGAGGACCAGGCTCACCAGCGCCCCTACACCAAAGATACTAGTATCTTTGCCCTACACTGGGAGGGAGGACCAGGCTCACCGGCGCCCCCTACAGTGGGAGGACCGGGCTCACCGGCGCCCCCCTACAGTGGGAGGACCAGGCTCACCAGCGCCCCCTACACTGGGAGGACCAGGCTCACTGGCGCCCCCTGCAGTGGAGGACTGGCCGTACACCTACCACCCTCTGATTGAAAAAGTTGCCCCTCAGGTTATTAAATCTTTCCCCTCTCACTTTCAACTTTTATTCTCTGATTGCTGATTCCCCTACTCTCGTTAAAAAAAATTGCGTGTTTTAACCCTATGTAATGACACCAGAAAAAAATCTGGATAGCCGAAGGGTCGACGTTTGTTGTAAATCTAATTTAAGCCTAGGAATTGTTCTTGACTGAACCTGTAAATTAATTCTGCCAAACCTCAAAGCCGAATGTGTCTTAACCAGCACGGTGGCGCAGCAGTAGAGTTGCCGCCTCACAGCGCCAGAGACCCGGGTTCCATCCTGACCATGGGTGCTGTCCGTGTGGAGTTTGCACGTTCTCCCCGTGACCACGTGGGTTTCCTCCGGGTGCTCCGGTTTCCTCCCACATCGTGCGGATTTGAAGGTTAATTGGCTTCTGTAAATTTCCTCTGTGTGGAAGGAGTGGATGAGAAAGCAGGATAATATAGAACCAGTGTGAACAAGTGAATCCATTTATTCAGTGTATTGTGTTCAGTTCTGGGCACCATGTTATAGGAAAGATGTCGTGAAGCTGGAAAGGGTACAGAGAAGATTTACGAGGATGTTGCCAGGACTAGAGGGTGTGAGCTATAAGCAGAGGTTGAGTAGGCTGGGTCTCTATTCCATGGAGCGCAGGAGGATGAGGGGTGATCTTATAGAGGTGTACAAAATCATGAGAGGAATAGATCGGGTAGATGCACTGAGTCCCTTGCCCAGGGTAGGGGAATCGAGAACCAGAGGACATAGGTGTAAAGTGAGGGGAGAAAGATTTAATAGGATCCTGATGAGTAACTATTTAGTACAAACCATGGTCGGTGTATGGAACGAGCTGCCAGCGGAAGTAGTTGAGGCTGGGACTATACCAATGTTTAATAAGCGTTTAGACAGGCACATGGATAGGACAGGTAGAGAGGGATATGGGCCAAATGCAGGTCAGTGTGACATGTTGGTCAGTGAGGGAAAGTTGGGCTAAAGGGCCTGTTTCCACCCTGCTATGATTCTATGACTATGACTCCAACCTTTGCAACACACACAGAGGCCAGCAGGGGACAGATGAGCACCACTTCCCAACAAACGTTCGACCAAGAAGGAACTGCAGATGCTGGTTTACACCGAAGATGGACACAAAATGCTGGAGTAACTCAGCGGGACAGGCAGCATCTCTGGAGAGAAGGAATAGGTGAGTCAAGAAGTCTGCAGAAGGGTCTCGACTCGGACTGTCATATGCTGAGAGAATGGAGGAGCTGGGCTTGTACACTCTGGGTTTAGAAGGATGAGAGGGCATCTCATTGAAACATATAAGATTGTAAGGGCTTGGACACGCTAGAGGCAGGAAACATGTTCCCGATGTTGGGGGAGTCCAGAACCAGGGGCCACAGTTTAAGAATAAGGAGTAAAGGCCCTGTCCCACGGGCAGGCGGTTCCAGGCGGTAAGCGCGGCGTAGCAGGAAGCGGGGTCGGTCCAACGCAGATCGCCGGAGCCGTATGTAGTTGGTCCCGACACCGCGCGGGGCTCAGAAAAACTGACACTGTCCAAAAATCCCGTGCAGCAACGGCCTGCCTCCCCGCTGCCGCCTGGACGCCGCGAGCCGTCTCGACGGAGTAGGCTAGCACGTTGCGTTGCGCGCTGACGTCATCACCCGACGCCACGCGACGTCCATTCGCAGTCGGCCCGCCTTTTACCTGATCAAATTAAGTCAGCCCCATCACATATGCCCCATTTACTTTCTATGAAGTAATAGTCTCAGGAAACATAGTAGTTACAATGAGCCACTAGGAGCGCAAGTAACTGTGAAGAAGGTGGTGCATCCCAAACTGCAACCCACACGAATTTCAGGCAAGTATCCAAAAGTGAGCTTGAATAGGTTAAATAGTTCCCTATCATTACATTAATCTTCAACCTCAACACAAAATGGACGTCTGCGCACCCCCCGCTTCCGGTAAGTTCGCGCTTGCCGCATGCATTCGCATGCTCGTGGGACAGGCCGTGCGGTGATCACTCGCGCCCCGCTCGGCAGCCACGCAGTCTCCGCTTCCGGGGACGCCGCGCTTACCGCCTGGAACCGCCTGCCCGTGGGACAGGGCCTTAAGCCATTTAGAACGGAGACGAGGAAACACTTTTTCTCACAGGGAGTGGTGAGTCTGTGGAATTCTCTGCCTCAGAGGGCGGTGGAGGCCGGTTCTCTGGATGCTTTCAAGAGAGAGCTAGATAGGGCTCTTAAACATAGCGAGTCAGGGGATATGGGGAGAAGGCAGGAACGGGTTACTGATTGGGGATGATCAGCCATGATCACATTGAATGGCGGTGCTGGCTCGAAGGTCCGAATGGCCTACTCCTGCACCTATTGTCTATTGAAACGTCACCCATTCTCCCAAACGTCACCCAAACAAGGATATGGCGGACCAATTGAATAACTACTTTGGTTCCGTCTTCACTAAGGAAGACATAAATAATCTGCCGGAAATAGCAGGGGGCCGCGGGTCAAAGGAGATGGAGGAACTGAGTGAAATCCAGGTTAGTCGGGAAGTGGTGTTGGGTAAATTGAATGGATTAAAGGCCGATAAATCACCAGGGCCAGATAGGCTGCATCCCAGAGTACTTAAGGAAGTAGCTCCAGAAATAGTGGATGCATTAGTGATAATTTTCAAAATTCTTTAGATTCTGGAGTAGTTCCTGAGGATTGGAGGGTAGCAAACGTAACCCCACTTTTTAAGAAGGGAGGGAGAGAGAAACGGGGAATTACAGACCAGTTAGTCTAACATCGGTAGTGGGGAAACTGCTAGAGTCAGTTATTAAAGATGGGATAGCAGCACATTTGGAAAGTGGTGAAATCATTGGACAAAGTCAGCATGGATTTACGAAAGGTAAATCGTGTCTGACGAATCTTATAGAATTTTTCGAGGATGTAACTAGTAGAGTGGATAGGGGAGAACCAGTGGATGTGTTGTATCTGACTTTCAGAAGGCTTTCGACAAGGTACCACATAAGAGATTAGGATACAAACTTAAATCACACGGTATTGGGGGTTCAGTATTGATGTGGATAGAGAACTGGCTGGCAAACAGGAAGCAAAGAGTAGGAGTAAACGGGTCCTTTTCACAATGGCAGCAGTGACTAGTGGGGTACCGCAAGGCTCAGTGCTGGGACCCCAGCTATTTACAATTTATATTAATGATCTGGACGAGGGAATTGAAAAGCAACATCTCCAAGTTTGCGGATGACACTAAGCTGGGGGGCAGTGTTAGCTGTGAGGAGGATGCTAGGAGACTGCAAGGTGACTTGGATAGGCTGGGTGAGTGGGCAAATGTTTGGCAGATGCAGTATAATGTGGATAAATGTGAGCTTATCCACTTTGGTGGCAAAAAACGGGAAGGCAGACTATTATCTAAATGTGGCCGATTAGGAAATGGGGAGGTGCAGCGAGACCTGGGTGTCATGGTACACCAGTCATTGAAAGTAGGCATGCAGGTGCAGCAGGCAGTGAAGAAAGCGAATGGTATGTTGGCCTTCATAGCAAGAGGATTTGAGTATAGGAGCAGGGAGGTTCTACTGCAGTTGTACAGGGTCTTGGTGAGACCACACCTGGAGTATTGCGTACAGTTTTGGTCTCCAAATCTGAGGAAGGACATTATAGCCATAGAGGGAGTGCAGAGAAGGTTCACCAGACTGATTCCTGGGATGTCAGGACTTTCATATGAAGAAAGACTGGATAGACTTGGCTTATACTCGCTAGAATTTAGGAGATTGAGAGGGGATCTTATAGAAACGTACAAAATTCTTATGGGGTTGGACAGGCTAGATGCAGGAAGATTGTTCCCGATGTTGGGGAAGTCCAGGACAAGGGGTCACAGCTTAAGGATAAGGGGGAAATCCTTTAAGACCGAGATGAGGAAAACTTTTTCACACAGAGAGTGGTGAATCTCTGGAACTCTCTGCCACAGAGGGTAGTTGACGCCAGTTCATTGGCTATATTTAAGAGGGAGTTAGATGTGGCCCTTGTGGCTAAAGGGATCAGGGGGTATGGAGAGAAGGCAGGTACGGGATACTGAGTTGGATGATCAGCCATGATCATATTGAATGGCGGTGCAGGCTCGAAGGGCCGAATGGCCTACTCCTGCACCTATTTTCTATGTTTCTATGTTTCTCTCCAGAGATGCTGCCTGTCCCGCAGAGTTACTCCAGCATTTCGAATGAATGAATGAATAGGTTTATTGGCCAAGTATTCACATACAAGGAATTGCCTTGGTGCTCCGCCCGCAAGTGACAGTTAGGAATGACACGTAAAACATTAATAATAAAACATTATCGTGTCTATCTTCAACCTTAGACCAGGAGTTGCTCTAATTCTGAGCCATTACACAACAGTTTGCTGCACATCCAATGTTGTGATTCCAATGCAAATGTTCCCAAATGTTGGCCAACCCGTTATTTGTGACCAGAGTGGATCCCACTTCGCCATGGTAACCACCTACCCAATGCAGTGTCACAGTGTTTCCAAGGTCAGCAAAGAGTTGCTTTCTAATCTTATACTTTGTTAGATAATAAAATAAAGCTTCACAGAAGGAACATCCATAGAACTATTGTAGTTCAGCACAAGAGCAGGCCCTTCAGCCCACGATGCCCGTGCTAACTTGGGTTGCCAACTGTCCCATATTAGCCGGGACATCCCGTATATTGGGCTAAATTGGTTTGTCCCGTACGGGACCGTCCTCGTCCCGTATTTGACTGCTGCTACTCGTGACAAGGGACTGTCGGGTCGGAGCGCCGCGTCCAGCCCCGCCTCACCCGTCCCGACGTCGTGCAGCCCATGGAGTGCAGCAGCAGCAGCAGCAGCAGCAGCGCCTCGCCCGTGGCCCCGTCGGTCGGTCGGCAGCCCGGCCAGCTGTCCGACCTTCGGACCTTCGCTTACCGCCGACACCACCACAAACCCCTCCTTCTCATGGCCGATCATCGGTTCATGAGTTGGATGAGGTGCCGGACTTTGTGCGGCCCGGGCCAAAACTCCTCAGCTGGCCCGCCGGCTGGGCTTCGGGCCAAGTCATCATTCACCCAGCCACGGCCGAGTCGGACAACGAATTGCCGTGGGGAATTCATCCCGTATTTTGACCTTTTGTCCCTTATTTGGGAGTGAGAAAGTTGGTGACCCTAGTGTCGACCATGTCGACCTATGTTACTCCACAAGCCAAAGTTTGGCACCACTTGCCCAAGCCGACCAACATGCCCCATCTACACTAGACCCATTTGCCTGCATTTGACCCTTATCCCTCTAAAGCTGCCCTATATGGCAACTCAACAATCCTCTCTCCAACTAGAGAGCGGTCCTGAACTATCATCTACCTCATTGGAGACCCTCGGGCTATCTTTAATCGGACTTGACTGGACCTTATCTTGCATTAAACGCTGTTCCCTTTATCCTGTATCTGTACAATGTGGACTGCTTGGTTGTGATCATGTATAGTCTTTCTGCTAACTGCATATCAAAGTCCTCAATGACCTCCTTACCTCTGCTGACTCTGGCTCCCTCAATATCCTCATCCTCCTCGACCTGAGTGCAGCCTTCGATACCGTCACCACAACATCCTGCTCACCAGACTTAGGGACCTTGGCATTGAAGGTTCTGCACTCAGCTGGTTCCGTTCTTACCTTTCCAACCGATCCCACTTCATCTCTCTCCATAACCACACCTCTGCCACAGCCACTGTCACTCAAGGCGTTCCCAAGGCTCCGTTCTTGGTCCCCTCCTCTTCATCATCTACATCCTCCCCCTTGGTCATATACTCCGTCACTTCAACCTGGACTTCCACTGCTATGCTGATGACACCCAGATCTATCTCAGCACCAAGTCCCCCCACCACCCCCCTCTCTCCCATATCAACTCCTGCCTATCGGCCATCAAATCTTGGATGCAACTCAACTTCCTTAAATTAAACAGTAGCAAAACAGAATTTCTCCAAATGGCTCCAAATCAACACTCACTAAAACTAACAACCCCCACTCTCACTATCGACGGCACCACTGTCTCCCCATCTCCTCAGGCACGCAACCTTGGCGTGATCCTTGACTCAACCCTCTCCTTGAGCCTCACATCCGCCATGTTGTCAAAACATCATTTTTTCACCTCCGCAACATTGCAAAAATCAGATCGTCTCTCACACCCCCCGCTGCTGAAAGACTCATCCATGCCTTCATCTCCTCCCGACTGGACTACTGTAACTCTCTTCTTTTCGGAATCAATTCCAGCAGCATCAACCGACTCCAACTGGTCCAGAATGCAGCCGCCCGACTCATCACCCCACACCAAATCCTGGCACACATCACCCCAGTTCTCAAAGATTTCACTGGCTTCCCATTTCCCACGGATCACCTACAAAATCCTGGTCCTCACCTACAAAGCCCTCAACAACCTGGCCCCCCCCCTTATCTCATTGACCTCTCGCCCTACCAACCCTCACGGTCCCTCAGATCCACATCAGCTGGTCTCCTCTCCACTCCGAAATCAAACCTCTGCACTTTTGGAGGCAGAGCCTTCTCCAGGGCAGCTCCCAGGCTCTGGAATTCCCTCCCACAACCGGTCCGAAATTCTGAGTCCCTCACCATCTTCCAGTCCCCTCCTCAAGACCCATCTATTCACCTCTGCATACCCTTAGTCCCATGTTCCCCTCCCCTCTGTCTTACTGCTCTATTTTGTTTTGTTTATTCCTGACTCTCAATTGTAAAGCGAGTTTGAGTTCTGAAAAGCCCTATATAAATAAAATCTATTATTATTATTATTATATCATGCAACAAGAGTTAGTTAGAGCTCTTATACAGCCATACATAAAAACTGTTTTTATCCACGAGTAGTTGCTCTACTCAACAGCCAAAAATCTATAGCCTCCCTTTGATCTGGTATTTTGTTGGTTCACATGCTTGATCAATGGTGTTTTATCATTAATGTTTTATTATTATTAATGTTTAGTGTTTTCTGAGTCATTCGTAACTGTCACTGTATGTCATGTTGTTACCTGTGGGCGGAGCACCAAGGCAAATTCCTTGTATGTGAATACTTGGCCAATAAACGTATTTACTTACATAAAGATAGCGGAGTCAATGGATATGGTGGGAAGGCAGGAATCGGGGTTCTGAATGTGGATGATCGGCCATGATCACAGTGAATGGTGGTGCTGGCTCGAAGCGCCGAATGGCCTCCTCCTGCACCTATTGTCTATTGTCTATTGTCTATTGTCTAACTACCTCCTCTGGCAGCTCGTTCCATACACCCACCATCTTCTGTGAAAAAGTTGTCCCTCGGGTTCCTATTAAATCTTTCCCCTCTTACTTTAAATCTACATCCTCTGGTTCCTGAACATCGGGCCGCCCGGAGCGGCGACTGTGGAGGGCTCAAAGGCCCTGACCACGGGTGAACAATGAGGAAGAGGACTGAACCTTGTTGCCTTCCCTCACAGTGGGAAACGTTGATTCCGCTGTGTGGGGATGTTCAATTCTATAGCGTTGTGTTCTTTTTGTGTGGCTGTATGGTGACTCAAATTTCACTGCACCAATTGGTGTATTTGACAATAAATGTAAATGGGCCTGTCCCACTGTACGAGTTTACCCAAGAGCTCTCCCGAGTTTAAATTTTTTTTTTAACTCGTGGTAAGTACGTAGAATGTACGTAGCAGGTACGTCGGAGTTCGGGATGTCTCTTAGCGGCTCGTAACGCTAACGGCAGGTACTCGGGAAACGCGGTGAGCTCGTGAAGATTTTTCAACATGTTGAAAAATGTCCACGAGAGCCCCGAGTACCTATGAGCAGCTATTACCGTAATTCTCCGAGTTCGAATCATAGAAACATAGAAACATAGAAAATAGGTGCAGGAGGAGGCAATTTGGCCCTTCGAGCCAGCACCGCCATTCATTGTGATCATGGCTGATCGTCCCCTTTCAATAACCCGTGCCTGCCTTCTCCCCATATCCCTTGACTCAACTAGCCCCTAGAGCTCTATCTAACTCTCTCTTAAATCCATCCAGTGACTTGGCCTCCACTGCCCTCTGTGGCAGGGAATTCCATAAATTCACAACTCTCTGGGTGAAAAAGTTTTTTCTCACCTCAGTCTTAAATGACCTCCCCTTTATTCTAAGACTGTGGCCCTTGGTTCTGGACTCGCCCAACATTGGGAACATTTTTCCTGCATCTAGCTTGTCCAGTCCTTTTATAATTGTATATGTTTCTATAAGATTCTCCCCTCATCCTTCTAAACTCCAGTGAATACAAGCCCAGTCTTTTCAATCTTTCCTCATATGACAGTCCCGCCATCCCGGGGAACAATCAGGGGGAAACTCGGGAGAACTCTTGAATTACCTCGTACAGTGGGACAGGTCCTTTAACTTGAACTTGAACTTGGCTTGAATCCCCAATCCGGGTGCTTCCATTTCCTCCCACACTCCAAGGGATGTGCGGGTTTGCAGGTCAATTGGCTTGGGTAAAAATTGTAAAATGTCCCTGGCGTGCATTCACCTCATCTATTCCTCTCGTGACCTTATAAACCGGGGAATAAAAATCCTAGCCTGCCCAACCTCTCCCTGTAGCTCAGGCCCTCAAGTCCCGACGACATCTTCGTAAATCTTTTCCGCAGTCTTTCAGGTTTCCTGTTTGGTTTCATGGAAAAGGAATCGTCCGACATGTGAATCCAGACTCCCTCACCCCATGAGGGCATTGTGAGGGAGAAATAATATATAAACGGAAGGTGGATGAGATGATCAAAAGTCGGTTTATTCCACCAACTGTAGTTGGTAGTGAAGAAAGCCACATTGAATTTTGCTTCAATGGAATCTACATTCATTGGAGTTTAGAAGGATGAGAGGGAATTTATTGAAACATATAAGATTGTTAAGGGTTTGGACACACTAGAGGCAGGAAACATGTTCCCGATGTTGGGGGAGTCCAGAAACAGGGGCCACAGTTTAAGAATAAGGGGTAAGCCATTTAGAACGGAGACGAGGAAACACTTTTTCACCCAGAGAGTTGTGAATCTATGGAATTCTCTGCCTCAGAGGGCGGTGGAGGCCGATTCTCTGGATACTTTCAAGAGAGAATTGGATAGAGCTCTTAAAGATAGCGGAGTCAGGGGATATGGGGAGAAGGCAGGAACGGGGGTACTGATTGGGGATGATCAGCCATGATCACATTGAATGGCGGTGCTGGCTCGAAGGGCCGAATGGCCTACTCCTGCACCTATTGTCTATTGTCTATTGAATGGAATGCTCAGTGCTGGCGTCATGGTGGGGCACAGCGGTAGAGTTGCTGCCTCACCCCACCAGAGACACGGGTTCCATCCGGACTACGGGTGCTGTCTGTACGGAGTTTGCACGTTCCCCCCGTGACATGCGTGGGTTTTCTCCAGTGCTCCGGTTTCCTCCCACACTCCAGGTTTGCAGTTACTCCAGCTTCTTGTGTCTATCTTTGAAGTAAACCAGCATCTGCAGTCCCTACCTACAGGTTTGAGGGATAATATACTTCTGTAAATTGTACCTAGAATGTGGGATAGAACTAGTGTACGGGCGATCGCTGATCGGTACAGACTCGGTGGGCCGAAGGGCCTGATTCCAAGTTGTATCTGTAAACTAAACTCAACTAAGCTTTGCCACCATTTATTAATGACAAAAGATAATAGACAATAGGTGCAGGAGCAGGCCATTCGGCCCTTCGAGCCAGCACCGCCATTCAATGTGATCATGGCTGATCATCCCCAATCAGTACCCCGTTCCTGCCTTCTCCCCATATCCCCTGCACCACCTTTAAGAGCCCTATCTAGCTCTCTCTTGAAAGTATCCAGAGAACCTGCCTCCACTGCCCTCTGAGGCAAAGAATTCCACAGACTCACAACACTCTGTGTGAAAAAGTGTTTCCTCGTCTCCGTTCTAAATGACTTACCCCTTATTCCTAAACTGTGGGACCTGGTCCTGGACTCCCCCAACATCGGGAACATGGTTCCTGCCTCTAGCGTGTCCAAACCCTTAATCTTATAGCCATAGAGGGAGTGCAGAGAAGGTTCACCAGACTGATTCCTGGGATGTCAGGACTTTCATATGAAGAAAGACTGGATAGACTTGGCTTATACTCGCTAGAATTTAGGAGATTGAGAGGGGATCTTATAGAAACGTACAAAATTCTTATGGGGTTGGACAGGCTAGATGCAGGAAGATTGTTCCCGATGTTGGGGAAGTCCAGGACAAGGGGTCACAGCTTAAGGATAAGGGGGAAATCCTTTAAGACCGAGATGAGGAAAAACTTTTTCACACAGAGAGTGGTGAATCTCTGGAACTCTCTGCCACAGAGGGTAGTTGAGGCCAGTTCATTGGCTATATTTAAGAGGGAGTTAGATGTGGCCCTTGTGGCTAAAGGGATCAGGGGGTATGGAGAGAAGGCAGGTACGGGATACTGAGTTGGATGATCAGCCATGATCATATTGAATGGCGGTGCAGGCTCGAAGGGCCGAATGGCCTACTCCTGCACCTATTTTCTATGTATCTATGCCCTCTCATCCTTCTAAACTCCAGAGTGTACAAGCCCAGCTGCTCCATTCTCTCAGCATATGACAGTCCCGCCATCCCGGGGAATTAACCTCGTAAACCTACGCTGCACTCCCTCAATAGCAAGAATGTCCTTCCTCAAATTAGGGGACCAAAACTGCACACAATACTCCAGGTGTGGTCTCACTAGGGCCCTGTACAACTGCAGAAGGACCTCCTTGCTCCTATACTCAACTCCTCTCGTTATGCAGGCCAACATGCCATTCGCTTTCTTCACTGCCTGCTGGACCTGCATGCTCACTTTCATTGACTGAAGTAAGCATGCAAGCAATGGACTGATAACTGTGGAGGTTTTTAAACTGGATAGTTGGCTAGTCATACTGATATAGCAGCACAGTTTAATATACCAGACAGACTCTGTGGGTCTTTAAGCCTATATTATATAATTCTTAGTTTCCAGCCATTCATTTTGTTCGTATGGAGCTTAAATTAAAATTGAAATCAAATGCGTGACTTACTAGCATCCGAGGCATGGTTAAAGGCAAGGTGAACATTGAATTTTAATCTCGGTTTTGTTCCGCAGATTATGGAAATTAAATAAACCGTGACATCAGAGGGAGACGGAGGCACAAGGGGACTGCAGGGGGCTGGCGACGTGAGGAAAAAGCTGAGCGCTGGAGGAACTCGGCGGGTCAGGCAGCATCCGTGGAGAAGAAACGTCACATTTCGTGAGGGCGCAGCTTTAGGGTGCGAGGGGGCAAAGATTAAAGGAGATGTGGGGGGCAAGTCTTTTTTTTAACGCAGAGGGTGGTGGGTGCCTGGAACGGGCTGCCAGGGGTGGTGGTGGAGGCAGATATACGATAGCGGCGTTCAAGAGACGTTTGCGTAGATTCAAGGATACGCAGGGAATGGAGGGGTGTGGGTCACGTGCAGGCAGAGGAGATCAGTTTAACCTGGCATCATGTTTGGCACAGACATTGTGGGCCGAAGGGCCTGTTCCTGTGCTGTCCTACGTTCTATTGTCTGAGGATACCGACCCAGAACGTTTTCTGTGGCATTTACCTCACATAAGACGCACACCAGCACTATGTATTTTTGCTCAGAGACGTCAAAACTCCCAGTCAGTCAGTGATCATCAGTGTCAACGCTGTGTAAACTTACTTTATCTTTTACTAATCTTTAGACAGAGGGTGGTGAATCTGTGGGATTCTTTGCCACAGAAGGCTGTGGAGGCCAAGTCAGTGGATATTTTTAAGGCAGAGATAGATAGATTCTTGATTAGTACGGGTGTCAGGGGTTATGGGGAGAAGGCAGGAGAATGGGGTTAGCAGGGAGAGATAGAGCAGCCATGATTGAATGGCGGAGTGGACTTGATGGGCCGAATGGCCTAATTCTGCTCCTATCCCTTATGATGAGTGCACGATTTGGATAGATAGGAAGAAAGGCAAGAACCTCATTGACCAGAGAGCATTTCAACCTTGGCTGTACAAAGTGGAGAGGGGGCACTAGGGATGACAGGGAGGAGTAAAACATTAAAAAAAAAAAAATAGGTGCAGGAGTAGGCCATTCAGCCCTTCGAGCCAGCACCACCTTTCAACGTGATCATGGCTGATCATCCAAAACCAGTATCCCGTTCCTGCTTTCTCCCCACATCCCATGCTTCCGTTAGCCGTAAGAGCTAGATCCAACTCTCTCTTGAAAACATCCAATGAATTGGCCTCCACTGCCTTCTGTGGCAGAGAATTCCACAGATTCACAACTCTCTGGGTGAAAAGGTTTTTCCTCGTCTAAGTACAAAATGGCAGACACCTTATTCTTAAACTGTTAGCACAGTGGCGCAGTGGTAGAGTTGCTGCCTCATGGCGCCAGAGGCACGGGTTCGGACCTGACCACGGTTGCTGTCGGTACAGAGTTTGTACGTTCTCCCCGTGACCTGCGTGGGTTTTCTCTGGGTGCCCCGGTTTCCTCCCACACTCCAAAGACGTGCAGGTTTGTAGGTTAATTGGCTTTGGTAAAAATTGTAAATTCTCCCCAGTGTGTGTAGGATAGTGTCAATGTGTGGGGATCGCTGGTCGATGCTGACTCGGTGGGCCGAAGGGCCTGTTTCCGTCCTGTGTCCCTAAACTAAACGAAACCTTGGGTGCTGTCTGTACGGAGTTTGCACGTTCTCACTGCGAACGCGTGGGTTTTTTCCGGGTGCTCCGGTTCCCTCCCACATTCCAAAGAAGTGAGGGTTTGTGGGTTAATTGGGAACCTGTAAAATTGCTCCTATTCTGTAGGGTTCGAAAACTGGGATAATCTAGAACTAGTGTATGGGTGTGTTGGTGGTGTGGACTCGGTGGGCCGAAGGGCCTGTTTACTCGCTGTGTTTTGTAGTTTAGTTTAGAGATACAGTGCGGAAACAGGCGTTCCAATGACATCCTCCTCGCCACTAGCTGGTCATTATCGCATTATAGACAATTGACAATAGACAATAGGTGCAGGAGTAGGCCATTCGTCCCTTCGAGCCTGCACCGCCATTCAATGTGATCATGGCTGATCATCCCCAAGCAGTACCCCGTTCCTGCCTTCTCCCCATATCCCCTGACTCCCCTATCTTTAAGAGCCCCATCTAGTTCTCTCTTGAAAGTATCCAGAGAACCGGCCTCCACCGCCCTCTGAGGCAGAGAATTCCACAGACTCACCACTCTCTGTGAGAAAAAGTGTTTCCTCGTCTCCGTTCTAAATGGCTTACTCCTTATTCTTAAACTGCGGCCCCTGGTTCTGGACTCCCCCAACATCGGGAACATGTTTCCTGCCTCTAGCGTGTCCAAGCCCTTAATAATCTTATATGTTTCAATGAGATCTCCTCTCATCCTTCTAAACTCCAGAGTGTACAAGCCCAGCTGCTCCATTCTCTCAGCATATGACAGTCCCGCCATCAATTCAAGTTTGACATTGCTGTTTCAACATCTGAGGACCAAGTTATACTCTTTTGAACGTGTAATTAGCAAGGGCTGGAGTGGTGACCCGATGGAGTAGCATTTAATAGTTTTGTTTAGAGACACAGCATGGAAACAGGCGGAGGACGATGGCTGACCTTAGTGGAGCGTCACAACGGCTGGGAAGGCGGATGAAGGCTGTGGCAGAAAAGGGTCCCCGGTCATCTTGGACTCCATGCCACTGGATCCTGACCCAGATCTGTCAAGGACCATGGGGTGGCTGTCTGTGCACCAGTCTCCCCACGTTAAACAAAGTCACGTGGCACAGGCGTCCTCCAACCCTGGAGACGCCCATGGTCAGCCATGACCGAAGGGGGGGGGGGGGGCCCAAGAAGAAGAAGAACACACACTAGGGACAATTTACAATTTTGTCAAAGCCAATTAACCTACAAACCTGCACGTATTTGAAGTGTAGGAGGGAACCGGGACACCCGGAGAAAACCCACGCGGTCACAGGGGTGAACGTGCAAACTCCGTACAGACAGGGCCCGCAGTCAGGATCGAACCTGGGTGGCTGGTGCTGTGAGGCAGCGACTCTTCCGCTGCTCCACCATGTGCCCAAAAACCTTGACGACCGGCCCACTCAGCTACCCACCCACCAGCAGAGCTGCCCGGGACGAGGGGGCCTCTGTTGGCCAGCTGCACGATGTTCAATCCCGGTCCTTCCAAGCATCATCAGCAGAGATGGTATTCCTTCCGAATGCCTGACGGGGACGGCCGTAACCCTAGCAACCACTGTGCACCCGCACGAACAATTACTGGTGTAACCGTGACGGATGACTTTGTTCATACGTCCTTTATTGGCCCATCGCTGACCGCCTTGGGGAAGGTGGTGATGAGTTGTCTTCACTGCCGTCGTATTCCGTCTGGTTACGGATTTCCCGCGGTGGTGTTGGGGGAACGAGCTCCGGGATTTAGACACGGGAACGATAAAATAGTTTAGTTGAGACATACAGCGCGGAAAACAAGGCCTTCGGCCCACCCGGTCCGCGCCGACCAGCGATCCCTGCCTTCTCCCCATATCCCCTGACTCCGCTATCTTTATGAGCCCAGCCGCTCCATTCTCTCAGCATATGACAGTCCCGCCACCCCGGGAATTAACCTCGTGAACCTACGCTGCACTCCCTCAATAGCAAGAATGTCCTTCCTCAAATTTGGAGACCAAAACTGCACACAATACTCCAGGTGTGGTCTCACTGGGGCTCTGTACAACTGCAGAAGGACCTCCTATACTCAACTCCTCTTGTTATGAGGAAACACTTTTTCACACAGAGAGTGGTGAGTCTGTGGAATTCTCTGCCCTCAGAGGGCGGTGGAGGCTGGTTCTCTGGTTACTTTCAAGAGAGAGATAGATAGGGCTCTTAAAGATAGCGGAGTCAGGGGATATGGGGAGAAGGCAGGAACGGGGTACTGATTGGGGATGATCAGCCACGATCACATTGAATGGCTTGAAGGGCCGAATGGCCTACTCCTGCACCTAATGTCTATTGTCTATTGTCTATTGTCACTACCACTATCCCACACACACTTGGGAGAATTAACATTTATACCAAGCCAATTAACCTACAAACCTGTACGTCTTTGGAGTGTGGGAGAAAACCGGAGCTCGTAAGATCATAAGTGATCGGAGCAGAATTAGGCCATTCGGCCCATCAAGTCTACTCCGCCATTCAACAATGGCTGATCTATCTCTCCCTCCTAACCCCATTCTCCTGCCTTCTCCCCATAACCCCTGACTAATCAAGAATCTATCCATCTCTGCCTTAAACATATCCATTGACTTGGCCTCCACATGGCAAGAATTCCACAGAGTCACCACCCACTATATTCAATAAGTTTCAATGAGGTGTCGTGCCCCCCCCTCATCCTCCCTAAACTCCAGCGAGTACAGGCCCAGTGCCGTCAAACATTCATCGTGTGTTTCACCCGTAGAAAACCCACGCGGGTCACGGGGAGAACGTACAAACTCGTACATCAGCACCCATGGTCGGGATCGAACCCACGTCCCTGGTGCTGTAAGGCAGCAGCACTACCACTGTGCCTGCTCCAGAAAATAAAAAGACACAGAGTGCTGGAGTAACTCAGTGGGTCAGGCAGCAGCTTTGGAGAACATGGATAGGTGACGTTTTGAGCGAGTGTCACAGCGCCAGAGACCCGGGTTCGATCCTGACCGTGGGTGCTGTCTGTACGGAGTTTGTACGTTCCCCCCGGTGACCGCGCGGGTTTTCTCCGGGTGCTCCGGTTTCCTCCCGCACTGCAAAGAAGTACGGGTTTGTAAGTCAAATGGCTTTGGTAAATTGTCCCTAGTGTGTAGGGTAGAGCTAGTGTATGGGGTGATCATTGGTCAGCATGGGCTCGGCGGGCCGAAGGGCCTGTTTCCACACTGTATCTCTAAAGTAAACTAAACTAAACTAAACCTGACCTGAACTGAATGGACTGAGATTGAGACCTGTCTGAATAAGGGTCTCGACCCGAACCGTCACCCATTCCTTCTATCCAGTGATGCTGTCCCACTGAGTTATATGGTCATAAGGTCATAAGGAATAGGAGTAGAATTAGGCCATTCGGCCCATCAAGTCTACTTCACCATTCAATCATGGCTGATCTCATCTCCCTTTCCTAACCCCATTCTCCTGCCTTCTCCCCATAACCTCTGACACCCGCACAAGCTAGATGCAGGAAAAATGTTCCCAATGTTGGGCGAGTCCAGAACCAGGGGCCACAGTCTTGGAATAAAGGGGAGGCCATTTAAGACTGAGGTGAGAAAAAACGTTTTCACCCAGAGAGTTGTGAATTTGTGGAATTCCCTGCCACAGAGGGCAGTGGAGGCCAAGTCACTGGATGGATTTAAGAGAGAGCTAGATAGAGCTCTAGGGGCTGGTGGAATCAAGGGATGTGGGGAGAAGGCAGGCACGGGTTATTGATCACAATGAATGGCTGTGCTGGCTCGAAGGGCTGAATGGCCTCCTTCTGCACATATTTTCTATGTTTCTATGTAATCAATGGAGTTACTCCAGCATTTTGTGTCTATCTTCAGTTTAAACCAGCATCTGCAGTTCCTTCCTACAACTGAATGTTTTGCATAGTCATAGTGGAAACAGGCCCTTCGGCCCAACTCGCCCACACCGGCCAACATGTCCCAGCTACACTAGTCCCACTTGCCTGTGCTTGGTCCATAACCCTCCAAACCTGTCCTATCCATGTTCCTGTCCAACTGTTTCTTAAACGATGGGATAATCCCAGCCTCAACTATCTCCTCTGGCAGTTTGTTCCATACACCCACCACCCTCTGTGTGAAAAAGTTACCCCTCGGATTCCTATTAAATCTTTTCCCCTTCACCTTGAACCTATGTCCTCTGGTCCTCGATTCCCCTACTCAGGGTAAAAGACTCTGATCGTCTAGCAGTGTCACATCCCCGTAACAAGACACGAAGACTTCCAACTCCAGAAGTAAAAGGACACAAAATGCTGCCTGGAGCAACTCAGCGGGTCAGGCAGCATCTCTGGAGAACATGGACAGGTGACGTTTCAAGTTAGAACCCTTCTTCAGTCTAAAGAAGGGACCTGACCCAAAACGTCAGCTATCCATATTCTGCAGAGATGATGCCCGACCCGCTGAGTTGCTCCAGCACTTGGTGTGTGTGTGTGGTTTTTTTTTGTTGTAAACCGGCATCTGCAGTTCCTCACGTCTACTTTTCATCTTCGGAACTCTGAAAAATACGCAAACTGGACTTCAACGCGTGGGACAGATACGTTTAGACAATAGACAATAGGTGCAGGAGTAGGCCATTCGGCCCTTCGAACCAGCACCGCCATTCAATGTGATCATGGCTGATCATCCCCAATCAGTACCCCGTTCCTGCCTTCTCCCCATATCCCCTGACTCTGCTATTTTTAAGAGCCCTATCTAGCTCTCTCTTGAAAGCATCCAGAGAACCGGCCTCCACCGCCCTCTGAGGCAGAGAATTCCACAGACTCACCACTCTCTGTGAGAAAAAGTGTTTCCTCGTCTCTGTTCTAAATGGCTTAAAGGCCTGTCTCACGGGTATGCGGTTACTGGCGGTGAAGCAGGAAGTTGGGACAGCTCATGGACCGCCAGAGACCGCTCATGGCCCGCGGGGTCGGTCCCATGCACACCGCCGGGACCGTGCGGTGTTGGTCCTAACACCACACGGTGCTCACAAAAACTCGACAACGTTCAAAAATGTTGTCCTACCGCACAGCCGCCGCCAGTGTGGCACGAGCACCACTAGCACCGCCACAGCGCCGCGAGCTGAATTGACATCATCGCGTAGCGCGTTGCGTTGCGCGATGTCGTCATCACCCGACGCCGCGCTCTTGGGACAGGCCGTGCGGTGATCACCCGGCATACGCGCGGCAACAGCTTCCTGTAAGGTTTAATTTTTTTTTAACTTACCGCAAGTTGGTGGGTCCGGCCGTACGGAGATCACTCGGCCCCCGCGCGGCATCCGTGCAGGGCTCCCGCGGCATACGCGCGGCGCTCTCGCGGTCCCCGCATCCGGCGTCACCGCGCTTCACCGCCAGTAACCGCCTGCCCGTGGGACAGGGCCATTACTCCTTATTCTTAAACTGTGGCCCCTGGTTCTGGACTCCCCCAACATCGGGAACATGTTTCCTGCCTCTAGCGTGTCCAAGCCCTTAACAATCTTATATGTTTCAATAAGATTCCCTCTCATCCTTCTAAACTCCAGAGTGTACAAGCCCAGCTGCTCCATTCTCTCAGCATATGACAGTCCCGCCATCCCGGGAATTGACCTTGTAAACCTACGCTGCACTCCCTCAATAGCAAGAAAGTTTCTGAGCTCAAGTTTGTTGAGCTAGCTGCTGGCACATGAAGAGTTAACCTCCACGGCAGTGGGCGAAGTGGTGGAGGTGCAAGTGGAACAATATAGAGGAACAAATTTCACAAAGAATCCCTTGTAAATAATCGATTTAATACTGTCTCTGCACCTGCAGAAATAGCACGTCAAGTTTAAAAAAAAACACTTAATTAAAGTTGCCATTTTTAGGAGATTTCCACCCTCCCCCCAGAATCTGTTGAAAACATTCCTTTGTCTGTGTTTATTAAGAAAGAGCCTCTAATTGTCCTGTTTCCATGGAAATGGTTGAATAAGCAACATGTTTACTGAGCTCGCCAGCTTGTTTCATCTCTATATCCCTCAAAGGTCATGTTCTGGTGGTGATGTAAGTGGAAGTCCGTGTTAATTGAAAGCCAACACGCTCTTCCGCGGATACTCCGAGCAGCTAGATGCTCATCCTTCTCCGTGGATCGTCACCTTGTGGTGGTGGAGAAGCTTGTGTGGTCCTGAGATCCTGAGAGCGATGCCGTCTGGAGCGATGCTCCTGGTGGGGCCACCCATGGCGGTAAGGTCGAGGGGGAGGTCCCTGACAAAGAGCAATCCAACCAAGACCTCAACGGTGGAACAGGCGGAGGAGGACGATGGCTGACCTTAGTGGAGCGTCACAACGGCTGGGAAGGCAGATGAAGGCTGCGGCAGAAAAGGGCGTATCCGGTCGTCTTGGACTCCATGCCACTGGATCCTGACCCAGATCTGTCAAGGACCGTGGGGTGGCTGTCTGTGCACCAGTCTCCCCACGTTAAACAAAGTCACGTGGCACAGGCGTCCTGCATGAGAGGACAGTCACACTTGTTTCGAGTGACCGCCGATGACGATGATGAGATGCTCATCACACAGATTTGACCACCACCGTTCCTCCCATCGCCGGACCTCCTCCCTCTTCTTCCGCTCAAAGGGATTGCAAACCTTTGAGGAGCAAGATAGGTCTATCAGCCCAACGCCAACATTAAAGTTTGGGTGTGGTGGGAGTTGGTTTAGGCGTAGATTTGTTGGGCAGCGCGCGTGAGCGGTCACGGTGGCGCAGCGGTAGAGTTGCTGCCTTACAGCGCTTGCAGCGCCCAAGACCCGGGTTCGATCTCGACCACGGGCGCTGTCTGTACGGAGTTTGTACGTCCTCCCCCTGACCTGCGTGGGTTTTCTCCGAGATCTTCGGGTTCCTCCAACACTCCAAAGACAATAGACAATAGGTGCAGGAGTAGGCCATTCGGCCCTTCGAGCCAGCACCGCCACTCAATGTGATCATGGCTGATCGTCCCCAATCAGTACCCCGTTCCTGCCTTTTCCCCATATCCCCTGACTCCGCTATCTTTAAGAGCCCTATCTAGCTCTCTCTTGAAAGTATCCAGAGAACCTGCCTCGCTGGAGTTTAGAAGAATGGCAGAGAATTCCACAGACTCACAACTCACTGGGTGAAAAAGTGTTTCCTCGTCTCCGTTCTAAATGGCTTACCCCTTATTCTTAAACTGTGTGTGGCCCCTGGTTCTGCACTCCCCCAACATCGGGAACATGTCTCCTGCCTCTAGCGTGTCCAAACCCTTAATAATCTTATATGTTTGTTAAGGGTTTGGACACGCTAGAGGCAGGTCGTTGGGGGTCGTTGGGGGTGTGGGGCAATAAAGGTTCCACGTTGATTACCGCTAGCCCTGGGTGAAAGACCCTGTGCATCCATCCATCCTGTCTTTGGAGTTACAGCGCGGAAACAGGCCCTTCGGCCCGCGCCGACCAGCGATCTCCCCGTGCACGAGCACTATCCTACACATACACACACTGGGGACAATATACAGAAGCCAATTAACCTACAAACCCAGCAGGTGTTTGGAGTGCGGGAGGAAACTGGAGCACCCTGGAGATAGGCCACGCAGGTCACGGGGAGGACGTACAAACTCCGTACAGACAGCACCCGTAGTCAGGATGGAACCCGGGGTCTCTGGCGCTGTGAGGCAGCCACCCTACCGCTGAGACGCCGTGCCCACCGATCTATTCCCCTCATGATTTGAAATGTGAAGCTGACTGGCCAAATAGCCTGCCCTTTAACCTCTCATCCCTCCCTCCCCCTTGGTCACGGGGGATGAAATATCAACGTTGACGGTGGATAATAACCCGACAGTATTTCACGAGTTTATCGGGCAGCACGGCGGCCCAGCGGGTAGAGGTGCAGCCTCACAGCGCCAGAGACCCGGGTTCGATCTTGTCTACGGGTGCTGTCCGTACCGAGTTTGTACGTCCTCCCCGTGACCTGCGCGGGTTTTAAGGTGGTAAGGAATAGGAGTAGAATTGGGCCATTCGGCCCATCAAGTCTACTCCGCCATTCAATTATGGCTGATCTATCTCTCCCATCTAACCTCATTCTCCTGCCTTCTCCCCATAACCTCTGACACCCGTATTAATCAAGACTCTATCTATCTCTGCCTTAAAAATATCCACAGACTTGGACCCCACGGCCGTCTGTGGCAAAGAATTCCACAGATTCACCACCCTCTGACTAAAGGCATTTCTCCTAATTTCCTTCCTTAAAGAATGTCCTTTAATTCTGAGGCTTTGACCTCTAGTCCTAGACTCCCCCACTAGTTGACACATCATCTCTATCCTGGCCTTTCGCTATTCTGTACGTTTCAATGAGGTCCCCCCACCTCATTCTTCTAAACCCCAGCGAGCACAGGCCCAGTGTCGTCAAACACTCATTATCGGTTAACCTACTCATTCACAGAAACATAGAAAATAGGTGCGGGAGTAGGCCATTCAGCCCTTCGAGCCTGCACCACCATCCAATTTGATCTTGGCCTCCGCAGCCTTCTCTGGCAAAGGATTCCACGGATTCACCACCCTCTGACTAAAGAAATTTCTCCTCATCTCCTTCCTAAAACAACGCCCTTTTCTCCGAGATCTTCGGTTTCCTCCCCCACTCCAAAGACGTGCAGGTTTGTGGGTTAATTGGCTGGGTAAATTGTCGCTAGTGGGGTGTAGGATAGTGTTAGTGTGTGGGGATCGCTGGTCGGTGTGGACTCGGTGGGCCGAAGGGCCTGTTTCTACGTGGTGTCTCCAAACTAAATGACAATAGACAATAGGTGCAGGAGTAGGCCATTCGGCCCTTCGAGACAGCACCGCCATTCAATGTGATCACGGCTGATCATCCACAATCAGTACCCCGTTCCTGCCTTCTCCCCATTTCCCCTGACTCCGCTACCTTTAAGGGCCCTATCTAGCTCTCTCTTGAAAGTATCCAGAGAACCGGCCTCCACCGCCCTCTGAGGCAGAGACATGACTTCATTGAGTTTGGCTAAACTCAGCCGTGGGGAGCAGGCCAGGGGGGAGCAGGCCGGGGATGGGGATGGGTCATCTGTCCACGCTGGTCTCCACCAGCCTGTTGTTCATGATGGCGAGCGCCCCCACCCCTTCACTGAAGCCGTTAGTCCGGGCCGCCGCCGCCGCTGCGCCGCTGCCGGCCCTGGGGTGTCCGCCGGCCGTCTCCATCAGCTGCTTCTGCATGATGGCCAGGGAGACCTTGTTGGCCGCCATGAAGTCCCGGATGGAGATCATCTCCCCCGACTGCCGCCGCCCGTCGCTCTCGTTGAAGGGGTCGGCGTCCGCCGAGATCTTGGCCCGGCCCGGCGTCACCGCGTTGCCCGCCGGCCGCGGGGGCCCCCTCCGCGTTGGTCGCCGGCGGCAGCGGCTCCCCAGCCGGCGCAGGGTGCAGTTGAGGAACTGCTTGATGACGATGGAGATGACGTTGAAGAGGGAGTAGATGCAGCAGACGCCCATCAGGATGAAGAGGAAGTTGGCCAGGCGGTAGACCTCCTGGTGGTCGTAGCGCCGGTTCTGGCTGCTGACCAGGTCCCCGAAGCCGATGGTGCTGAAGGCCACGAAGCAGAAGTAGATGGAGTCCACGTAGGTCCAGCCCTCCACCGGGGTGTACATGGCCGAGGCGCAGCAGGAGATGGTCAGGGCGGCCAGGCCCAGGATCAGCATCACGCAGTAGACCGAGGGCTTCCAGCCGCTCAGGCTGTCGGCCGCGGGGAGCCCGCTGCTTCTGCCGTCCTCCCGCAGGTCCAGCTGGGGCCGGACGCCGCTCCTCCTCAGCCTCCGCTCGTGGCATGTCTTCAGGGCGAAGGCCAGCACCGTGATCAGTCGCTCCAGGAAGAGGTTGAAGAAGAGGATGGTGGCCGCGCAGCCCAGCAGCCCGTAGAAGATGAGGAAGATCTTGCCGCTGGCCGTGGCCGGCGTGGTCATCCCGAAACCTGCGGGAGAAGGAAAGCACGGAGATACCAGGAGTCGTAGAGTCATACATAGAAACATAGAAAATAGGTGCAGGAGTAGGCCATTCGGCCCTTCGAGCCTGCACCGCCATTCAATATGATCATCCAACTCAGTATCCTGTACCTGCCTTCTCTCCATACCCCCTGATCCCTTTAGCCACAAGGGCCACATCTAACTCCCTCTTAAATATAGCCAATGAACTGGCCTCAACTACCTTCTGTGGCAGAGAATTCCACAGATTCACCACTCTCTGTGTGAAAAATGTTTTTCTCATCTCGGTCCTAAAAGACATCCTTAAACTGTGACCCCTTGTTCTGGACTTCCCCAACATCGGGAACAATCTTCAGTGTGGGAACAGTGTGGGAACTGGCCCTTCGGCCCAACTCGCCCACACACGGTCAACATGTCCCAGCTACCCTAGTCCTAGAAACATAGAAACATAGAAACATAGAAAATAGGTGCAGGAGGAGGCCATTAGGCCCATTGAGCCATCATTGTGATCATGGCTGATCGTCCCCAATCAATAACCCGTGCCTGCCTTCTCCCCATATCCCTTGATTCCACCAGCCCCTAGAGCTCTATCTAACTCTCTCTTAAATCCATCCAGTGACTTGGCCTCCACTGCCCTCTGTGGCAGGGAATTCCACAAATTCACAACTCTCTGGGTGAAAAAGTTTTTTCTCACCTCAGTCTTAAATGACCTCCCCTTTATTTTAAGACTGTGGCCCCTGGTTCTGGACTCGCCCAACATTGGGAACATTTTTCCTGCATCCAGCTTGTCCAGTCCTTTTATAATTTTATATGTTTCTATAAACCCCCCCTCATCCTTCTAAACTCCAGTGAATACAAGCCTAGTCTTTTCAATCTTTCCTCTTAAGCCTGGAGCCGTGAGTCGTAGAGTGATACAGTGTGGGAACTGGCCCTTCTGGCCAAACTCACCCACACCGGCCAACATGTCCCAGCTACACCAGTCCCACCTGCCCGCGTTTGGTCCATATCCCACCAAACCTGTCCTATCCATGTACCTGTCTAATTGTTTCTTAAACGTTGGGATAGTCCCTGCCTCAACTACCTCCTCTGGCAGCTTGTTCCATACACCCACCACCCTTTGTGTGAAAAAGTTACCCCTCAGATTCCTATTCAATCTTTTCCCCTTCACATAGTCAAGTGGGACTAGTGTAGCTGGGACATGTTGGCTGGTGTGGGCAAGTCGGGCCGAAGGGCCGGTTTCCACACTGTATCACTCTACGACTATATGTATGACCAGCCATCGATCACCCATTGCCCACAAGTTCCGTGTTATCCCACTTTTTCACACTAGAAGCAAATTCACCTACAAACCCGCACGTCTTTGGGATGTGGGAGGAAACCGGAGCGCCCGGAGGAGACCCACGCGGTTTAGCTTAGTTTATTGTCACATGTACTGAGGTGCAGCGAAAAGCTTTTGTTGCGTGCTTAATCAGTCAGCGAGAAACGTGCAAACTCCACGCAGAGACAGTGCCCGAGGCCAGGATCAAACCCAGTGTCCCGCTGAGTTACTCCAGCATTGTGTGTCTACCTTCGGTTTAAACCAGCATCTGCAGTTCCTTCCTCCCCAGATCCGATTATTACGGGTGTGGACAAAAATTGCTGGAGAAACTCAGCGGGTGAGGCAGCGTCTATGGAGCGACGGAAATAGGTGAGGTTTCGGGTCGAGACCCTTCTTCAGTCTGATCAGTCTCGACCCGAAACGTCACCCGTTTCCTTCGTTCCATAGATGCTGCCTCACCCGCTGAGTTTCTCCAGCAATTTTGGTCTACCTTCAATTTTTCCAGCGCCTGCAGTTCCTTGTTAAACAAATGATTAGTACGGGTGTCAGCAGTTACGGGGAGAAGGCAGGAGAATGGGGTTTGGAGGGATCGGCCATGATTGAATGGCGGCGTAGACTTGTTGGGCCCGGATGGCCGAAGTCTGCTCCGATCACACGTGACCTTATGATCTCTGGCGCTGTGAGGCAGCAGCACTACACGCTGGGCCACTGGATAGACTTGGGTTGATTCTGACTGGGAAGGACGGAAGCTGAGGAGTGGCCTCACAGGCCTCCACCACCCTGGCAGCGAACCTCAGCCAGCAGTACTTAGTCTGCACCGGAATGGCTTAAGGCAACATTTTATCAGTGGGAGATTAGATTGGAGGAAGCCTGCAGATAAGTTATTGAGATCAATGAGCTGAAGGTCTATCCTCTTGATGAGATCGCCGTGCAGCGATTAGACCTCGTTTTCAGCAGCAAATTGGCACAGTTGCCATGGTGAATGTGCGCGTCCAAGGACACGGCTCTCTACACTGCCCCCGCCCCCCCTCCACCCACCACTAATTTGAGGAAGGACATTCTTGCTATTGAGGGAGTGCAGTGTAGGTTCGCCAGGTTAATTCCCGGGATGGCGGGACCGTCATATGCTGAGAGAATGGAGCGGCTGGGCTTGTACACTCTGGAATTTGGAAGGATGAGAGGCTATCTTATTGAAACATATAAGATTGTTAAGGGTTTGGACACGCTAGAGGCAGGAAACATGTTCCCGATGTTGGGGGGAGTCCTGAACCAGGGGCCACACACAGTTTAAGAATAAGTGGTAAGCCATTTAGAACAGAGTCGATGAAACACTTTTTCTCACAGAGAGTGGTGAGTCTGTGGAATTCTCTGCCTCGGAGGCCGGTTCTCTGGACACTGTGAAGAGAGAGATAGATAGGGCTCTTAAAAATAGCAGAGTCAGGGGATATGGGGAGAAGGCAGGAACGGGGTACTGATTGGGGATGATCAGCCATGATCACATTGAATGGCGGTGCTGGCTCGAAGGGCCGAATGGCCTACTCCTGCACCTATTGTCAGTTGTCAAGATGAATTAGCTGCTGCTTCACCCTCTCAACAGCCTGGTCACTGCGAGCTCTTTCCGCACTGCGCTGATTGTCTGCTCAGCTCAAGCGCCACTCTCCCCAACTCTGTCTGAAGAAGGCCCTCGAACCGATACGTCACCCATTCCATCTCTCCACAGATGCTGCCTGACCCACTTTTTGTGTCTAGCTTAGAAATGAGTTCAGCTCAGAAAGTTCTCACCCATCTGCCTATCGAATCCACCCCCCCCCCTCCCCTCCCCATCCATAAACTTGCCCTCAGCGGTAGAGTTGCTGCCTCACAGCACCAGGGACCCGGGTTCCATCCTGACTACGGGTGCTGTCAGTACGGAGTTTGCACGTTCTCCCCGTGAGCTGTGTGGGTTTTCTCCGGGTGCTCCGGTTTCCTCCCACACTCCAAAGACGTTTGGGTTTGTAGGTTAATTGGCTTTAGGTAAATAGGATAGTGTTATTGTACGGGGTGATCGCTGGTTGGCGCGGACTCAGTGTTTCCGCGATCTATCTCGAGACATAAAGTGATGCATTAATTCAATGGGCCCTTAGACACAGCACGGAAACAGACCCGAAAGGCCTGAACCGAACCGAAAGGCCACCTATCCATGTTCTCCACAGATGCTGCCTGACCCGCTGAGTTACTCCAGCACTCTGTGAAACGTCACCTATCCATGTTCTCCAGAGGTGCTGCCTGACCCGCTGAGTTACTCCAGCACTTTTCTGTTTCAGAAGGAACTACAGATGCTGGAGAAATCGAAGGTAGACAAAAATGCTGGAGAAACTCAGCGGGTGAGGCAGCATCTATGGAGCGAAAAAATAGGTGACGTTTCGGGTCTCGACCCAAAACGTCACCTATTTCCTTCGCTCCATAGATGCTGCCTCACCCGCTGAGTTTCTCCAGCATTTTTGTCTACCAGCACATTGCTGTGTCAATACCTTGTTTGTTCACTCCCCCTCCACATCTATCTCTGCAATGGGGTTATCTATTAGCTGGCATCAGTAAAGCTACTGAGAACAGGAAACGCTGTAAGCACTCAGCAAGTTCGGCAGCAACTCAGGAATCAAACCTGTATCACTCACACTCGCCACATTTACTGCTCGATCTGTGAGGATTTTTCTGGTTAACATTACTGGCTTTCAGCATCTGCTTCCATAGACGGCTTAGGAAGGTCGGCATGTCCCCAGCAACAAGCATTTTATCGGGATGGATCACAGAAATGGTTTGGGAACAGTTCCATCCAAGAAATTGCAGGGAATTGCAGAGAATTGTGGATGCAGCCCAAACCATCACGCAAACCAACCTCCCTTCCATTGACTCCATTCATACCTCACGCTGCCTCGGCAAGGCCAGCAGCATAATCAAAGACCAGTCGCACCCTGGCCACTCCCTCTTCTCCCCTCTCCCATCAGGCGAAAGGTACAGACGTGCGAAAACTCACACCTCCAGATCAAGGGACAGTTTCTTCCCAGCTGTTATCAGGCAACTGAACCGTCCTACCACAACTAGAGAGGAGTCCTGAACTACTATCTAACTCATTGGTGACCCTTATGGCCCTGTCCCACTTACAAGATTTTTTCGGCGACTGCCGGCACCCGTCATAGTCGCAGCAGGTGGCCGAAAATTTTCAACATGTTGAAAATCCAGCGGAGACCAGAGAAAGGTACGACTCTATGGCCGACTGCTCACGACCAGAAGCAGGCGTCACCCCGTGACATGTCGACACCTGACGCCTGTTTTTGGTCGTCGGAAAAATCGCGTAAGTGGGACAGGCCCTTTTAGACAATCTTTGATCTGACTTCACGGGACGTTATCTTGCACTAGACGTTATTCCCTTATCATGTGTCTGCACACTGTGACTGGCTCGATTATAATCATGTATAGTCTTTCTGCTAACTGGTTAGCACGCAACAAGAGGCTTTCACCGTCAATTGTCATGTGACAAGATACTAAACTAAACAAAACTGTGGTAATTGGCCAAATGCACCAACAAACTACAGGAGCCCGCAGTACACTGTTAATATCTGTGCAGTTCATAGTCGTAGAGTCATAGAACGGAAACAAACCCTTCAGCCCAACTGGTCTGTGCCGACCAAACGAAAGTGCATAGACAGTAGACAATAGGTGCAGGAGCAGGCCATTCGGCCCTTCGAGCCAGCACCGCCATTCAATGTGATCATGGCTGATCATCCCCAATCAGTACCCCGTTCCTGCCTTCTCCCCATATCCCCTGACTCCGCTATCTTTAAGAGCCCTGTCTAGCTCTCTCTTGAAAGCATCCAGAGAATTGGCCTCCACCGCCCTCTGAGGCAGAGAATTCCACACATTCACAACTCTCTGTGTGAAAAAGTGTTTCCTCGTCACCGTTCTAAATGGCTTACCCCTTATTCTTAAACTGTGGCCCCCGGTTCTGGACTCCCCCAACATCAGGAACATGTTTCCTGCCTCTAGTGTGTCCAAGCCCTTAATAATCTTATATGTTTCAATGAGATTCCCTCTCATCCTTCTAAACTCCAGAGTGTACAAGCCCAGCCGCTCCATTCTCTCAGCATATGACAGTCCCGCCATCCCGGGAATTAACCTGGTGAACCTACGCTGCACTCCCTTCAAGGTGCGAGGGACAAAGTTTGAAGGAGATGTGCGGGGCAGGTTTTTTTACCCAGATGGCAGTGGGTGCCTGGAATGCACTGCCAGGGGTGGTGGTGGCGGCGGCAGATACGAAGCTGGCGTTTAAGGGACTTTTGGATCGGCGCATGGATATGCAGGGAATGGAGGGATCTGGATCATGTGCAGGCAGATACTACTTGGCCTTGGCATCATGTTCGGCACAGACATTGTGGGCCGAAGGGCCTGTTTCTGTGCTATACTGTCCTACGTTCTATGTGCAGTATCGACCAAGCAGATATAGCAAAAATGCTGGAGAAACTCAGCGGGTGAGGCAGCATCCATGGAGCGAAGGAATAGGTGACGTTTCGGGTCGAGACACTTCTTCAGACTGATGTGGGGATGGGGGGGGGGGGGGGAAGGAGAAAGGAAGAGGCGGAGAAAGTAGGCTGTGGGAGAGCTGGGAAGGGGAGGGGAAAGAGGGAGAAAGCAGGGACTACCTGAAAATGGACAAGTCAATGTTCATACCGCTGGGGTGCAAACATAGCAGATCGGGCTATATATTGTCTTTCAAAGTACCAGGGTGGCACTGTGGCGCAGCGGTAGAGTTGCTGCCTCACAGCGCCAGAGACCCAGGCTTGATCCAGACTACGGGTGCTGTCTGTGCGGAGTTCGCACGATCTCCCTCTGACCTGCGAGGGATTTCTCTGGGTGCTCTGTTTCCTCCCACATCCCAAAGGCGTACAGCTTTGATGGTTATTTGGCTTCTGTGAATTGCCTTTCATCTTTAGGATGCGAGAGTGGGATAGCATGGCACTAGTGTACGGGGTGATCAGTGGTTGGAGTGGAACGGGCGGGCCGAAGGGCCTGTTTCCATGCTGCATCTCCAAACTGAACGAAACTGAACCGTTTTCACACAAACGTTGTTCTCAAAGGAAGTGTTACTAAACCTGGGAAGGGGTGAAAAGGGAGAAGAGGGGTGGGTGGGAAGAAGGTTTAGGGAATAAATATGGAGGCAGATATCATAGTGGCGATGAAGAGGCATTTAGATAGGCACTTGGAGATGCTGGGAATGGAGGAATATGGATCACGTGCAGGCAGAGGAGATCAGTTTATCTTAGTATCAGGTTCGGAACGCGCATTGTGGCACGAAGGGCCTGTTTCCTTGCTGTGGTGTTCAATGTTCGCTGTTTTAATCAAAAGGTGAGCAGCTTATAAGGGTAATAATATAATAAAAATGAACTGCAGATGCTGGTTTATACCAAAGACAGACACAGAGTGCTGGAGTAACTCAACGGGTCTGACAGCATCTCTGGAGAACGTGGACAGGTGATGTTTCGGGTCGGGACCCTTCTCCAGTCTCAGGAAGGGTCCCGACCCGAAACATCACCTGTCCATTTTCTGCAGTTTATAGAGTCATAGACAATTGGTGCAGGAGTAGGCCATTCGGCCCTTCGAGCCAGCACCGCCATTCAATGTGATCATGGCTGATCATCCCCAATCAGTACCCCGTTCCTGCCTTCTCCCCATATCCCTTGACTCCGTTATCTTTAAGAGCCCTATCTAACTCTCTCTTGAAAGCATCCAAAGAATTGGCCTCCACCGCCCTGTGAGGCAGAGAATTCCACAGACTCACCACTCTCTGGGTGAAAAAGTGTTTCCTCGTCTCCGTTCTAAATGGCTTACCCCTTATTCTTGAACTGTGGCCCCTGGGTCTGGACTCCCCCAACATTGGGAACAATGTTCCAATTCCTGCCTGTTGAAATCTTTTCCCCCTGTACCTTAAACCTGTGTCCTCTGGTCCTCGATTCACCTCTCACCTGTTGGACAAGTGCAGGGAATTGTCAGCCGGTATAAGCACTGAGTGAACTGTTGTTTCACATCAGCAAGCAGTTAGACGCACCTTACTGATCAACTCAGCAAACTGGGGCTTGGTGCACTCTTACTGCCGGCAGCTTTGACATTAACTGCAGTGTGGGCGTCTGACGAAAGGTCGGCGATATTAGTCAGACTGCAGGGAGCTGTGGGCATTGGCAACGAAGAATCCAATGGCTTGCTGATGTGTCAACAAAAATCCCAAGCACACAACATAAAGGAAATGAAATAATATTAATCAGGATAAGCATGAAGGGGGACAGGCACGGGTGAGGCCATTCGGCCCTTTGAGGCAGTTCTGTCATTTCATGGCTGCCTTGCTCCTATCTCCTTTCACCTGATCTTTCCATGTCTCCTACCGCCTTACAGCTCCATAGACCCGGGTTCGATCCTGACTACGGGGGCTGTCTGTATGGAGTATGTCTGTTCTCCCCATGATCTGCGTGGGTTTTGTCCGAGATAGACAATAGACAATAGGTGCAGGAGCAGGCCATTCGGCCCTTCGAGCCAGCACCTCCATTCAATGTGATCATGGCTGATCATCCCCAATCAGTACCCCGTTCCTGCCTTCTCTCCATATCCCTTAACTCCGCTATCCCTAAGAGCTCTATCTAACTCTCTCTTGAAAGTATCCAGAGAACCTGCCTCCACCGCCCTCTGAGGCAGAGAATTCCACAGACTCACAACTCTCTGTGAGAAAAAGTGTTTCCTCGTCTTCGTTCTAAATGGCCGACCACTTATTCTTAAACTATGGCCCCTGGTTCTGGACTCCACCAACATCGGGAACATGTTTCCTGCCTCTAGCGTGTCCAAGCCCTTAATAATCTTTTATGTTTCAATAAGATTCCCTCTCATCCTTCTAAACTCCAGAGTGTACAAGCCCAGCCGCTCCATTCTCTCAGCATATGACAGTCCCGCCATCCCAGGAATTTACTTTGTAAACCTACGCTGCACTCCCTCAATAGCAAGAATGTCCTTCCTCAAGTTTGGAGACCAAAACTGCACACAATACTCCAGGTGTGGTCTCACGAGGGCCCTGTACAACTGCAGAAGGACCTCTTTGCTCCTATACTCCACTCCTCTTGTTATGAAGGTCAACATACCATTCGCTTTCTTCACTGCCTGCTGTACCTGCATGCTTACTTTTATTGACTGATGAACAAGGACCCCCAGATCCCGTTGTACTTCGCCTTTTCCCAACTTGACACCATTTAGATAATAATCTGCCTTCCTGTTTTTGCCATCAAAGTGGATAACCTCACATTTATCCACATTAAACTGCATCTGCCACGCATCTGCCCACTCACCCAACCTGTCCAAGTCACCCTGCATCCTCATAGCATCCTCCTCACAGTTCACACTGTCATCCAGCTTTGTGTCATCTGCAAATTTGCTAATGTTACTTTTAATCCCTTCATCCAAATCATTAATATCTATTGTAAATAGCTGCGGTCCCAGCACCAAGCCTTGCGGTACCCCACTAGTCACTGCCTGCCATTCTGAAAGGGACCCGTTAATCCCTACTGTTTGTTTCCTGTCTGCCAACCAATTTTCTATCCATGTCAGCACTCTACCCCCAATACCATGTGCTCTAATTTTGCCCACTAATCTCCTATGTGGGACCTTATCAAATGCTTCCTGAAAGTCCAGGTACACTACATCCACTGACTCTCCCTTGTCCATTTTCCTAGTTACATCTTCAAAAAATTCCAGAAGATTAGTCAAGCGTGATTTCCCCTTCGTAAATCCATGCTGACTCGGACCGATCCTGTTACTGCTATCCAAATGTGCCGCTATTTCATCTTTTATTATTGACTCCAGCATCTTCCCCACCACCGATGTCAGGCTAACTGGTCTATAATTCCCCGTTTTCTCTCTCCCGCCTTTCTTAAAAAGTGGGATAACATTAGCTACCCTCCAATCCACAGGAACTGATCCTGAGTATATAGAACATTGGAAAATTATCACCAATGCATCCACGATTTTTGGAGCCACTTCCTTAAGTGGAACCCTGGGATGCAGACCATCAGGCCCTGGGGATTTATCAGCCTTCAGTCCCATCAGTCTATCCAACACCATTTCCTGCCTAATGTGAATTTCCTTCAGTTCTTCCATCACCCCAGATCCTCTGGCCACTAGTACATCAGGGAGATTGTTTGTGTCCTCCTTAGTGAAGACGGATCCAAAGTACCTGTTCAACTCATCTGCCATTTCCTTGTTCCCCATAATAAATTCACCCTTTCCAGACTTCAAGGGTCCAACTTTGGTCTTAACTATTCTTTTCCTCTTCACATACCTAAAGAAGCTTTTTACTATCCTCCTTTATACTCTTGGCTAGCTTACCTTCGTACCTCATCTTTTCTCCCCGTATTGCCTTTTTAGTTATCTTCTCTTGCCTCTTTGGGTTTCCCTTCGGTTTCCTCCCGCACTCCAAAGACGTGCAGGTTTGTAGGTTAATTGGCTCGATGTAAAAATGTAAATTTGTCCCTAGTGGGTGTAGGATGGTGTTAATGTGCGGGGATCGCTGGTCGGCGCGGACTCGGTGGGGTGAAGGGCATGTTTCGCGCTGTATCTCTAAACTAAATTAAACTAAACTCTCCTAAAATCACGTCAGCCACGCTCACTGCCGACTGAGCAAGCGTTTCTCTTTGTGGAAGAGAGAGTGTACACACGTCCGAGATAGTCATCCTGCAGAAGAGTCGATCCTCCCCCCCCACATCTTACCTTGGGTGGCGCAGCGGTAGAGTTACATAGAAACATAGACAATAGGTGCAGGAGGAGGCCATTCGGCCCTTCGAGCCAGCACCGCCATTCATTGTGATCATGGCTGATCGTCCCTATCAATAACCCGTGCCTGCCTTCTCCCCATACTCCCTTGACTCCACTAGCCCCTAGAGCTCTATCCAACTCTCTCTTAAATCCATCCTGTGACTTGGCCTCCACTGCCCTCTGTGGCAGGGAATTCCACAAATTCACAACTCTCTGGGTGAAAAGGTTTTTTCTCACCTCAGTCTTAAATGACCTCCAAGAACTTTCTAAGACTGTGGCCCCTGGTTCTGGACTCGCCCAACATTGGGAACATTTTACCTGCATCTAGCTTGTCCAGTCCTTTTATAATTTTATATGTTTCTATAAGATCCCCCCCACCCCCCATCCTTCTAAACTCCAGTGAATACAAGCCTAGTCTTTTCAATCTTTCCTCATATGACAGTCCTGCCATCCAGGGATCAATCTGGTGAACCTACGCTGCACTGCCTCAATCACAAGGATGCGCTTCCTCACACTAAACTAAAGGATGTCCTTCCTGCCTTACAATGTCTGACACCCGGGTTCAATCCTCTACAGAGATAGACACAAAGTGCTGGAGTAACTCAGCGAGACCGGCAGCACCTCTGAGAAATCAGATGTATGTATGTATCTATGTATCTATGTGACATCAGATGTATCTATGTATCTATGTATCTATGTGACATCAGATGTATCTATGTATCTATGTATCTATGTGACATCAGATGTATCTATGTATCTATGTGACATTTCAGTTCGGGACCCTTCCTCAGACTGTACTTTCACACTTTGACTGCGAGGTTTTTTTTTCTCCGGGTGCTTCCGGTTTCCTCCCACATTTCAGACGTGCAGGTTTGCAGTTATTGGCTTCTGCAGTCCAGAATACCTTTGATCAGACTCTACTGGCTTTACCTTGCACTAAACTCATTCCCTTATCATGTACATGTACACTGTGGACGGCTCGAGTGTAATCATGTATTGTCTTTCTGATGACTGGATAGCAGGCAACAACAAGTGTTTCACTGTACCTCGGTGGCACGTGACAGTAAACTAAACTAATTGAATGGCATAGTAGGCTCGATGGGCTGAATGGCCTAAATCTGCTCCTATGATGTATAAACTTTTTTTAAATTTTTTTAATTTTTTAAAATTCTTTTTTATTTTTAAATTTAATTATTATTATATGATGTATAAACTTAAATGTGCCAAATGTGGCAGGTGGGACTAGAGTAGATGGGCATCTTTGTTGGCATGGTTTAGTTTAGAGATACAGCGCGGAAACAGGCCCTTCGGCCCACCGAGTCCACACCGACCAGCGATCCCGCACACCAACATTAACACTATCCTACACACACATGGGCAATTTTACATTTACACCAAAGCAATTAACCCCCTACAAACCCGCACGTCTTTGGAGTGTGGGAGGAAACCAGAGATCCCGGAGAAAACCCACGCAGGTCACGGGGAGAACGTACAAACTCCGCACAGACAGCACCCGTAGTCGGATCGAACCCGGGTCACTGGCGCTGTGAGGCAGCAACTCTACCATGCCACCCTCATGACTCTGCTGGGATTTTTTTATCATGATCATGTTTAATCAAAAATGTTTTATTATTAATGTTAATAGACAATAGACAATAGGTTGCAGGAGTAGGCCATTCGGCCCTTCGAGCGCACCGCCATTCAATGTGATCATGGCTGATCATCCCCAATCAGTACCCCGTTCCTGCCTTCTCCCCATATCCCCCTGACAGCACTATTTTTAAAGCCCCTATCTAGCTCTCTTCTTGAGGCAGAGAAATTCCACGGACTTTTCAGAAAGCATTTGATTAGGTCCCACGTAGGAGATTAGTGGGAAATTAGAGCACATGGTGTGGAAAAGTGTTTCCTTGTCTCCGTTCTAAATGGCTTACCCCTTATTCTTAAACTGCGGCCCAAATGTTTTTATGTATCATTCTTAACTGTCACTGTAGGTCGTTGTCACTTGTGGGCGGAGCACCAAAGCAAGTTCCTTGTATGTGAATACTTGGCCAATAAACTTATTCAATTCAATTGCATTCAATCACATTTGAATGGCGGTGCTGGCTCGAAGGGCCGAATGGCCTACTCCTGCACCTATTGTCTATTGTCTATTTAAGATTGTTAAGGGCTTGGACACACTAGAGGCAGGAAACATGTTCCTGATGTTGGGGGAGTCGAGAACCAGGGCCACACAGTTTAAGAATAGGGGTAAGCCGTTTAGAACGGAGACGAGGAAACACTTTATTCTCACAGAGAGTTGTGAGTCTGTGGAATTCTCTGCCTCAGAGGGCGGTGGAGGCAGGTTCTCTGGATGCTTTCAAGAGAGAGCTAGAGAGGGCTCTTAAAAATCGCGGAGTCAGGGGATATGGGGAGAAGGCAGGAATGGGGTACTGATTGGGGATGATCAGCCCATGATCACATTGAATGGCGGTGCAGGCTCGAAGGGCCGAATGGCCTACTCCTGCACCTATTGGCTATTGTCTATTTGGTGCGTGGGGAACTTTTGGGTTAACGCGTAGCCGTGTGTTTGCCGTGCCGGGCTCCAGGGATTTATTAACTGTTGGGCCATTGGGTGGTCCCATTAAACCAGCCTCCTGTCATCAGAAGCCCTGAAACACACAGGCCCGTTAACGCAATATTTCGATTCGGAAACTCAGGCCAGATAAACCAACCCCACGGTTTATATTTGATGTTGTCGTTAAGATACCCGCACAGTGCGTGAGGAATATAATTCAGCCTGGAGCGTCACTCTGTGATGTCCCTGCATATGGCCTCCGGGGGTTTAGTAAATTTGCTGCTGAATCTGTCGTTCCGCTTGTAGATATTCCACGAGATAACCATCCAATTCTTAACCTCACTTCCTTCCCCCCAAGCAAGCAACATCCAATACCATGAGGAGAGAACTTTAAATCTGTTTGAAATAATTTTGTTTACGAAAGAGCTGCAGATGCTGGAAAAATCGAAGGTAGACAAAAATGCTGGAGAAACTAAGCGGGTGAGGCAGCATCTATGGAGCGAAGGAATAGGTGATGTTTCGGGCCTATTTCTTCGCTCCATAGATGCTGCCTCACCCATAAACCAACTATAACTCAGGCCTTCCTCGTAAATCCTCTCTGAACTCCTTCCTATCGCAGGGAGACCAAAACTGAACACAATACTCCAAATAGGCGACGCTCGCTCTATGATTCCAACTCAGCGGGACAGGCAGCGTCTCTGGAGAGAAGGAATGGGTGACGTTTCAGGTCGAGGCCCTTCTTCAGACATAGATGCCGCCTCAGCCATTGAGTTTCTCCGGCATTTTCGTCTACCTTGCAAAATAATTACGGTGCATTTTGAAAGCAGAAAAAAATGTTCCCGATGTTGGGGGAGTCCCAGAACCAGGGGGGGTCACAGTTTTTAAAGAATAAGGCCATTTAGGACTGAGATGAGAAAAACTTTTTCACCCAGAGAGTTGTGAATCTGTGGAATTCTCTGCTACAGAGGGCAGTGGAGGCCAATTCACTGGATGTTTTCAAGAGAGAGTTAGATTTAGCTCTTCAGGCAAACGGAAATTAAGGGATATGGGGAGAAAACAGGAACGGGTACTGAATTTTAGATGATCAGCCATGATCATATTGGATGGCGGTGCTCACTCGAAGGGCTGAATGGCCGACTCCCGCACCTATTTTCTATGTTTCTATGTTTCTATGTATGAGTAAGGTTAACCTATGATGAGCGTTTGACGGCATGGGCCTGTACTTGCTGGAGTTTAGAAGAATGAGGGGGGGGGGGACCTCATTGAAACGTACAGAATAGTGAAAGGCTTGGATAGAGTGGATGTGGAGAGGATGTTTCCACTAGTGGGAGAGTCTAGGACTAGAGGTCACAGCCTCAGAATTAAAGGACGTTCTTTTAGGAAGGAGACGAGGTAACATTTCTTTAGTCAGAGGGTGGTGAATCTGTTGAATTCTTTGTCACAGACAGGCTGTGGAGGCCAAGTCAGTGGATATATCTAAGGCAGAGATGGATAGATAGATTCCTGATTGGTACGGGTGTCAGGGTTACGGGGAGAAGGCAGGAGAACGGGGTTAGGAGGGAGAGATAGATCAGCCATGATTGAATGGCGGAGTAGACTTGATGGGCCGAATGGCCTAATTCAACTACTATCCTTTATCATCTTATGAATTCTGATGAAGTTTTCAGTGAGAACTAAAATCCAAAACCAGTATAGCTTATTTCATAAAAACAGAACAGAATGGACATTGATAGGTGGAGGAAGGAACTGCAGATGCTGGTTTACACCGAAGATATAGACACAAAATGCTGGAGTAACTGGGAAGAAAATGCTTAGAGGAAATTAATCATGAGAGGAATAGACCAGGTAGATGCACAGAGTCCTCTTGCCCAGAGTAGGGGAATCGAGGACCAGAGGACATAGGTTTAAGGTGAAGGGGAAAAGATTGATAGGAATCTGAGGGGTAACTTTTCACACACAAAGGGCGGTGGGGTGATGGAACGAGCTGCCGGAAGAGGTAGTTGAGGCTGGACTATCCCAACGTTTAAGAAACAGTTAGACAAGTGCATGGATAGGCCAGGTTTAGAGGGATATGGACCAAACGCAGGCAGGTGGGACATTGTTGGCCGGTGTGGGCAAGTTGGGCCAAAGGGCCTGTTTCCACGCTGTATCACTCTATGACTCCAACCAGCCGGGTCAGGCAGCATCTCTGGAGGGAAGGAATGGGTGACGTTTCAGGTCGAGGTCCTCTCTTCAGACATTGATAGGTTCTCGATTGATAAGGGCGTCAAAGGTTATGGGAGAAGGCAGGAGAAGGTTGTTGAGAAGGAAAGATAGGTCAGCATTGATCAAATGGCGGAACAGACCCGATGGGCTGAATGGCCTACTTACTGCTGCTCTTGTCTTATGGTCTTATGATCTGAAGGAGGCTTTGCAGGTGGTAAAGGCACAAAGCACACAAAGCAGGCCATTCGGCCCATTTTGCCTCTGCTGATCATCAAGAACCCAAGACATTATAGCACTTGGGAGAACATGGATAGTCACCCATCCACTTCTGCATAGATGCTGCCTGACCTGCTGAGTTACTCCAGCACTTTGTGTCATTTTTTGGAACAAAACAGTATCTGCAGTTCCTTGTAAGTAATGATAAGCAAGCATGCAGGTACAGCAGGCAGTGAAGAAAGCGAATGGTATGTTGGCCTTTATAACAAGAGGAGAGTTGAGTATAGGAGCAAACAGGTCCTTCTGCAGCTGCACAAGGCCCTAGTGAGACCACACCTGGAGTATTGTGTGTAGTTTTGGTCCCTAATGTGAGGAAGGACCTTCTTGCTATTGAGGGAGTGCAGTGTAGGTTTACAAGGTTAATTCCCGGGATGGCGGGACTGTCATATGCTGAGAGAATGGAGCGGCTGGGCTTGTATACTCTGGAATTTAGAAGGATGAGAGGATATCTTATTGAAACATATAAGATTATTAAGGGTTTGGACACAGCTAGAGGCAGGAAACATGCTCCCGAACCAGGGGCCACAGTTTAAGAATAAGGGGTAAGCCACTTAGAACGGAGATGAGGAAACACTTTTTCACACAGAGAGTGGTGAGTCTGTGGAATTCTCTGCCTCAGAGGGCGGTGGAGGCAGGTTCTCTGGGAAACTTTCAAGAGAGAGCTAGATAGGGCTCTTGAAGATAGCGGAGTCAGGGGATATGAGGAGAAGGCAGGAACGGGGTACTGATTGGGATGATCAGCATGATCACATTGAATGGCGGTGCTGGCTCGAAGGGCTGAATGGCCCTCCTCCTGTTGTCTATTGTCTATTGAGAAGATTCCTTACCAAGCAGATCCCTCTTGTTGAGGTCCCTCATGCAGTAAATCCCTCTCTAAGTAGATCCCCTCTCGGAGTAGATCCCTCTCGGAGTAGATCCCTCTCCGAGTAGATCCCTCGTTGAGTAGATCCCTCTCCGAGTAGACCCCTCACTGAGTAGACCCCTCACTGAGTAGATCCCTCGTTGAGCTGATCCTTTCCTTGACCAGATCCCACCACACAATGAGGACTTCCCACCAAGATGGTCTCAGGGTGTTGACCTCATCCAGCCCCCACTCTGCTCCATCCAGGGGTTTATGTATACAGTAAAGAGGTTCTTCTGCAGTTGTATAGGGCTCTGGTAAGACCACATCTGGAGTATTGCGTACAGTTTTGGTCTCCTAATTTGAGAAGGACATCCTTGTGATTGAGGCAGTGCAACGTAGGTTCACGAGATTGATCCCTGGGCTGGCGGGACTGTCATATGAGGAAAGATTGAAAAGACTAGGCTTGTATTCACTGGAGTTTAGAAGGATGAGCGGGGATCTTATAGAAACATATAAAATTATAAAAGGACTGGACAAGCTAGATGCAGGAAAAATGTTCCCAATGTTGGGCGAGTCCAGAACCAGGGGCCATAGTCTTAGAATAAAGGGGAGGTCATTTAAGACTGAGGTGAGAAAAAACCTTTTCACCCAGAGAGTTGTGAATTTGTGGAATTCCCTGCCACAGAGGGCAGGGAGGCCAAATCACTGGATGGATTTATGAGAGTTAGATAGAGCTCTAGGGGCTAGTGGAGTCAAGGGATATGGGGAGAAGGCAGGCACGGGTTATTGATTGGGGACGATCAGCCATGATCACAATGAATGGCGGTGCTGGCTCGAAGGGCTGAATGGCCTCCTCCTGCACCTATTTTCTATGTTAGTGGAAACATCCTCTCCACATCCACTCTATAAATGGGCCTGTCCCACTTACGCGACCTTTTACAGGCGACTGCCCGCCACCCGTCATAGGTCGCCGAAATTTTCAACATGTTGAAAATCCAGTGGCGACCAGATAGATGCTCCGACTCTTTGGAGACCTCTCACAACCGTAGGAGACCTCTCACAACCATAGGAGACCTCTCACAACCATAGGAGACTCTCACAACCATAGGAGACCTCTCACAACCATAGGAGACCTCTCACATCCACAGGAGACCTCTCACAACCACAGAGACCTCTCACAACCATAGGAGACCTCTCACAACCACAGGAGACCTCTCACAACCACAGGAGACCTCTCACAACCACAGGAGACCTCTCACAACCATAGAGACCTCTCACAACCACAGGAGACCTCTCAACAACCATAGGAGACCTCTCACAACCATAGGAGACCTATCCAACCATAGGAGACCTCTCACAACCATACAGCCTATGGTCGTGAGAGGTCTCCAAAGAGTCGTAGCGTCTTTCTGACGCGTGCCAGCAATCGCTTGTAAAGGTGCGTAAGTGGGACAGGCCCTATCCAAGGGTCTCGACCAGAAACGCCACCCATTCATTCCCTCTCTCCAGAGATGCTGCCTGTCCCGCTGAGTAACTAACTACTCCAGCATTTTGTGTGTCTAGATCTCCAACCCCGGACCAAGCCAGACCCATCTGTCTCCTTACCGATGGTGGACACCACGGTGCCCACGAAGTAGAAGGAGCCGGCGAAGTCCCATCGCGGGCGGGTCTCGTCCACCCGCACCCCGGCCATCCCGGCCTCCTCGTAGTGCCGAGGAAGGCGCTGAGCTCGGCCCTGCTGATGTTGTGCCGGCGGCTGAAGTCCTCCCTCCTCTGTAGCCACTGGCGCTGGGCTTCCTTCTCCCGCCCCCGCTCCATGGCCGAGAACACGGCCGCTCCACACACCAGGTAGAAGCAGATCAGCAAGGCCAGCAGGGCGAAGCGGGGCGTTGTCCTCGTTCACGTGGCCCAAGCGGCCCCAGCAGGCAGCCATTGGCACCCGGGCCAGTGGTGGTGGTGGTGTGTGTGTGTGGTGGGTGGTGTGTGTGTGTGTGTGTGTGTGTGGGTGGTGGTGTGTGTGTGTGTGTGGTGTGTGTGTGGGTGGTGTGTGTGTGTGGTGGTGGTGGTGTGTGTGTGGGTGGTGTGGTGTGGGTGGTGGTGGTGGTGTGTGTGTGAGTGTAGTGTGTGTGTGTGTGTGTGGTGGGTGGTGTGTGTGTGTGGTGGTGTGTGTGTGGGTGGTGTGTGTGTGTGTGTGTGGGTGGTGTGTGTGTGTGTGTGTGTGTGTGTGTGTGTGTGTGTGTGGGTGGTGTGTGTGGGTGGTGTGTGTGTTGGGTGGGGTGGTGTGTGTGTGTGGGTGGTGGTGTGTGTGTGTGTGGGTGGTGGTGGTGTGTGTGGGTGGTGGTGTGTCGTGTGTGGGTGGGTGGGTGTGTGTGGTGGGTGGTGTGTGTGGGTGGTGTAGTGTGTGTGGGGTGGTG
>CM075978.1:862963-897963 GCA_038087875.1 Malacoraja senta
AAAGTGAACTCAATGCTAGCATTTATATCAAGGGGGCGTGTATACAAAAACAGGGATGTAATGCCGAGGCTCTATAAGGCGCTGGTCAGGCCACATTTGGAATATTGTCAGCAGTTTTGGGCCCCATATCTGAGGAAGGATGTGTTGGCTCTGGAGAGGGTCCAGAGGAGGTTTACAAGAATGATCTCAGTAATGAGAAGGTTAACATACGATGAGCGTTTGTCGGCACTGGGCCTGTGCTCGCTGGAGTTTAGAAGATTGAGAGAGCACCTCATTGAAACGTACTGAACAGTGAGAGGCTTGGATAGAGTGGATGTGGAGAGGATGTTTCCACCAGTGGGAGAGTCTAGGACTAAAGGTCACAGCCTCAGAATTAAAGGACGTTCTTTTAGGAAGGAGATGAGGAGATATTTCTTCAGTCAGAAGGTGGTGAATCTGTAAAATTCGTTGCCACAGAAGGCTGTGGAGGCCAAGTCAGCGGATATTTTTAAGGCAGAGATAGATAGATTGTTGATTAGTACGGGTGTCAGAGTTATGGGGAGAAGGCAGGAGAATGGGGTTATGAGGGGGGAGATTGAATGGCGGAGTAGACTTAATGGGCCGAATGGCTTAATTCTACTCCTATCACTTATGACCTTATAAAGGAGACTTTTTTAAATGTTTTCAGGCGAAGTTGGAAATCGCCTATGGGACACACCATACGTAAGTAGATACGGAACGCTACATGAGTTGCCATGGCGATGCTCTGGCCCTGGGCCCACCCAAAGCACAGACTGGCCCCTCAGGCCATTCAGCCCTTCAAGCTTTCCTTATCATTCAACTTCACAGCTGACCCATGATGAATGAATGAATGAATACTTTATTGTTACACATGACAAGCCTCTGTCTCTCTGTCTCTCTGTCTCTCTGTCTCTCTGTCTCTCTGTCTCTCCGTCTCTCCGTCCCTCCGTCCCTCCGTCCCTCCGTCTCTCCGTCCCTCCGTCTCTCCGTCCCCCCCGTCCCTCCGTCCCTCCGTCCCTCCGTCTCTCCGTCCCCCCCGTCTCTCCGTCCCTCCGTCCCCCCCGTCCCCCCGTACAAAACTATTTTCATGCATTATGTTCCCTCTCCCGCCTGCAGGAAAATGATGTTGCTTTTATATGAAGAAGGTTTCCGAGTTGTGATCCATACCTCTAACTTGATACATAACGATTGGCACCAGAAGACCCAGGGGTAAGACCCACGGATTCACCACACTCTGAATAAAGACATTTCCCCTCATCACCTTCCTAAAACAACGTCCCTTTTCTCAGAGATCCTCGGTTTCCTCCCCCACTCCAAAGACATGCAGGTTTGTAGGTTAATTGGCTTGGTATTAATGCAAATTGTCCCCAGGGTGTGTGTAGAGTTAAGGGCCTGTCCCACCAGCATGCGACTGCATGCGGCAAGCGCGACCTAACCGGAAGCGGGGGGCCGCGCGGAGGTCGAGTGATCCCGTACGAGTTGACGTGAAGTTCGAGCAAAGTCCGCGGGAAGTTCGCGCGTGACGTACGCCGTCAAGACGCTGCGTACGGCGTCGAGACGCTGCGCACGCCCGTCGAGGCGGTGCGCACGGCCTCAATGCGGCTGCGGGCCTCCAGGCCGTTGCTGCGCGGAATTTCTGAACAGTGTCAGTTTTTCGGAGCCCCGCGCGATGTCGGGACCAGCTCCCGCACAACTCCATACGGCTCCAGCGATCGAAGTGGGACCGGCCCCGCGAGGCCGTACGGCTCAAGCGACCACGTTAGGCCGCGCTTGCCGCATGCAGTCGCATGCCAGTGGGACAGGTCCTTAAGGTCGACACAAAATGCTGGAGTAACTCAGCGGGACAGGCAGCATCTCTGGAGAGAAGGAAGTGGGTGACGTTTCGGGTCGAGACCCTTCTTCAGACTCATCTGTGTGTAGAGTAATTTTCGTTTAGTTTAGAGATACAGCGCGGAAACAGGCCCTTCGGCCCACCGAGTCCACAACGACCAGCGATCCCCGCACATTAACACTATCCTACACACACACTATGGACAATTTACACAAACACCAAGCCAATGTATCTACATTTACTATGTAATGTTAGTGTGCGGGGATCGCTGGTCGGCACGGACTCGATGGGCCGAAGGGCCTGTTTCCGCGCTGTATCTGTAAACTATACTGACACTAAACTAAACTTGTGGAGCCCAACGGGATAGATACCCTGACGTCATTAAGGTGTATTTCCGCTTTCTCAAAAGTTAATGCTTTCCTTCCTGGTTGTTGATAGGATATGGCTGAGCCCACTGTATCCACGGTTACCGGACGGCAGTCCCGAAACAGCCGGAGAATCTGCCACCAGGTTCAAACGGGACCTGATCGAATACCTGGCGTCGTACCGGTCAACTGAGCTGAACGAGTGGATTGGACACATAAAGCAGCACGACCTGTCACTGACCAGGTAACCTGACCGGCGGGCCCCATCGCCACAACCATCTCACAATCCAGTCTCACAGTCGGGGGCGGGGGGGGGGGGGGCACGGTGGCGCAGAGGTAGAGATGCTGCCTTAAACCCCTGTCCCACGGCACGAGTTCATTCCAAGAGCTCTCCCGAGTTTGCCCTGATTCGAACTCGGAGATTTACGGTAAAGACCACTCGTCGATACTCGGGGCTCTCGTGGACATTTTTCAACATGTTGAAAAATCTTCACGAGTCTTCCCGTGCTTACCTGCCGTTAGCGAGTCTTCCCGAGTACCTGCCGTTAGCGTTACGAGCCGCTAAGAGACGTCCCCGAGCTCTGACGTACCCGCTACGTTCATTCTCCGTGCTTACCACGAGTTTGATTTTTTTTTAAGCTCGGGAGATCTCTTGAATTACCTCGTACCGTGGGACAGGGCTATCACAGCGCCAGAGACCCAGGTTCGATCCTGACCACGGGTGCGGTCTGTACGGAGTTTGTACGTTCTCCCCGTGACCCACGTGGGTTTTCTACGGGTGCTCCGGTTTCCTCCCACACTCCAAATACGTACAGGTCTGTAGGTTAATTGACTTGGTATGAATGTAAGTTGTCCCTAGTGTGTGTAGGAGAGTGTTAGTGTGCGGGGATCGCTGGTCGGCACGGACTCGGTGGGCCGAAGGGCCTTTTTCCGGGATGTATCTACAACGTCTACAGTAAATACACCAACTCTAAGACATGTTGAGGTTTAGGGAAGGTTCTCTCCAAATGCAAGTGTCTCATTGTTAATGTCACAACTGTTAAAAGCGTTTCGCATTTAGCGACTGAACTTCTTTTTAATTTGTTCCTGGGCAGAGTTCACCTCATTGGCTCCACACCTGGTCGTCACCATGGCAACGAGAAGCAAAAGTGGGGCCACTTGAAACTCCGAAAGGTACGTAGATACGGCTAGGATTCATCATCGATGAAAACATTATTAGCGACGCAGTGGCGCTGGTTTCCAACGGGAACGGTGACGGACGCACCACACATCTCTGTCCTCCAGTTCCTGCGGACTTCCGCCGCTGGAAGTATAGGATGTTGTTGTGTGTGTGTGTTTTATCACCGTTCCTTACAATGCCGTGTACGACAGCGATCGCAACTTCGACTGAAGTGTGGATGGCCGTCGGCTCGCTAGGAGCTCATCCGCCCTTTGACAGGTCTTGTTTTTGGTCCTGCTGGGGGTCCACAGCCCCCTCCTCACCTGGCAAACCAGGTGGGGGAGACGGTTTAGTCGCCGACTATCCGACCATGGAGCAGGTAGCTCCATGGTCGGATAGTCGGAACTCCCCCCGACCTGACCATCACTCCCCCTGACCTGACCTAGGCCGTCACTCAAATTATAGTCTTAGACTAGACGCATTATGTTCTCGCATTTATAGTCCTGGACTAGATAATACTCCCAATTATAGTCCTATTTGATAATACTCCCAATTATAGTACTAGACTAGGTATTACTGTCAATTATAGTCCTAGACTGGATAATACTTCCAATTGTAGTCCTAGACTGGATAATACTTCCAATTGTAGTACTAGACTAGATAATACTTCCAATTGTAGTACTAGACTAGATAATACTTCCAATTGTAGTACTAGACTAGATAATACTTCCAATTGTAGTACTAGACTAGATAATACTTCCAATTGTAGTACTAGACTAGATAATTCTTCCAATTGTAGTACTAGACTAGATAATACTTCCAATTGTAGTACTAGACTAGATAATACTTCCAATTGTAGTACTAGACTAGATAATACTTCCAATTGTAGTACTAGACTAGATAATACTTCCAATTGTAGTACTAGACTGGATAATACACCCAATTATAGTCTGAGACAGAGTAATACTCCTAATTAAGTCCTAGACTAAATAATACTCTCAATTATAGATAATACTCAATTATTAGATAATACTCCCAATTATAGTCCTAGACTAGATAACTAAACATTATTGCCTTGGGAAAGCGGCCGACACAATCCAAGGACCTTTCCGATCCCAATAATTCCCTTGTCTCCCCTCTCCCATCGAGCAGTAAATACAAAAGCTTGAAAGCGCGCACCACCACACTCAGCAACAGCTTCTTCCCCTCTGTTATCAGATATCTAAACAGTCCTTCCACAAGCTCAGGGTGCATCCCGTGTTTCCATCGTACCTCATTGCGGTCTTTGGACTTTTACTCTGGAACCGTTGCGCTCTAATGCCGAGAGATTATATTCTGCACACTGGTATTTTTCTCAATGCTCCAACTTTTGTACATGTGTTTGGCTTGATGCCAATAGACAATAGACAATAGGTGCAGGAGTAGGCCATTCGGCCCTTTGAGCCAGCACCGCCATTCAATGTGATCATGGCTGATCATCCCCAATCAGTACCCCGTTCCTGCCTTCTCCCCATATCCCCTGACTCCGCTATCTTTAAGAGCCCTATGTAGCTCTCTCTTTAAAGCATCCAGAGAACCGGCCTCCACCTCCCTCTGAGGCAGAGAATTTCACACTCACAACTCTCTGTGAGAAAAAGTGTTTCCTCGTCTCCGTTCCAAATGTCTTACTCCTTATTCTTAAACTGTGGCCCCTGGTTCTGGACTCCCCCAACATCGGGAACATGTTTCCTGCCTCTAGCGTGTCCAAACCCTTAATAATCTTATATATTTCAATAAGATCCCCTCTCATCTATACACTGAACATTTTTTGTTGTTTATTCTGATGTTTACAGAGTATTACATTTACCGACCTGTTGTCCTGCTGCAAGTAAGAATGAAAAAAAAAAATCGAAATTAACTTTATTCGCGTAAAAAAGATGTACAATACAGGAACCGTGCTAAAAATGCTTCTGACATTCTTGGAGGCTATACATACATTCAATACTATTTACACAAATGACCTGATTCTTGATTAGTACGGGTGTCAGAGGTTATGGGGAGAAGGCAGGAGAATGGGGTTAGGGGGGAGAGATAGATCTGGCATGATTGAATGGCGGAGTAGACTTGATGGGCTGAATGGCCTAATTATACTCCTATTCCTTATGACCAAAATCACACAATTTTACCCCAAATCATTGCCACTCATGTGGCCCCCTGGTGTGATATCCCTTCCCTTATTTTGAGGGGCGTCTCCACCACACCCTGCCCCCCCATGTCCAGCAGCAGAAGGAACCTAGACTGTGGCCCTCCCCCACCGAGCCTTGGCGTTAGCTGCACCGAGTTTCAGTGCGTCCCTCAGCACGTACTCCTACAGTCTGCAGCGGGCCAGTCGGCAACATTCCCCGACGGACATCTCGCTCCGCTGGGTGGTCAACAACGCTCGGGCAGACCAAAGAGCGTCTTTCACCGAGTTGATGACCTTCCAGCAGCACTCGATGTCAGTCTCTGAATGTGTCCCTGGGAACAGTCCGTAAATCACAGTGTCCTCTGTGACGGAGCTGTTCGGAATAAACCGTGACAGGGACCCTTGCAAACCTCTACAGACTTTCTTTGCAAATCCATACTTTGCTTAGAGGTGGGCAATTTCTCTCTCCATCCCCTTCCCCTTCCCAGTTCTCCCACTAGTCTTACTGTCTCCGACTACATTCTATCTCTGTCCCGCCCCTTCCCTTGACATCAGTCCGAAGAAATGTTTAAGAAAGAACTGCAGATGCTGGAATATCGAAGGTAGACAAAAATGCTGGAGAAACTCAGCGGGTGAGGCAGCATCTATGGAGCGAAGGAATGGGTGACGTTTCAGGCCGAGACACATCTGCCAGGTTAAACTGATCTCCTCTGCCTGCACGTGACCCACACCCCTCCATTCACTGCGTCTCCTTGTATCTACGCAAAAGTCTCTTGAACGCCGCTATCGTATATCTGCCTCCACCACCACCCCTGGCAGCCCGTTCCAGGCACCCACCACCCTCTGCCTTAAAAAAAAGACTTGCCCCCCAACATCTCCTTTCAACTTTGCCCCCTCGCACCCTAAAGCTGCGCCCTCACGAAATGTGACGTTTCTTCTCCACGGATGCTGCCCGACCCGCCGAGTTCCTCCAGCGCTCAGCTTTTTCCTCACGTCGCCAGCCCCCTGCAGTCCCTTGTGCCTCCGTCTCTCTCTCTGATGTCACGGTTTATTTGATTTCCATAATCTGCGGAACAAAACCGAGATTAAATTTCAATGTTCACGATGTTTAACGTTTAACCATGCCTCGGATGCTAGTAAGTCACGCATTTGATTTCAATTTTAATTTAAGCTCCATACGAACAAAATGAATGGCTGGAAACTAAGAATTATATAAGTGAAGAAGGGTTTCGGCCCGAAACGTTACCTATTTCCTTCGCTCCATAGATGCTGCTGCACCCGCTGAGTTTCTCCAGCATTTTTGTGTACCTAAGAATTATATAATATAGGCTTAAAGACCCACAGAGTCTGTCTGGTATATTAAACTGTGCTGCTATATCAGTGTGACTAGCCAACTATCCAGTTTAAAAACGTCCACAGTTATCAGTCCATTAATAAATTTTCCGCAGAGACGGCTCCCTCCGTTTTTCCGCAGAGACCGCTCCCTCCGTAACTCCCTGGTCAATTCGTCCCTTCCCACCCAAACCACCCCCTCCCCTGGTACTTTCCCTTGCAACCGCAGGAAATGCTACCTCCCCCCTTTGTCGCTTTACCTTCCCCCTTGACTCCATCCAAGGACCCAAGCAGTCTTTCCAGGTGAGGCAGAGGTTCACCTGCACCTCCTCCAACCTCGTCTATTGCTTCCGCTGCTCTAGGTGTCAGCTGCTCTACATCGGTGAGACCAAGCGTAGGTTTGGCGATCACTCAGCTCGGTCCGCATTAACCAACCTGATCTCCCGGTGGCTCAGAACTTCAACTCCCCCTCCCATTCTGAATCCGACCTTTCTGTCCTGGGTCTCCTCCATGGCCAGAGTGAGGCCCAGCGCAAATTGGAAGAGCAGCACCTCATATTTCGCTTGGGTAGTTTACACCCCAGCGGTATGAACATTGACTTCTCCGATTTCAGGTAGTCCTTGCTTTCTCCCTCCTTCCCCTCCCCTTCCCAGCTCTCCCACAGCCCACTGTCTCCGCCTCTTCCTTTCTTCTTCCCGCCCCCCCCACCCCCACATCAGTCTGAAGAAGGGTCTCCACCCGAAACCTCACCTATTCCTTCGCTCCATAGATGCTGCCTCACCCGCTGAGTTTCTCCAGCATTTTTGTCTGCCTTCAGTCTGAAACAGGGTCTCGATCCGAAACATCACCCATTCCTCCTCTCCAGAGATGCTGTCTGACCTGCTGAGTTACTCCAGCATTTTGTGTCTACCTGGGCAATTTTTAATTTTTAATTTTTTTTAATTTCAAAATAGACTTTATTCAGGTAATAAATATATACAATACGTGAACCGTGCGAAAAAATTCATCCGACATTTTCGGAGGCTATACAAATTGTTCAATACAGTGTTTATACATTTCTCAGATTTCACAAATCTGTCCCCCACCCGTGCCACTCGTGGCCCCCTGGCATGGGATCCCTTCCCTTATTTTGAGGGGCGTCTCCACCATACCGTGCCCCCCATGTCCAGCAGCGGAAGGACCCTAGACTGTGGTCCTCCCCCACCAAGCCTTGGCGTTGGCACTCGATGTCAGTCTCTGAATGTGTCCCTGGGAACAGTCCGTAAATCAAATTTCATTGTTCTGTTTCGGGGGCGTATGACAATAAAACACTCTTCCCTCTTGACTCTTCCCCCCCCCCCCCAGGTGCTGAGCAACTGCAGTTCATCCGTGGCGAACAAGGAATCGTGGCCCCTCATTGGCCAGTTCTCCAGCATCGGCTCCCTGGGAGGTGATGAAACAAAATGGCTGTGCTCGGAGTTTAAGGAGAGCCTTGCGACGCTAGGCTCAGATCAGAGACTGTTCGTCAGCCTGAAGCCGGCTCCTCTTCATTTGGTGGGTGTATTCTTCAAAGCACCACGAGAAGAACTTCGACCTTTTAGTTTCGTTTAGTTCAGCGATACAGCATGGAAACAGGCCCTTCGGCCCTTCGGCCCACCGAGTCCACGCCGACCAACGATCACTAGATTGATGTTATCGCGCTTTCGCATCCACTCCTTACGCACTATGGGGCAATTTACAGAATCCAATTCACCTACAAACCTGCAAGTCACGCCGAACAAGCACCTGTTCTGTCTGAAGAAGGCTCCTGACCCGAAACGTCACCTATCCATGTTCTCCAGAGATGCTGCCTGACCCGCTGAGTTACTCCAGCACTTTGTGTCTATCTTTGGTATAAACCAGCATCTGCGGTTCAATTTTATTACATATATTCCCCATTCACACTAGTTGTATGTTATCCCAGTTTCCTATCCACTCCCTACATAATCGGGGCAATTTACAGTAGCCAATTAACCTACAAACCTGCACGTCTTTGGAGTGCGAGAGGAAACTGGAACACCCGGAGAAAACCCACGCGGTCACAGGGAGGACGTGCGAACTCCACACACACCGACAGCACCTGAGGTCAAGATCGAACTCTGGTCTCTGGCGCTGTGAGGCAGCAGCTCTACCGCTGCGCTGCTGTGCCACCCTCCTTTCCCACAGAGCCTTGCCGCTGTTTGTACCGAGCTTCAGTGCGTCCCTCAGCATGCACTCCAGCAGTCTGGAGCAGGCCAATCGGCAACATTCCCCGACGGACATCTCGCTCTGCTCGGAGACCAACGGGTATCGGGCAGACCAAAGAGCTTCTTTCACCGAGTTGATCATGAGGTCATAAGTGATAGGAGCAGAGTTAGGCCAATCGGCCCATCAAGTCTACTCCGCCATTCAATCATGGCTGATCTATCTCTCCCTCCTAAAGGGGCTGTCCCACTATACGAGTTTACCCAAGAGCTCTCCCGAGTTTAAAAAAAAATCAAACTCGTGGTAAGCACGTAGAATGTACGTAGCGGGTACGTCGGAGCTCGGGGACGTCTCTTAGCGGCTCGTAACCCTAACGGCAGGTACTCCGGAAACGCGGTAAGCTCGTGAAGTTTTTTCAACAGTGTAAAAAATGTCCACGAGAGCCCCGAGTACCTATCGTAATTCTCAGAGTTCGAATCAGGGGAAACTCGGGAGAACTCTTAAATTACCTCGTACAGTGGGACAGGCCCTTAACCCCATTCTCCTGCCTTCTCCCCATAACCTCTGACACCCGTACTAATCTTGAATCTATTCATTTCTGCCTTAAAAATATCCACTGACTTGGCCTCCACAAGCAAAGAATTCTACGGCTTCACCATTGTTGATGATCTTCCAGTTGCCCCTGGTGATAGTTTCTCCTAATTTACTTTCTGAATGCGTCACTGAACAACTTTATTGGGTGAAGAGTTCCACCTTCCTTGCCTGGGTGAAGAGTTGCCGAATAACGTGGTGGCTTCTCTTGCCTCTCCCCCATAACTCCATTGTGAGTAGAACTCCGGTTTGCACTGAGCTGGAGTTTTAACATGGGTATGACTTGTGCAGATTCACACTAAAATGGACACAAATTGCTGGAACAACTCAGCAGGTCAGCCAGCATCTCTGGAGAACATGGACAGGTGGACACAAAATGCTGGAGTAACTCAGCGGGGCAGGCAGCATCTCTGGAGAGAAGGAATGGGTGACGTTTTTCGGGTCGAGATCCTTCTTCAGACTGACTCCCAAGTCTGAAGAAGGGTCTCGACCCTGAAACGTCACCCATTCCTTCTCTCCAGAGATGCTGCCTGCCCCCCCTGATTTGCTCCAGCATTTTGTGTCCATCTTTGGTTTAAACCAACATCTGCAGTTCCTTCCTACACATTTCCTGAACGTGGAAAGGCAGCCTTTCAGGCCAGGATTCTTCTTCAGATATTAATGAAGTAACTAGATGAATATGTGAAATGCCATGGCACAGTAGGCTTTGGTCAAAGTGCTGGAGTATGGCATTAATATTGTAAGTCATTGGACAGTTGGCATAGACATGGTGGGCCAGTGGGCCTGTTTCTGTGCTCTATATTCAGACTCAATGACTTCTCTCACCTTCATCTCCTAATGGCGATGGAACCATTTGGGACCTGGCTTGTTTATTTTGTAACTAAAACACAATTTTTTTTCTGCTTCAAGTTTGATTTTAATTGGGGCACTGCACTGTAGGATCTCAGCAATACAGGCAGCTTCTGTGGAGGGAATGGACTGGCGACGTTCAGAGTCGGGACCCTTCTTCAGAATGGCCTACAGCAGGCAGTGAAGAAAGCGAATAATAATAATAATAGATTTTATTTATATAGGGCTTTTCAGGACTCAAAGTCGCTTTACAATTGAGAGTCAGGAATAAACAAAACAAAATAGAGCAGTAAGACAGAGGGGAGGGGAACATGGGACTAAGGGTATGCAGAGGTGAAGAGATGGGTCTTGAGGCGGGACTGGAAGATGGTGAGGGACTCAGAATTTCGGACCGGTTGTGGGAGGGAATTCCAGAGCCTGGGAGCTGCCCTGGAGAAGGCTCTGCCTCCAAAGGTGCAGAGGTTTGATTTCGGAGTGGAGAGGAGACCAGCTGATGTGGATCTGAGGGACCATGAGGGTTGGTAGGGGGAGAGGAGGTCAATGAGATAAGGGGGGGCCAGGTTGTTGAGGGCTTTGTAGGTGAGGACCAGGATTTTGTAGGTGATCCGGTGGGAAATGGGAAGCCAGTGAAGTTCTTTGAGAACTGGGGTGATGTGGTGCCAGGATTTGGTGTGGGTAATGAGTCGAGCGGCTGCATTTTGGACCAGTTGGAGTCGTTTGATGTTGCTGGAATTGATTCCGAAAAGAAGAGAGTTACAGTAGTCCAGTCGGGAGGAGATGAAGGCATGGATGAGTCTTTCAGCAGCGGGGGGTGTGAGAGAGGATCTGATTTTTGCAATGTTGCGGAGGTGAAAAAATGATGTTTTGACAACATGGCGGATGTGAGGCTCAAGGGAGAGGGTTGAGTCAAGGATCACGCCAAGATTGCGTGCCTGAGGAGATGGGGAGACAGTGGTGCCGTCGATAGTGAGAGTGGGGTTGTTAATTTTAGTGAGTGTTGATTTGGAGCCAATGAGGAGAAATTCTGTTTTGCTACTGTTTAATTTAAGGAAGTTGAGTTGCATCCAAGATTTGATGGCTGATAGGCAGGAGTTGATATGGGAGAGAGGGGGGTGGTGGGGGGACTTGGTGCTGAGATAGATCTGGGTGTCATCAGCATAGCAGTGGAAGTCCAGGTTGAAGTGACGGAGTATATGACCAGAATGGCATGTTGGCATTATTAACAAGAGGAGTTGAGTATAGGAGCAAAGAGGTCCTTCACCTGTAGTATTGTGTGCAGTTTTGGTCTCCAAATTTGAGGAAGGACATTCTTGCTATTGAGGGAGTGTAGCGTAGGTTCACCAGGTTAATTCCTGGGATGGTGGGACTGTCATATGCTGAGAGAATGGAGCGGCTGGGCTTGTACACTCTGGAGTTTAGAAGGATGAGAGGGGATCTTATTGAAACATATAAGATTATTCAGGGTTTGGACACGCTAGAGGCAGGAAACATGTTCCCGATGTTGGGGGAGTCCAGAACCAGGGGCCACAGTTTAAGAATAAGAGGTAAGCCATTTAGAACGGAGATGAGGAAAAACGTTTTCACCCAGTGAGTTGTGAATTCTCTGGATGCTTTCAAGAGATAGTTAGATAGGGCTCTTAAAGATAGCGGATTCAGGGGATATGGGGGAGAAGGCAGGAACGGGGTACTGATTGTGGATGATCAGCCATGATCACAGTGAATGCCGGTGCTGGCTCGAAGGGCCGAATGGCCTACTCCTGCACCTATTGTCTATTAATGAAGTAACTGGATGAATGAATGATACTTTATTGTCACATGTGACGTCACAAGGTATGCAAAGAGTCTCCACATAAAGGCCGCCAACAAAGTTACAACGTTTTTTTTGAATGAGTCTGATCAGCCCGAAGAAGGGTCCCCGACCTGAAACGTCACCTGTCCCTTTCCCTTCGCAGATGCCACCCGACTGGTTGAGTTCCTCCAGCACTTTGTTTTTTTCCCCCTCAAGATTCCAAAATCTGCAGTTTCTTGTGTCTTTGTTTTAATTGGAAATTTGTTTGCGCAGGTTTATCCGACAGTCGAGAACGTCAGAACAAGTTTGGAAGGATATCCGGGTAAGATCTTGCATCGACTTTCACACACGTATTATCAACATATTATGCTCTGTGCGTATGTGCAAGAGCTTGTATGTTTGGGTATTGTGTAATTAGTTGGCGATCTTGTTGTGCAAGGCCCCTTGGGCAACAGTGACCATAATATGGTGCAATTCTGCATTAGGATGGAGAGTGACACGGTTAATTCAGAGACCAGGGTCCTGAACTTGAAGAAATGAGACTTTGATGGTTTGAGATGGAAATTGGCTAGGATAGACTGGCAAATGATACATAAAGTTGATGGTAGAGATGCAATGGCAAAGATTTAAAGATCGCATGGATGAATTACAACAATTGTTCACCTTGTCTGGTGTAAAAATAAAACGGGGAAGACGGCTCAACCGTGGCTTACGAGGGAAATTAGGGATAGTGTTAAATCCAAGGAAGAGGCATATAAATTGGCCAGAGGAAGCAGCAAACTGGAGGACTGGAAGAAATTTTGAATTCAACAGAGGAGGACAAAGGGGTTAATTAAGAGGGGAAAATAGAGCATGAGAGAAAGCTTGCGGGGAATATAAAAACTGACTGTAAAAGCTTCTTTAGTTACGTGAAGAGGAAAAGATTAGTGAAGACAAATATAGGTCCCTTACAGTCAGAAACAGGGGAATTTATAATGGGAAACAAGGAAATGGCAGAACAGTTAAACAAGTACTTTAGTTCTGTCTTCACGAAGGAAGACACAAACAATCTCCCAGAAATACTATGGGACCGAGGATCTCGTAGGAGGGAGGAACTGGAATCCACATTAGTTAGGAAATAGTGTTAAGTAAACTGTTGGGACTGAAGGCAGATAAATCCCCAGGGCCTGATGGTCTGCATCCCAGAGTACTCAAGGAGATGGCTCTAGAAATTGTGGATGCATTGGTGATCATTTTCCAATGTTCCATAGACTTTGGATCAGTTCCTGTGGACTGGAGGGTTGCCAATGTAACCCCACTTTTTAAGAAAGGGGGGAGAGAGAAAATGGGGAATTATAGACCAGTTAGCCTGACATTGGTAGTGGAGAAGATGCTGGAGTCGATTATTAAAGATGTAATAGCAGCGCATTTGTTAAGCAGTGACAGGATCAGTGAAAGTCAGCATGGATTTATGAAGGGGAAATCATGCTTGCCTAATCTTCTGTAACAAGTAGAATGGATAAGGGAGAGCCAGTGGATGTGGTGTATCTGGAATTTCAAGGAGCCTTTGACAAGTTCCCACACAAGAGATTAGTGTGCAAAATTAGAGCACATGGTATTGGGGGTAGGGTATTGACATGGATAGAGAACTGGTTGGCGGACAGGAAGCAAAGAGTAGGAATTAACGGGTCCTTTTCAGAATGGGAGGCAGTGACTAGTGGGATGCCGCAAGGCTCGGTGCTGGGACCCCAGTTATTTACAATATATATTAACAATTTAGACGAAGGAATTAAATGTAACATCTCCAAGTTTGCGGATGACACAAAGCTGGGTGGCAGTGTGAGCTGCGTGGAGGATGCTATGAGGCTGCAGGGTGTATTGGATAGGCTGGGTGAGTCGGCAGATGCATGGCAGATGCAGTATAATGTAGATAAATGTGAGGTTGTCCACTTTGGTGGCAAGAACAAGAGGGCAGATTATTATCTGCATGGTGTCAGATTAGGAAAAGGGGAGGTGCAATGAGAACTGGGTGTCCTTGCACATCAGTCACTGAAAGTAAGCATGCAGGTACAGCAGGCAGTGGAGAAAGCAAATGGCATGTTGGCCTTCATAGTGAGAGGATTTGAGTATAGGAGCAAGGACGTCCTACTGCAGTAGTACAGGGCCCTAGTGAGACCACACCTGGAATATTGTGTGCAGTTTTGGTCTCCTAATTTGAGGAAGGACATTCTTGCTATTGAGGGAGTGCAGCATAGGTTCGCCAGGTTAATTCCAGGGATGGCGAGACTGACATATGATGAAAGAATGGATCGACTGGGCTTATATTCACTGGAATTTAGAAGGATGAGAGGGGATCTTGTAGAAACATATAAAATTCTTAAGGGATTGGACAGGCTAGATGCAGTAAAAATGTTCCCGATGTTGGGGGAGTCCAGAACCAGGGGTCACAGTTTAAGAATAAGGGGTAGGCCATTTAGGACTGAGATGAGGAAAAACCTTTTTCACCCAGAGAGTTGTGAATCTGTGGAATTCTGCCACAGAAGGCAGTGGAGGCCAATTCACTGGATGTTTTCAAGAAAGAATTAGATTTAGCTCTTAGGGCTCAAGGGATATGGGGGGAAAAGCAGGAACGGGGTACTAATTTTGGATGATCAGCCAAATGGCCTATTCCTGCACCTATTGTCTATGTTTATATGTGCTTATGTATTTAGTTTAGAGATACTGTGCGGAAACAGGCCCTTCGGCCCACCGAGTCCGCACCGACCAGTGATTCCAGCACACTAAAACTGTCCTACACACACTAGGGACAATTTATAATTATACCAAGCCAATTAATCTGCAAACCCGTACGTCTTTGGAGTGTGGGAGGAAACCGGAGAAAACCCACGCTAGTCACGGGGAGAACGTATGAACTCCATACAGCACCCGTAGCCAGGATCGAACCCGGGTCTCTGGCGCTGTGAGGCAGCAACTCTACCGCTGTGCCACCGTGCTGTCTTCAGTTCTTGGAAAATACCTTGTATGCAAACAATTTTGAGGCGTAGGAAAGAACTGCAGCTGCTGGTTTAAATCGGAGGTAGACACAAAATACTGGAGTAACTCAGCGGGACAGGCAGCATCTCTGGGGAGAATCAGTCTCTCGACCCGAAACGTCACCCATTCCTTCTCTCCAGAGATGCTGCCTGTCCCGCCGAGTTACTCCAGCAATTTTTGTGTCTACCAACAATTTTAAGGCGATGTATTTCTAACTGCGCCTCAATGTGTGAAGGGTGATCACTGCTAATGGAGGCCATTTCCTTCACCAGGTGGAGGTTCTCTTCCCTACGCCATCGACACAGCCCAGAAACAGCCCTGGCTGCCCACATTCATGCAGTAAGTGACACCCAACCTCCCTGGTCTCTGGTAACGTGCAAATGATCATCACAAAATTGATGGTGTAGGAAGGAACTGCAGATGCTGGTTTAAATCCAAGATAGATACAAAACGCGGGAGTAACTCAGCGGGACAGGCAGCATCTCTGGAGAGAAGGAATGGGTGACGTTTCGGGTCGAGACCCTTCTTCACTCTGACCCGATATGTCACCCATTCCTTCTCTCCAGAGATGCTGCCTGTCCCGCTGAGTTACTCCAGCATTTTGTGTCTAGCTTCACGAAACGGACGTCTCACTCTGGTGCAAGTGTAGCGGCCTCTGTATGATTAGTAATAGAGTCATACAGCACGGAAACCAGCACTTTGGCCCCAATTTGCCCATGCCGACCAAGATGCCCCATCTACGCTAGTCTCACATGCCCACATTTGGAGAAGGGTCTCGACCCGAAACATCACCTATTCATTTTAAACCTATTCACTTGGGCAGCTTACACCCCTTCAGTATGAATATTGATTTCTCTTGACTTCAAGTAACCCCGGCATTCCCTCTCCGTCCATTCCTCCCCCACCCAAGTCGCACCAGCTTCACATTCTCATCCAACAAACAGCTAACAATGGCCTGTTTCCTTTATCATCGTTGCATACCTTTCATTCATTGTTCTTTATCTCTCTAGATCATCGTCTATATCTCTCGTTTCCCTTTCCCCTGACTTGGCTGAAGGAGGGTCTCGACCCGAAACGTTACCCATTCCTTCTCTCCAGAGAGGCTGCCTGTCCCGCTGAGTTACTCCAGCATTCTGTGTCTATCTTCCCTCTAAACCTCTCCCATCCATGCACCTGTCCGAGTGCCTTTTAAATATCGTTATGGTATCTCCCTCCACTGGCAGCTCGTTCCATACACACCACCGCCCTCTGAATGGAAAAGGTAGTCCCTCGGGTTCCTACTAAATTGTTCCCCTCTCACCTGCAACAGGTGTTCCCGATGTTGGGGGAGTCCAGAACCAGGGGCCACAGTTGAAGAATAAGGGGTAAGCCATTTAGAACGGAGACGAGGAAACACTTTTTCTCACAGAGAGTTGTGAGTCTGTGGGATTCTCTGCCTCAGAGGGCGGTGGAGGCCGGTTCTCTGGATACTTTCAAGAGAGAGCTGGATATAGGCTGTGGGCCGAGCATCAAAAATGTGTTTAGAAATCAACTTTCGTGACCCATGTCTCGGAACTACATGAAATTTTGCACAGATTTAGATAAAATATATTTAAGAAGGAAGTCATAACTCGTCAGTGCCAAAAGTTGCACATTAATTAATTAAACTAATTAGAAAATGAGATCAAAAAAGTAAGCGCCATCTATTATCCAATGCCCATATTACACCATTTCCGTGTTGCAGTCTATTTAAACTATATATTATTATACCATCTATATATATATGTGTGTGTGTGTATATATATATATATATATATATATTTGTGAATATGACTAATCATTTATAATTATGTATAATTATATATAAAAATAACATGAATATAATTGTGAGGTTTTATTTTAATGAGACTGCCGCAGAGAGGTGCTGCAGACTGCTCTTGAACCAGCCTAATTACTAGTTCAGGGCAGTTCTTCTGGGTTCCCCCGTTTACTGAACCCCACTGACTGCCAGTGTGCAGAGTGGGGGTCACGGCCCATAGTGGGACTGGGGCAGTGCCAGGCTGGGGGAAGGCTAAGGCAGGAAATTGCCTAACCCTAACTCGCCCCCCTCCAAGAGCTGCCCACGGCTGGAGCTGGAGCCACTTTGGGACCGGCTGCGGGCTCCGTACGTGTGGCCCCGCAGCGCGTCCACCTCGGCCAGCATGCCCTTCTGGTGGTGGCGATGGAGGGGAGCAGCACTGCCTGAGCCGTCTTCAGCACCCAGATAGCGACGGCTCCGTCAGACCGCCCGCTCGCTTTCCGCAACACCGGCCGGCCGACAGCCCGACCGACCACTCGCCGCACTCACCGGAGGCCCGGCCCAACGCTCACCACCCGGCGGCCCAAGGCTCACCTCCCGGCGGAGGCCAGGCCCAACGCTCACCACCGACCGGCGGCCCGACAGATAGATAGACAGACAGACCGACCGACCCTAATCCTAACCCTAGCTCAACATTTGTTATTTATCATTTTTATTTACCATTACACATTATAACATTATAAAGATCAATCAAATGAAAAACGAAATGATCAGCAAGGTGAGCATTACCTTTATTCCTTGGAAACCTTGCTATTGCTATTGATGTAATGAGGAGGCAGCCATGATCCCATAAAACAAAGCCCGGGATTGGCCAATTTGCATCTAACCTCAATTTCAAATGTGCAGTGATTGGGCAATTACTACTCAGAACATTTGAGGTTTTTCTCATAATTTCTTTAAAATGTGCAGGTTTTGGTCTTGACGAGTTTCTGGAATGATTTATATTATATCTTTACACAATATGTTAAAAATTCAGGTAGTTCCGTGAGTTGGGTCACGAAACTAAACGAACAAGCTCCTCGGCCCACAGCCTAATAGGGCTCTCAAAGAGAGCGGAGTCAAGGGATATGGGGAGAAGGCAGGAACGGGGTACTGATTGGGGATGATCAGCCATGATCACATTGAATGGGGGTGCTGGCTCAAAGGGCCGAATGGCCTCCTCCTGCACCTATTGTCTATTGTCTATAAACCTATATCCTCTGCTTATCGATTCCCCTACTCTAGGAGGGGAAAAGTCTGCATTCACTCTTTCTGTTCCCCTCCTGATTTTATACACCCATATAAGATCAGCCCTCATCCTCCAAGGAATGAAGTCCTAGCCTGAGCATGTACAGCTTTAACATACAGATGGCCTGAAGAAATTGCAGACTGCTGGAGCTTTATACAGTGGATGCATTCACACGTAATCGCCATGTTTACGATCAAGTCAAATCGGCTTGTGTAGAGGACAGAATGTTTACTACGCCAAAATTAACTTGCTGTCCAAGATTTTTTCAGTGGTGAGAAACTCCTAGACGTTAGGCAGACGAAAATGCTGGAGAAACTCAGCGGGTGAGGCAGCATCTATGGAGCGAAGGAATAGGTGACGTTTCGGGTCGAGACCCAAAACGTTACCTATTTCCTTCGCTCCATAGATGCTGCCTCACCCGCTGAGTTTCTCCAGCATTTTTGTCTACCAGCACATTGCTGTGTCAGTACCTTGTTTCTTCACTTCCCCCTCCACATCTATCTCTGCAATGGGGTTATCTCTTAGCTGGCATCAGTAAAGCTACTGAGAACAGGAAACGCTGTAAGCACTCAGCAAGTTCGGCAGCAGCTCAGGAATCAACCCTGTATCACTCACACTCGCCACATTTACTGCTCGATCTGTGAGGATTTTTCTGGTTAACATTACTGGCTTTCAGCATCTGCTTCCATAGACGGCTTAGGAGGGTCGGCATGTCCCCAGCAAAAAGCATTTTATCGGGATGGATCACAGAAATGGTTTGGGAACAGCTCCATTCCAAGACTGCATGAAATTGCAGTGAATTGTGGACGCAGCCCAGACCCATCACACAAACTAACCTCCCTTCCGTTGACTCCATTCACACCTCACGCTGCCTCGGCAAGGCCAGCAGCATAATCAAGGACCAGGCGCACCCTGGCCACTCCCTCTTCTCCCCTCTTCCATCAGGCGAAAGGTATAGAAGTGTGAAAACGCACACCTCCAGATTCAGGGACAGTTTCTTCCCAGCTGTTATCAGGCAACTGAACCATCCTACCACAACTAGAGAGCAGTGCTGAACTACTATTCAGTGTTGGGGGTAGAGTGCTGACATGGATAGAAAATTGGTTGGCAGACAGGAAACAAAGAGATGGGATTAACGGGTCCCTTTCAGAACGGCAGGCAGTGACTAGTGGGGTACCGCAATGCTCAGTGCTGGGACCACAGCTACTTACAATATACATCAATGATTTGGATGAAGGGATTCAAAGTAACATTAGCAAATTTTCAGATGACACAAAGCTGGGTGGCAGTGTGAACTGTGAGGAGGATGCTGTGAGAATGCAGGGTGACTTGGACAGGTTGGGGGAGTGGGCAGATGCATGGCAGATGAAGTTTAATGTGGATAAATGTGAGGTTATCCACTTTGGTATCAAAAACAGGAAGGCAGATTACTATCTAAATGGCGTCAAGTTGGGAAAAGGGATCTTATTGAAACATATAAGATTGTTAAGGGTTTGGACATGCTAGAAGCAGGAAACATGTTCCCGATGTTGGGAGAGTCCAGAACCAGGGGCCACAGTTTAAGAATAAGAGGTAAGCCATTTAGAACGGAGACGAGGAAACACTTTTTCTCACAGAGAGTGGTGAGTCTGTGGAATTCTCTGCCTCAGAGGGCGGTGGAGGCCGGTTCTCTGGATATTTTCAAGAGAGAGCTAGATAGGGCTCTTAAAGATAGCGGAGTCAGGGGATATGGGGAGAAGGCAGGAACGGGGTACTGATTGGGGATGATCAGCCATGATCACATTGAATGGCGGTGCTGGCTCGAAGGGCCGAATGGCCTACTCTTGCACCTATTGTCTATTGTCTATTCTCCAGCATTTTTGTATATCTTCTATTTTTCCAGCATCTGCGGTTCCTTCTTAAACAACTCCTAGATGTTGAGCTGTGGGAGATTTCAGCTAAACACAAAATCATGTTTCTGGGAAGTTTGGGAGGAGGACCAGAGAGAAATATATAAACTGGTGCGGCACAGATAGGATAGACCTCCCTTTTTCTCCCAGGGTGTGAGAGGGGGGGAAAGTCTGAAGAAGGGTTCCAACCCGTAATGTCACCTATCCATGTTCTCCAGAGATGCTGCCTGACCCGCTGAGTTACTCCAGCATCTGCAGTTCCTTCTTTCTAAAGTTTCAAGGAGTTGAGTCTCCATATCCGTGTGCCTATCCAAACGTCTTTTAAATGCCAAACTAACGTATTTGGTTCACCCGCCACTCGGTGTGTGGTGCAGCGGTAGAGTTGCTGCCTCACAGCGCCGGATAGCCGGGTTCGATCCTTACTACGGGTGCTGTCTTTACAAAGTTTGTATGTTCTGCAAACTTTGCCTGTCCTGCAACTGCTCGGACAGGAAGGCTCTGCAGAGGGTAGTGAGGGGAGCAGAGAGGATCATTGGCGTCTCCCTACCCTCGGTACAAGAACTGTTCCAGAGCCGCTGTCTGAAAAAATTGCTGAGAGAATTGCTAAGGTCAAACTGCACCCCCTCCATGTACACCTGGATCTCCTGCCATCAGGCAAGAGATATCGCAGCATCAAAGCCCTACAAGACTGCTAAACAGCTTCCTGCCATATGCTGTGAGGCTGCTAAACAGCCACTCTGTACTCACAGTCACCTGATTCTGCGGCTTGGCACGGACACTATAATAACTGGCACTGGCCACTTCAATAACTGGCACTGGCCACTCAAATCAGCCGCCCCGGACATGTTTATGATGGGTTTTACTGTATTTTAACGTTGTTTTTACCTACTTTTTAACTATTTATACTGTTCCATCAGGGACTGGATGGTTTTAGTGTTATTATGTGTGAAATGTTTTACATTTCATGTACGATGCTCCGGTATTCCCTGGGAAACGTCTTTTCATTTTGCACTGTACAACTGTTGCTTGCAAGATGACAATAAAGGTTGATTGATTGATTGATTGATGTTCACCCCGTGACCTGCGTGGGTTTTCTCCGGGTGCTCCGTCCGCCTTCCTCCCACACTCCAAAGACGTGCAGGTTTGTAGGTTTGTAGATGCACAGAATCTCTTGCCCAGAGTAGGTGAATCGAGGACCACCGGTTCAAGGCGAAGGGGAAAAGATTTAATAGGAATCTGAGGGGTAGCTTTTTCATGCAAAGGGTGGTGGGTGTATGGAACAAGCTGCCAGAGGAGGTAGTTGAGGCTTGGACTATCCCAATGTTTAAGAAACGGTTAGACAGGTACATGGATTGGACAGGTTTGGAGGGATATGGACCAAATGCAGGCAGGTAGGACTAGTGTAGCTGGGACATGTTGGCCGGTGTGGGCAAGTATGGCCGAAGGGCCTGTTTCCACACCGTATCACTCTATGACTATGAGTATCTTGGATGTACTGCCATGTCAAAGTTACCTGATCAATACAGGTTGTGTGTGATCAATGCAAGAGTCCTCAGTCTGAAGAAGGATCTCGACCCGAAACGTCAACCATTCCTTCTCTCCAGAGATGCTGCCTGTCCTGCTGAGTCGCTCCAGCTTTTTGTGTCTATCTTCGGTGTAAACCAGCATCTGCAGTTCCTTCCTACCCTCCAGCCAAGAGTCCCCCCCCACTAGTCTTTTCTCTGTGCCCTCCAATGGTTTTGATTGAAAATACCACGTGGAAACAGGCCCTTCAGCCCATCGAGTCCATGCCGACCATCGATCACCCGTTCACACTGTTGTCCCACTTTCTCATCCACTCCCTACAGACTAGAGGTCAATTCACAGAGGGCCAATTAACCACCAAACTCGCGCATCTTTGGGACGTGGGAGGAAACCGGAGCACCCGGAGGAAGCCCACGCGGTCACAGGGAGAAGGTGCAAACTACACACACATGGGCAGCACCCGAGGTCGGGATCGAACCCGGGTCTCTGGTGTTGTGAGGCAGCGGCTCTACCCGCTGCGCCACCCTGCCGCGAGTGATTAGTGAGTTTCTGGGGCTGGGGGTCAGTCTGACCTCTGTCGACCTGCCATGTAGGGGCCGCCGAGCGAACAAAGAGGGTCCCTTTGGTGTGGTCCCCGGGTGTCAGGGGTTACGAAGGCAGGAAAATGGGGTTGGGAGGGAGAGATAGATCAGCCATGATTGAATGACGGAGTAGACTTGATGGACCGAATGGCCTAATTCTACTCCAATCACTTATGACCTTTGACATTTCTACCTTGGGAAAAGGTTCTGAATGTCTACCCCAAAGATCCTACAGCGAGCAAGATAGACCACTCGACGAAAAAGACGTAGTACGGTCATGGGCAGATTCATGGGGTAATTTTCGGCCCCATTTCCGTAACCGGCTTCCGTCTCCGCACCAAAGATCCCGTAGCGGAGCAAAGATACTAGTGCGGAGACGGAAGCCGGTTACGGAAACATCCTCGTAAAAATAAAAGTTCTTTGGAAAAAATCTCCTCAATTTCAGAATTATAATTTATTAACACAAACTGTTCCCCCTCAACGTTGATTACACTGCAGGTCGGGTCGGGTCGGGTCGGGTTACTGAAATGGATGAAAAAAAGGCCCACGTTCCGCTCCGTTGCGTTCTACACGTCAGCCCATTGCATTTAGGAGTGGTCTATCTTGCTTCGCTATAGGATCTTTGGTCTACCCTATCTGTGCTTCTCATCATTTTTATAAACTTCTATTAGGTCTCCCCTCAACCTCCGACACTCCAGAGAGAGGAATCCAAGTTTGTGCATCCTCTCCTCATTGGTAATACCCTTTAATCTAGGCAGCACTCGTCTCCGTGGATTGTCACCTTGTCGTGGTGGAGAAGCTTGTGTGGACCTGAGATCCTGAGAGTGATGCCGTCTGGAGCGATGCTCCTGGTAGGGCCACCCATGGCGGTAAGGTCGAGGGGGAGGTCTCTGACAAAGAGCAATCCAACCAAGACCTCAACGGTGGAACAGGCGGAGGACGATGGCTGACCTCAGTGGAGCATCACAATGGCTGGGAAGGCGGATGAAGGCTGCGGCAGGAAAGGGTCTCCGGTCGTCTTGGACTCCATGCAACTGGATCCTGACCCAGATCTGTCAAGGACCGTGGGGTGGCTGTCTGTGCACCAGTCTCCCCACCTTAAACAAAGTCACGCACAGGCGTCCTCCATATAGGGAATAGCACCCTGGAGACACCCATGGTCAGCCATGACCGAAGGGGGCCTAAGGATTCTGCTAAAAAACCTCCTCTGCACCCTCTTCATAACTTTGTCAGCGTACTTTATGTGGCAACCATTTGCATACCTTGGGTATACAAGCAAAGAATTTTACAGTGACTTATTCTGCTCCTATCACTTATGATGTGGGAGGGGGTGGGGTGGGGTGGGGTGCTGCCGAGAACGAAGAGGGTCCATTGGGTACCACGTTGAAGACTCTGTAATCCTCTCGGCATCCTATACCTGGCGTCTCTTTGCATACTTTGTGTAAGGTATGCAAAACTAAGAGCATCACTGTGACATGTCACACGTGATAATAATGTATTCATCAACGGTTCGTGTGTTTTGCGAGGCAAACGTTGACCTTTGACCCGCCTGCTTTTGTTTTCCCTCAGCCGCTGGTCAGCGGAGGTCACAGGTCGAAGCCGGGCCCTGCCCCACATCAAGACGTACATGAGGGCTTCGCCAGATTTCGGGGAGCTCGCGTGGTTTCTCGTCACCAGGTGAGAGAGTTCAGGCCTACCTCGGACACCGAGGCGCAGACAGGAGGGGCCAAGACGTGGAAAATAGAAAATAGAAACATAGAAACATAGAAAATAGGTGCAGGAGTAGGCCATTCGGCCCTTCGAGCCTGCACCGTCATTCAATATGATCATGGCTGATCATCCAACTCAGTATCCTGTACCTGCCTTCTCTCCATACCCCCTGATCCCTTTAGCCACAAGGGCCACATCTAACTCCATCTTAAATATAGCCAATGAACTGGCCTCAACTACTTTCTGTGGCAGAGAATTCCACAGATTCACCACTCTCTGTGTGAAAAAAAAAATTCTCATCTCGGTCCTAAAAGACTTCCCCCTTATCCTTAAACAGTGACCCCTTGTTCTGGACTTCGCCAACATCGGGAACAATCTTCCTGCATCTAGCCTGTACAACCCCTTAAATAGAAATACAGAAGGGATCTTGAGCCAAACACAAGGTGCTGGAGGAACTCGGCACCTGTAGAGGGAATGGACAGGTAACGTTTCAGGTCGGGATCATAAAGTCATACAGCACGGAAAGAGGCCCTTCGGCCCAACTAGCCCGTGCCAACCAAGATGCTCCATCTACCCTGGTCCCACCTGCCTGACGTTTCGGGTCAAGGTCATAGAGCATGGAAACAGGCCCTTCAGCCCAACTGATAATTCCGGTATTTATATCCCTTAGTCCGTTCAGTGGATACACCGACTAGAATACTTTAAATCATCCTTTATTTCACCATGGAGACCAGGTTTCTCCGTACTGCCCTGGGAAGCTCTCCCAGTGGATCACGGAGAAACATGTGCTCAAACAAAGGAATTAGCATATATTTATATGGTTGATACAGTGGGAGGTAACTTACAAAGGGTGGTGATTCTAGACCAATAACTACAGTATGACATGGTTATACAGGTGGGGACAATCCTTCTACCCAATTACAATCATACACAGCATAATACATCTTAGACAATAGGTGCAGGAGTAGGCCATTCGGCCCTTCGAGCCAGCACCGCCATTCAATGTGATCATGGCTGATCATCCCCATTCAGTACCCCGTTCCTGCCTTCTCCCCATATCCCCTGACTCCGCTATCTTTAAGAGCCCTATCTAGCTCTCTCTTGAAAGTATCCAGAGAACCCGCCTCCACCGCCCTCTGAGGCAGAGAATTCCACAGACTCACCACTCTCTGTGAGAAAAAGTGTTTCTTCTCCGTTCTAAATGGCTTACTCCTTATTCTTAAACTGTGGCCCCTGGTTCTGGACTCCCCCAACATCGGGAACATGTTTCCTGCCTCTAGCGTGTCCAAACCCTTAATTATCTAATATGTTTCAATAAGATCCCCTCTCATCCTAAACTCCAGAGTATACAAGCCCAGCCGCTCCATTCTCTCAGCATATGACAGTCCCGCCATCCCGGGAATTAGCCTTGTAAACCTACGCTGCACTCCCTCAATAGCAAGAATGTCCTTCCTCAAATTAGGGGACCAAAACTGCACACAATACTCCAGGTGTGGTCTCACTAGGGCCCTGTACAACTGCAGAAGGACCTCTTTGCTCCTATACTCAACTCCTCTTGTTATAAAGGCCAACATGCCATTCGCTTTCTTCACTGCCTGCTGTAGTTTATTCAGTATTTAAGAATATTTGCGTCATTTTGTATTATGGTGGTGGGTTTGTTTGTATCTTTGTACTGTACATAGCATTATGGTAAATAATTGATTTAAATTATTTTTGGTAAAAGTAAACCAGGCGAGCTGGACGTGTGTGTGTGTGTGTATCTCTGTGTGTGTATCTGTGTGTGTGTGTGTGTGTGTATCTGTGTGTGTGTGTGTGTGTGTATCTGTGTGTGTATCTGTGTGTGTGTGTGTGTGTGTGTATCTGTGTGTGTGTGTGTGTGTGTATCTGTGTGTGTATCTGTGTGTGTGTGTGTGTGTGTATCTGTGTGTGTGTGTGTGTGTGTGTGTGTGACTGACCGCTCTCCTCCTGTTTTGTGTTTCAGCGCCAACTTATCCAAGGCTGCCTGGGGAACGCTGGAGAAGAACGGCTTCCAGCTGATGATCCGCTCGTACGAACTGGGAGTTCTGTACCTGCCTGAGGCCTTTGTGAGTCCACTCACGGAAACACCCTCCCCTCATTCAACCCGAGTTGAATGGATGTATTTAAGGCAGAGATAGATAGATTCTTCATTAGTGTGGGTGTCGGAGGGGAGAAGGCAGGAGAACTGAGATTAGGAGGGAGAGATAGATCAGCCATGATTGAATGGTGGAATATACTTGATGGACCGAATGGCCTAATTCTGCTCCTACCACTTACGACCTTCTGAGTTTCAGTTTATTGTCACGTGTACCAAGGTACAGTGAAAAGTTGTTGTTGCGCGCTAACCAGTCGGCAGAAAGACAATACGTGATTACAATCGAGCCATTTGCAGTGTAGGCAGGGTCTAACCCTCCCCCCCCTCCCCCCGTTTCACTGGAGACGCAAGGAACTGCAGATGCTCCTTTCCAAAAAAAAGACACAAAGTGCTGGAGTAACTCAGCGGGTCAGGCTACATCTCTGGGGACCCAGTTCTCATGGGAGACTTTAATCTTGGGAGACATATAGATTAGGCAAACCAAATTAGTGACAGTGCCGAGGAAGAGGATTTCCTAGATGGTTTTCTAAACCAATAAGTAGAGGAACCGACTAGAGGGCATGCCATCGTAGACAGGATATTGTGTAATGAGGAAGGATCAGTTAGCAATCTTGTTGTGTGATGTCCCTTGGGTAACAGTGACCATAATATGGTGCAATTCTGCATTAAGATGGAGAGTGACACGGTTAATTCAGAGACGAGGGTCCTGAACTTAAAGAAAGCTGACATGGTATGAGACAGGAATTGGCTAGGATAGACTGGTTTTCTTCTTAGGCCCCCTTCGGTCGTGGCTGACCATGGGTGTCTCCAGGGTGCTATTCCCTATATGGAGTGCGCCTGTGCGTGACTTTGTTTAACGTGGGGAGACTGGTGCACAGACAGCCACCCCACGGTCCTTGACAGATCTGGGTCAGGGTCCAGTGGCATGGAGTCCAAGACGACCGGAGACCCTTTTCTGCCGCAGCCTTCATCCGCCTTCCCAGCCGTTGTGACGCTCCACTAAAGTCAGCCATCGTCCTCCGCCTGTTCCACCGTTGAGGTCTTGGTTGGATTGCTCTTTGTCAGAGACCTCCCCCTCGACCTTACCGCCATGGGTGGTCCCTACCAGGAGCATCGCTCCAGACGGCATCGCTCTCAGGATCTCAGGACCACACAAGCTTCTCCACCACAACAAGGTGGCGATCCACGGAGAAGTGGATAAAGGAAATAATGAATCTGATAACTGAGCTGTTACAGAAGTGTAGTAATCCTTCCATTGCACCAGGAATGGAGTGGGGAAAAATATATGCTGATCCGAGACATGATTGAGAAACCATGATTGAATGGTAAATGATACTTAAAGGGTTGACGGTGGATAAGCAATGGCAAAGATTTAAAGATAGCGTGGATGAATTACAACAATTGTTCATCCCTGACTGGCGTAAAAATAAAAAAGGGGAAGGCGGCTCAACTGCGGCTAACGAGGGAAATTAGGGATAGTGTTAAATCCAAGGAAGAGGCATATAAATTGGCCAGAGGAGTCAAGTCAAGTTTACTGTCATGTATCCCAGATAGGACAATGAAATTCTTGCTTTGCTCCAGCACACCAGAACACAGTAGGCATAAATACAGAATAGATCAGTGAGTCCATATACCAATGAATATATATATATATATATACACACATAAATAAGCATACAAAAGTGCAATGGGCTATTAAAGTTCAGATTTTTGTTTGAGTTGAGTTTAATAGTCTGATGGCTGTGGGGAAGTAGCTGTTCCTGAACCTGGATGTTGCAGATTTCAGGCTCCTGTACCTTCTACCTGAAGGTAGTGGAGAGATGAGTGAGCGGCCAGGATGGTGTGGGTCCTTGATGATGCTGCCAGCCTTTTTGAGGCAGCGACTGGTAATTTATTGTTATTTGTCCTGAAATGGAACAGCGGAGCATTCACACAATGGGTGGTGGGTGTATGGAACAAGCTGCCAGAGGAGGTAGTTGCGGCAGGGACTATCCCAGCATTAAGTAAGTAAGTTTATTGGCCAAGTATTCACATACAAGGAATTTGCCTTGGTGCTCCGCCCACAAGTAACAACATGACATACAGTGACAGTTACGAATGACTCAGAAAAACACTAAACATTAATAATAATAAAACATTAATGATAAAACACCATTGATCAAGCATGTGAACCAACAAAATACCAGATCAAAGGGAGGCTACAGATTTTTGGCTGTTGAGTAGAGCAACTACTCGTGGATTAAAAACTGTTTTAATGTCTGGCTGTGGCAGCTTTGACAGTCCGGAGTCGCCTTCCAGAGGGAAGTGATTCAAAGGGTTTGTGGCCAGGGTGAGAGGGGTCAGAGATGATCTTGCCCGCTCGCTTCCTGGCCCTTGCAGTGTACAGTTCATCAATGGAGGGAAGGTTGCAGCCAATAACTTCTCTGCTGATCGGACGATTCGCTGCAGCCTCCAGGTGTCGTGCTTGGTGGCTGAGCCAAACCAGACCATGGTTCCTTCCTATTAATTCCTTCTATCTCTTGTTTTCACACCTAAACCCTACCATAATGTCTCCCCTGGTTCTCAGCCTGAAGAAGGGTCTCGACCCGAAACGTCACCCATTCCTTCTCTCCAGAGACGCTGCCTGTCCCGCTGAGTTACTCCAGCATTTTGTGTCTATCTCCGGCATTTTACGAAACAGTTAAACAGGTACATGGAGGGATATGGACCAAACGCGGGCAGGTGAGACTAGTGTAGCTGGGCTGTGTGGGCAAGATGGGCCGAAGGGCCGTGTTCCCACAGTCTACGACTCTGATATAATTCTTGCTTGCAGTAATCAGCACAACAGGTTTGTAAACATTGGTGAGATCACATCCTAAGGCAGCGGTTCTTAACCTGGGGGTCCTTTGGGGTTTTTCCGGGGGCATAAATAACATATCCATTTGTTGAGCCCGTTTTTGGGGAGCCTATCAAAGGTACATACCACACACAGTATGTTGTTCGCGTATATGCGCGTACGTACACGCGTGACACGAACCGTGTGTGGCCTGGATCATGTGTGATCGAGGCTCATGCTTGTCAGCTGCCGTGTGTTGGCGTTCGTGCGTGGCCGGACTGGACGACCGCTCTCGTGATGAGTGGATCGTCCGACTCTTTTCCGTTGAAGGCGTTGCCATCAGCGATTTTACCGAATTCGTGAAGAAGCGCAGCTCAAGAGTGACTTTGTGTCTCCTTCACCCACTGCATGATACGTCACCATGCTTTAGCGATGAAGACTCTCCCTCCTGGTCTTCGAGAAGTGTTTTCAGATGTGGTGAAGATTGTGAAGATTGCAACAAACTCAAGAATCTTCAAAGCGATGTGTGAAGAAATGGGCGCCGATTTCACTGTTCTGTTATTCCACACAGAGGTGCGCTGGCCTTCGCATGGTAAAGTTCTCAATCGTATGATTCAACCGAGAGGAAATAGCGCTGTACTTGGAGAGAGGGTGTACTGAGAAGGAGAATCAGCTTCATGAAAAGATGCAGGATGAACTGTTCGTGATGAAGGTTGCTTACTTGGCTGACTTCTTCGCCGAGGTGAATTCCTTGAACCTGTCACTTCATGAAAACCTCCCAATGCTACACACGGCTCGTGACAAAGTGGCAGTGTTCAGGAGGAACCTTTACCAGAGATGAGTCCAGGACAGTGACATGACTATCTTCCCTGAGATGACGACTCTCCTGGATGCTACGCCAGATGCTGTATGCCACTTCCACGAGGAGATCTCAACCCACCTTCTGGCAATTAGTGAAGCCATCGAACGTTACTTCCCCGGACTGGACGACCACTCTCGTGATGAGTGGATCATCCGACCCTTTTCCATTGAAGACGGTGCCATCAGTGATACTGACTTGACTGCGAAGGTTGAATTTTACCGAATTCGTGAAGAAGCGCAGTGAAAGTGAAGGACTGTCCTGTTTTTTTTCCAAGGGGGGCCCTGACCCTATTGGTCCAGTCCTCCTCAACCTGTCTCTGTGAGGCTGGATTCTCAACCATGGTAACTCTGAAAACAAAGGTACGCAATAGGCTTGTGATCAACGCTGACATGAGGTGCTGCCTGTCGAGCATTCGTCCTCGTTTTGATTGCCTGATGGCTGTGAAGCAATTTCAGCCATCCCATTGACTGAGCATTGGCAGACATGTTTTAATAAATCGGGCTGTTTTTGTTTCAATTTTTGTTTCGGGAGGTCACGGTACTGACCAAGAAAGCCCGCCAGTGGCTCTTTTTCCTGAGAAGACTGAGGAAGTTTGGCATGAACGGCAGCATCCTCACAAACTTCTACAGTTGCACCATCGAGAGCCTGCTGACGGGCTGCGTCACAGTCTGGTACGGGAACTGTTCTGCCCACAGCCGCGAATCACTACAGAGTGTGGTGAAGGCGGCACACAGCACATCACTGGCAACTGTCTCCCGGACATTCAGGACATTTTCTACTGGCGGTGCGTGCGGAAGGCACACAGCATCATCAAGGACCACAGCCACCCAGCACCCAGACTGTTCTCCTTGTTACCGTCAGGCAGACGATACAGGAGCATGGCTGCACGCACCACCAGACTTAAGGCCCTGTCCCACGGGCAGGCGGTTCCAGGCGGTAAGCGCGGCGTCCCCGGAAGCAGGGACCGCGCGGGGGCCGAGTGATCACCGTACGGCCGGTCCCACGAGCATGCGAATGCATGCGGCAAGCGCAACCTTACCAGAAGCGGTTGCCGCGCGGATGCCGGGTGATCACCGCACGGCCTGTCCCACGAGCATGCGAGGTCTCAGATCTCGCGGGGTTTTAATGTGATCAGGTAAAAGGCGGGCCGACTGTGAATGGACGTTCGCGGCGTTGGGTGATGACGTCAGCGCGCAACGCAACGTGCTAGCCTACTTCGTCGAGACGGCTCGCGGCGTCCAGGCGGCAGCGGGGAGGCAGGCCGTTGCCGCACTGGATTTTTGGACAGTCAGTTTTTCTGAGCCCCGCGCGGTGTCGGGACCAACTACATACGGCTCCGACGATCTGCGCGGTCCCCACTTCCTGCAACGCCGTGCTTACCGCCTGGAACCGCCTGCCCGTTGGACAGGGCCTTTAAGAACAGTTTTTATCATCAGGCCATCAGGCTTCTGAACTCATAAACACATCATATATGTTGATTATTTTATTTATTATTGTCTTTTACCTATCAATTTCACTTTTATCTTATCTTATCTTATTTTTATCCTTGTAATATCATTGCTGAGGTGACCCGTTGTCTTGTCAAACACATTTCATTGTTCAGTTGACATGAATAAGCTTTTTCCATTGAGAGTAGGAAAGATTCAAACAAGAGGACATGATTTGGGAATTAAGGGACAAAAGTTTAGGGGTAACATGAGGGGGAACTTCTTTACTCAGAGAGTGGTAGCTGTGTGGAATGAGCTTCCAGTGGAATGGTGAAGGCAGGTTCGATTTTATCATTTAAAAATAAACTGGATAGGTATATGGACGGGAAAGGAATGGAGGGTTATGGTCTGAGTGCAGGTAGATGGGACTAGGGGAGAATAGGTGTTCGGCACGGACTAGAAGGGCCGAGATGGCCTGTTTCTGTGCTGTAATTGTTATATGGTTATATGTACCGTTGACCCTGTGTTAAACTACATATGACAAATAAAACTGAACTAAACTAAACTGAACTGATGGGGTCGGAGGGCCAAAGAGGTTAAAGACCACTGTCCCAAGGACTGAATGGTCTCCTTGTTTACGGAAGGATAATCATGAATTTTGGGCCGTTCAGAGAAGGTTTACTAGACTGACACCCGAAGTGGGCAGATTGTCAATAGACAATAGGTGCAGGAGTAGGCCATTCGGCCCCCCTCGAGCCAGCACCGCCATTCAATGTGATCATGGCTGATCATCCGCAATCAGTTACCCCTATGTCCAATGAGGCTTGTATCAGTTGAGTTCCTCCAGCACTTTGTGTGGGTTCCTTGGGTCTCCAAATCATATCCGTACATGAGTACAACCAAACTGTACAGAAGTACAACGGATAGTGCAAGAGAAGAAGGGCCGGTCACGGTGACGCTGAGGCGATAGTCTAGTCAAGTCAAGTCACATTTATTTATATAGCACATTTAAAAAACAACTCTCGTTGGCCAAAGTGCTTTACATTTGTTATAAGAATAGCACAACAAAACAAACTACATACATATATAGATACATAGATACATAGCAAATAGGTGCAGGAGTAGGCCATTCGGCCCTTCGAGCCTGCACTGCCATTCAATGTGATCATGGCTGATCATCCAACTCAGTTTCCCGTACCTGCCTTCTCTCCATACCCCCTGATCCCTTTAGCCACAAAGGCCACATCTAACTCCCTCTTAAATATAGCCAATGAACTGGCCTCAACTACCCTCTGTGGCAGAGAGTTCCAGAGATTCACCACTCTCTGTGTGAAAAAGTTTTTCCTCATCTCGGTCTTAAAGGATTTCCCCCTTATCCTTAAGCTGTGACCCCTTGTCCTGGACTTCCCCAACATCGGGAACAATCTTCCTGCATCTAGCCTGTCCAACCCCATAAGAATTTTGTACGTTTCTATAAGATCCCCTCTCAATCTCCTAAATTCTAGCGAGTATAAGCCAAGTCTATCCAGTCTTTCTGTACATATACATGTACATGTAGCCCTCACTCAGAGGACGTCAGGAAAGGCTTGGGAGTATAGATAAGTTTTTAGTCTTGACTTAAAGGAGTCGATGGAGGGGGCAGTTCTGATGGGAAAGGGGATGCTGTTCCACAGTCTAGGGGCTGCAACCGCAAAGGGTCGCCCCTGAGCTTATGCCTAGACCGCGGGATATTCAGCAACCCCAAGTCGGCCGATCTGAGGGGCCTGGAGGTGGAGTGGTTGGTGAGAAGACTTTTTATGTAGGTGGGGGCAAGCCCATTGGGGGCTTTGTAGACATGGAGGAGGATCTTGAAGTTTATACGGCCAGGATCGGGGTGATGTGGTCCCTTTTTTCGGGTGCCCGTCAGGAGTCTCGCTGCGGCGTTTTGGACCAGTTGCAGGCGGGACAGGGAAGATTGGCTGATGCCAGTGTAAAGGGAGTTGCAGTAATCTAGGCGGGAGGAGATGAATGTGTGGATGATCTTTTCGAGGTCATCAAACTGGAGGAATTGTTTTATTTTAGCTATCGTCCGAAGCTGAAAGAAGCTAGCTTTTGCCACGGCATTGACTTGTTTCTCAAATTTCAGTGCTGTGTCAAATATCACGCCAAGGTTGAGGTTTGAGTAGTGGGGTGAGGCTTCCAAGGCTGCCTGCTATCATTTTGATTGAGTCCTAGGGGCCGAGAAGGATGACCTCAGACTTACTCTCGTTTAGTTGGAGGAAGTTCTGGGCCATCCAACACTTTATATCCTCGAGGCAGCGGGTAAGGTTAAACAGATTTGATTGGTTTTTGGGCTTCAGGGGGAGATAGAGTTGTGTATCGTCTGCGTAGCAATGGAAGGAAATGCCGTGCCTTTCAATGACTTGGCCTAAGGGGAGCATATACAGGGAGAAGAGAATGGGGCCAAGGATGGAACCTTGTGGAACCCCGCAGCAGAGATTAGCTGGGGAGGAGAAAGAGTTGCCTATGTTAGTCGAGAAATCCTACCTTTGAGGTAGGAGATGAGCCAGCTCAGGGCAGTGCCATCAATACCAACCCCATACCAGAGACGGTCAATTAGATAGAGCTGCTACCTCACAAAGCCAGAGACCTGGGTTCGATCCTGACTACGGGTGCTGTCTGTACGGAGTTTGTACATTCTCCCCGTGACCTGCGTGGGGTTTTCTCCGAGATCTTCGGTTTCCTCCCACACCCCAAAGACGCACAGGTTTGTCGGTTAATTGGCTTGGTATAAATCTAAACAATTGTCCCCAGCGTGCGTAGGGGTCGTGCTAAGGTGCGGTGACCGTTGGTTGGTGCCGTGGGCCGATGGGCACGTTCCTTCATTTCGTTGTGTCCTGTCTCTCTGCATCATCAGGGGATGGACTCGGGTCGCTTCCTGGTTCGGGGGGGTCCACCGCTGGACTGCAAGACCCCAGAGATGCCATTTCCTGTCCCATACGACCTCCCACCTCAGCGCTATGGCAACAAAGGTAAGAGACAGGTCTGAAGAAAGGTCTCGACCCGAAACGTCACCCGTTCCTTCTCTCCAGAGATGCTGCCTGTCCCGCTGAGTTACTCCAGCTTTTTGTGTCTATCTTTGGTTTAAACCAGCATCTGCTGTTCCTTCTTACACATAAGAGTCAGGCTTCATGGCCTACTGATCTGTACGGGAATAGACAATACTCAATAGGTGCAGGAGCAGGCCATTCGGCCCTTCAAGCCATCACCACCATTCAATGTGATCATGGCTGATCATCCCCAATCAGTACCCCGTTCCTGCCTTCTCCCCATAATCCCCCTGACTCCGCTATCTTTAAGAGCCCCTATCTAGCTCTCTCTTGAAAGTATCCTGAGAACCGGCCTCCACCGCCCTCTGAGGTGGAGAATTCCACACACTCACCACTCTCAGTGAGAAAAAGTGTTTCCTCATCTCCGTTCTAAATAGCTAAATGTCAATAGACAATAGACAATAGGTGCAGGAGTAGGCCATTTGGCCCTTCGAGCCAGCACCACGGTCCCGGCTTCCCGTGGTACTGCCACTGCTGAACCAGACAGGGCCCATCACCCTCACTGCAATCCAATCATTGCAGCAATCAAAGATAGACACAAAATGTTGGAGTAACTCAGCGGGCCGGGCAATGCTCACCTCATTCCCAGCAACCCATCCCATGGTCCCCCACTTCATCCCATCCCATCCCA
>CM075978.1:902264-923666 GCA_038087875.1 Malacoraja senta
AAAATAAAGTTTAATTATCACTGGAGTTGGAAAATCATTGGATTAGAATGATATTTAAAAAAAACCATCCCAACGTCCAAACACTGGGCTTCAGCCCCATCCTACCCTTTCGGGCTTTGATTTCTGCAGTTTTTTTTTTTGAAAACTAGCTCAAAAAAAACATGGTCTTCCCTAATAGGTTATATTACAGTAAATTTGGGAAATATCCTGCTACTTTGAAATTGGAAAACCATAGGTAGAGAGAAAATAAACATATCAAATTTCCAGCTCGGCTGCCATTAAAACCAATAAGAGCTTATTAACTAACCACTTTAATGGCAATGCCTTTTTTAAGTATAGAAAAAATATATAAATATCTGAATAAATGTAGTCATTCACCCCTCTAGTTTCATTCACCCCAAAATAATTTCATTCACCCTTGGGTGAACCATTCACCTGTTTAAGAAGCATTGCTCGAACCTAAAGCTCCGTAATTCCTCTGCTGGATTCAGATCCAGTGACTAGACTTGAGAAAGAGGGTGAAGTGTTGAAGTTTGAGTATAGAAGTTGGGAGGTCATGTTGCAAGTGGTATAAGACATTGGTGGGGTGGGAGATTGCAACCTTCACCTGGTCCGCCCTGTTTCGACGAATGCAATCAACCTGGCGTGCACTATTAAATACGATCAAATAGAACAAGTTGTCCTACAACTGTAGGCTGTGCACGCCATACGCAAGAGGAAGAAGGCATTGGTGAGACCGCATTTAGAGTATTGTGTTCAGTTCTGGGCACTGTGTTTTTGGGAAGATGTTCAGAGAAGATAGACACAAAAAGCTGGAGTAACTCAGCGGAACAGGGCAGCATCTCTGGAGAGAAGGAATGGGTGACGTTTCGGGTCGAGACCCTTCCTCAGACTGGTGCAGAAGGGTACAGAGAAAATTTACGAGGATGTTGCCAGGACTCGAGTGACTCTGAACCATAGGCGGAGGTTGAGCAGGCTGGGACTCTATTCCTTTGAGCGCATTTGAAGGTGTACAAAATCACGAGAGGAATAGATCGGATAGACGCACTCAGTCTCGTTTGCCCTGAGGAGGAGAATCGAGAACCAGAGGGCATGGGTTTAAAGGGAGAGGAGAAAGATTTGATGGGAATTTGAGGGGTAATTTTTTCATAATAAAGGGCGTGGGTGTATGGAACGAGCTGCCAGAGGAGGTAGTTGAGGCAGGGACTCTCAAACTGTTTATGAAACAATTACACAGGTACATGGATAGGTTCTTGATTAGTATGGGTGTCGGAGGTTATGGGGGGAAGGCAGGAGAATGGGGTTAGGAGGGAGAGATAGATCGGACATGATTGAATGGCGGAGTAGACAATGGGCTGAATGGGCTAATTCTGCTCCTATTCCTTATGACAGGTTTAGAGGGATATGGGCCAGATGTAGGTAGGTGGGACTAGTGTCGATGGGACATGTTGGCCGGTGTGGGCAGGTTGGGCTAAAGGGCCTGTTTCCATGCTGTAACACCCTACGACTGTCTTGTCGCAAATAGCCCTCAATCACGTAATGTGAAAACCAACACGTCATCCTTATTGGTCACATAAGAGACAGTGGATGTGGGAATCCTGAGCAAAACATTCATTCATTCATTCATTCATTCATTCAAAACACATACTTCTGGAGGAATTCAGAGGATCGGACAACATCTGTGGAGGGACTTGGGTTATTTCCCTCCACGGATGCTGCCTGATCCTCTGAGTTCCTCCAGCAGTTTGTGTTTTGATCTTTATTGATCAGTAGTTTATAAAATGTTATTATGTGTTGTAATCGGGTGGCACAGCGGTAGAGTTGCTGCCTTACAGCGCCAGAGACCCGGGTTCGATCCTGACTGCGGGTGCTGTCTGTACGGAGTTTGTACGTTCTCCCCGTGACCTGCGTGGGTTTTCTCCGGTTTCCTCCCGCACTCCAAAGACGCACAAGTTTGTAGGTTGATTGGGTTTGCTAAAATTGCAAATTGCCCCAAGTGTATGTAGGAAATTGTTAGTGTGCAGGGATCGCTGGTCAGCGCGGACTTGGTGGGCCAAAGGGCCTGTTTACACTCTATCTCTAAACTAAACTAAACAAGGCCTATGTTCCATGGTTCGTCAGCAGAGGGCAGTGGTCAGCTGATTTATACTGGGGTGCAGCCAACTTGAGACAGCAGAGGGCAGTGTTATCTTCTTTACAACAAAAGTCCCACTGAATCACAAATGACGTAAAGGCCTGTCCCACTAGGCGATTTTTTTTTAGGCGAATGCCAGCAACTACGACAATGGAATTCACTGAAGTCAGCACTGGCGACACCTACGCCATCCTGGCGACAATAGAGACAATAGACAATAGGTGCAGGAGTAGGCCATTCGGCCCTTCGAGCCAGCACTGCCATTCAATGTGATCATAGCTGATCATCCCCAATCAGTACCCCGTTCCTGCCTTCTCCCCATATCCCCTGACTCTGCTATTTTTAAGAGCCCTATCTAGCTCTCTCTTGAAAGTATCCAGAGAACCGGCCTCCACCGCACTCTGAGGCAGAGAATTCCACAGACTCACAACTCTCTGTGTGAAAAAGTGTTTCCTCGTCTCCGTTCTAAATGGCTTACCCCTTATTCTTAAACTGTGGCCCCTGGTTCTGGAGGTGGAGGTTCACACGCACGTGGACTCACACTCACACACGCGCGGACACACACTCACGTAGACTCACACTCACACGCTGCAAGAGGGCAGAGGCTCACACACATTCACAGCGGACTGAAGACACGCGTGCACACTCCGCACAGATGCAGGCTGCAGGAGTGTGGAGGCTGATGTACACACTCACACACTGCACACTGACACACATGCTCACAGATGCAGGCGCCATACACGCACACACACACACACGCACACACGCGCGCACACACGCGCGCACACACCCGCACGCACACACACACACACATACACACACATACACACACATAAACACACAAACACACAAATACACACACACATACACACACACACATACACACACACATACACACACACATACACACACACATACACACACATACACATACACACACACACACATACACATACACAGACAGAGGCAGTGACAATCTACGCCATCCTCACGACTCACGACCTTACAGGCGACCACGTGGCGACAGCCTAGTCACCAGCAGTCGCCTAAAAAAATCACCTAAGTGGGACGGGGGCATAACTCCCACCCCAGTTTGGTTGGGTCCTGTGGACTCCTCCATGAAGTGAAAACGCACCCCTCCAGATTCAGGAACAGTTCCTTTCCAGCTGTTATCAGGCAACCGAACCATCCTACCAACAACCAGAGAGCTGCCGTGACCTACTATCTACCTCATTGGAGACCCTTGGACTATCTTTGATCGGACTTACTGGCTTTATCTTGCACTAACTGTTATTCCCTTTATCATGTATCTGTGCACAGCGGAAGGTTCGATTGTAATCATGTATTGTCTTTCCCCTGTATGTAGGAAGGAACTGCAGATGCTGGTATAAACCGAAGAGAGACACAAAAAGCTGGAGTAACTCAGCGGATCAGACAGCACTTCTAGAGAAAAGGAATACGAAGGGTCTCGACCCTTTTCTTCAGAGATGCTGTCTGACCCGCTGAGTTACTCCAGCTCTTTGTGTCTCATCTTTCCGCTGACTGGTCAGCAGGCAACAAAAACAAAAGCTTTTCACTGTAGACACAAAATGCTGGAGTAACTCAGCGGGTGAGGCAGCATCTCTGGAGAGAAGGAATGGGTGACGTTTCCGATCTCGACCCGAAACGTCACCCATTTCTCCAGAGATACTTCCTCACCCGCTCCAGCATTTTGTGTCTACCTTCGATTTTACTGGCATCTGCAGTTCTTTCTTACTAGCTTTTCACTGTACCTCGGTACATGTGACAATAAACTATGCAGATAATTACAAGATAACTTTTCAAAAGGAAAAACAATACATTTTTAACACGGTGAGGAATGATCTGGGATGCATTACCCAAATGGGATGAAATCAATTCATTGGTAGAAGCGTTCTAGAGAGAATTTTCTGCACTTGGAAAGGAGATGGAGGGGAAATAAAATAAAATGACAGATGCTGGAAATCTGAAATAAAGCTGAAAGTGTTTAGGGAGGAGCTGCAGATGCTGGTTTATACTGATGAAAGACACAAAGTGGTGGAGTAACTCAGCGGGTCAGGCAGCATCTCTGGAGAACATGGATAGGTGACGTTTCACAGAGCGCTGGAGTAACAATGCACAATAGGTGCAGGAGTAGGCCATTCGGCCCTTCGAGCCAGCACCGCCTTTCAATGTGATCATGGCTGATCATCCCCAATCAGTACCCCGTTCCTGCCTTCTCCCCATATCCCCTGACTCTGCTATTTTAAGAGCCCTATCTAGCTCTCTCTTGAAAGTATTCCACAGAGAATTCCACAGACTCACCACTCTCTGTGAGAAAAAGTGTTTCCTCATCTCCGTTCTAAATGGCTTACTCCTTATTCTTAAACTGTGGCCCCTGGTTCTGGACTCCCCCAACATCGGGAACATGTTTCCTGCCTCTAGCGTGTCCAAGCCCTTTACAATCTTATATGTTTCAATGAGATGCCCTCTCATCCTTCTAAACTCCAGAGTGTACAAGCCCAGCTGCTCCATTCTCTCAGCATATGACAGTCCCGCCATCCCGGGAATTAACCTGGTGAACCTATTGCTGCACTCCCTCAATAGCAAGAATGTCTTTCCTCAAATTAGGGGACCAAAACTGCACACAATACTCCAGGTGTGGTCTCACTAGGGCCCTGTACAACTGCAGAAGGACCTCTTTGCTCCTATATTCGATTCCTCTTGTTATAAAGGCCAACATGCCATTCGCTTGCTTCACTGCCTGCTGTACCTGCATGCTTACTTTCATAGACTGAACACTTGTCTCTTGACTTCAGTGAGCCTGTTCTACCTTTTACAGATGGAGACGGACATGCTGATGACTTCCGTGCCGGAGGACCACCACTTGCCAGGTCAGTTCTGCTTAATCCTTCATCTTGATGAGAAGAACCAATTTAAAAGACTCTAAATGCCAGAGTAACTCAGAAGGTCGGGCAGCATCAATGGAGAGATTTTCTGTTGTTTGCAGGGCAGAACGACACAGGAGATTCATCTTCCCTGTGGCGATTATATGGTACAATTCCTCCCCCTTCTGTCGAGACTGACTTCCTCCACAGATTCACCACCCTCTGACTAAAGACATTGCTCCCATCTCCTTCCTAAAAGAACGTCCTTTAATTCTGAGGCTATGACTCTCCCACTAATGGAAACATCCTCTCCACATCCACTCTATCCAAGCCTTTCACTATTCTGTATGTTTCAATGAGGTCCCCCCCCCCCCCCCTCATTCTTCTAAACTCAGCATCCACATCTGAGTTTCAAGATCCATCTCGTTCTAATAAAATGAATGTGACAGATTTCTTGTGGAATCAAGAATTAATAAGGCTTGGTTTGATTTTTTTCAGCTGAAAGGCAGCTCCTTTCCTCCATTGCATGTGAAAGTTTAATGGTATTGAGTCTAAAAATGGCATCAGTCTGAAGAAGGGTTCGGACCCGAACATCACCCCTCCATTTTTTTCCAGGGATGCTGCCTGACCCGCACGTTGCTACTCTGGCACTTTGTGTCTAGGGTTTAATGTTGATGTGCATGGCAAATGGGACTAGCTTGGATGGGGCATCTTGGTCGGCATGTTTCCGTGCTGTGTGACTCGGAGTTGAGCGAGTATTTCTGGAGCTTTGGGAGAGTAAATGGCAAAGAGGTCATAAGGAATACGTGTAGAATTAGGCCATTCGGCCCATCAAGTCTACTCCGCCATTCATTCATGGCTGATCTACCTCTCCCTCCTAACCCCATTCTCCTGCCATCTCCCCATAACCCCTGACACCCGTACTGATCAAGAATCTATCTATCTCTGCCTTAAATATATCCACTGACGTCCTCCACAGCCTTCTGTGGCAAAGAATTCCACAGATTCACCACCCTCTGACTAAAGAAATTTCTCCTAAAAGAACGTCCTTTAATTCTAAGGCTGTGACCTCTGGTCCTAGACTCTCCCACTGGTGGAAACATCCTCTCCGCATCCACTCTGTCCAAGGCCTTTCACTATTCTGTATCTTTCAATGAGGTCCCCCCTCGATCTTCTAAACTCCAGCGAGTACAGGCCCAGTGCCGACAAACGCTCATCGTGGGTTAACCCACTCATTGCTGAGATCATTCTTGAGTTGGCAGGAATGTGGCTCACTGTCTGTGTGTTCTTCTGTTTCTAGGCTTGCCTCTGGACCAGTTCACAAGCCTCATGTGCAACAAGCTGGCAGCCGTGGACCGATATGAGGAAGCAAGGCAGATCTTCTCAGCGTTTGATGTCCACTGTAGGTGTTTTTGCACCTGGTCAAGCAGTTGCTGTTTATGCTAATGCCTGAAACGTCACCCATTCCTTTTACTCCAGAGATGCTGCCTGTCCGCGCTGAGTTACTCCAGCATTTTGTGCCTATCTTCGGTGTAAACCAGCATCTGCAGTTCCTTCACACACATTCCTAATACCAGTCATTGGTTCCACCAATTTAGACTTTACCCTGTGTAAACAGGGCCTTCGGCCCACCTAGTCCGCGCCGCCCAGCGATCTCCCCGTACACTAGCTCTGTCAATAGACAATAGGTGCAGGAGTAGGCCATTCGGCCCTTCGAGCCAGCACTGCCATTCAATGTGATCATGGCTGATCATCCCCAATCAGTACCCCGTTCCTGCCTTCTCCCCATATCCCCTGACTCCGCTATCTTTAAGAGTCCTATCTAGCTCTCTCTTGAAAGTATCCAGAGAACCGGCCTCCACCGCCCCCTGAAGCAGAGAATTCCACAGACTCACAACTCTCTGTGAGAAATAGTGTTTCCTCGTCTCCGTTCAAAATGGCTTATCCCTTATTCTTAATCTGTGCCCCTGGTTCTGGACTCCCCCAACATCGGGAACATGTTTCCTGCCTCTAGCGTGTCCAAGCCCTTAACAATCTTGTATGTTTCAATGAGCCGCCCTCTCATCCTTCTAAACTCCAGAGTGTACAAGCCCAGCCGCTCCATTCTCTTAGCATATGACAGTCCCGCCGTCCCGGGAATTGACCTCGTAAACCTATGCGCACTAGGGACAATTTACAGAAGCCCATCATCCTACAAACCTGCACGTCTTTGGAGCGTGGGATGAAACCGGGGCACCCGGAGAAAACCCACAAGGTCACGGGGAGAACGTACAAACTCCGTACGTGCAGTACTCGTAGTCAGGATGGAACCCGGGTCTCTGGCGCCGTAAGTCAGCAACTCTACCGCTGCACCATCATAAGTTGAGAATTTAATCAGATGAATTTCAACGAAATTGATTATTTCGTTTTTAGAAGTGCAGTTTGGAAACGGGGGCCCTTCGGCCCATCGAGTCCGCGCCGGCCATCGATCTCACGTTCACACATCCTCTCCTTACACACTCAGGGCAATTTTACCGAAGGCCAATTACCCCCCACAAACCCGAGATACTTGAGTAAAACACAAAGTGCTGGAGGAACTCAGCGGGTCAGGCGGCATCAGTGGAGGCGCTGGGACTCTATATAAGTGCCAGTTTCAAGTCGAGTCAAGCTTATGGTTGTATGCACCAGTACGGTGAGATACAGGGTCCAATGGAAATCCTGCTTGTTTAGATTAGAGATACAGTGTAGAACCAGGCCCTTCGGCCCACTGAGTCCATGCCGACCGACGATCACCCCGTACACTAGTTCTGGATATAGTAGGCTGAAAAGCTCTGGGTACAAGCATCACTCAGCACTGGACAATTGTTTTACATTTTATCGAGCCAATTAATCAAGCCAATTAACCTACAAACCTGTACGTCTTCGGAGTGTGGGAGGAAACCGAAGAACCCGGAGAAAACCCACGCAGGTCACGGGGAGAAGGGAGTACAAACTCCGTACAGACAGCGCCCGTAGTCGGGATCGAACCCGGGTCTCCGGCGCTGCATTTTGCTGTAAGGCTGCGACTCTACCGCTGCGCCCACCGTGACCGCACACACACTGGGGACAATTTACAGAAGGCCATCCACCTACAAACCTGCACGTCTCTGGGAAGGCGGGAGGAAGCAAGAGCACTCCGAGAAAACCCGCGCGGGTCACAGGGAGAACGTGCAAACTCCGCACAGCCAGGGCCCGTGGTCATGATCGAAGCCGGGTGTCTGGCGCTGTGAGGCAGCAACTCTCCCGCCGTGCCACATTGTGTCACAGACACTTAGACAGCGCGCAGAACTGCTCCGCTAACACAGTGCGCAGCTGGTACATCTGTTGTTGCCTCAAAGCACCACAGACTGGGTTCGACCCTAATCTTGCAGAAAAAAAACTAACATGTTAAATGGGTGCTGTCTGTGTGGAGTTTGCAAGTCCATCCTATGACCGAGTGGGTTTCCTCCGGGAGCTCGGGTTTCCTCCCACATCCCAAAGACGTGCGGGTTTGTAGGTTAATTGGCGTTGTGTAAATAGCCCCCTAGTGCGTAGGGAGTGGATGGGAAAGTGGGATAACATGAATGGGCGACCGATGGGCGGCGTGGACTCGGTGGGCTGAAGGGCCTGTTTCCACGCTGTGTCTTTCGATGAATCAATAAAGACCCTAAATATTTGAACGAATGTTGATATTTTACTATTGCTGGTTTTTCTCTCAGGTCGTAGTTTTTTGACAGTGGAGGATTTTAAGAGGGCGTTCGCAAAAGTGGCTCCACATCTATCCGAGCAAACTGTGCTCGAAGCCTTCAGGTAGGTTGCCGCGGGAATTGGATGAAGCTTCTCCTAGGGCTGTGGTCATTGGTATGGCTGTGTGTTGTGTCTGTGTTGTCTCTGTGTTGTGTGTCAGTTGTGTGTATGCGTTTGTGTGTTGTCTGTGCGTGTTGTGTGTCTGGTGTATGTGTTGTGGGTGTTGTGTGTCTTTTGTCTGCGTGTTGTCTGTGTTCTGTGTTTGTGTTGTCTGGTTTGTGTGTCGGATGTGTATGAGTGTGTGTACGTGTGAGTGTGTGTACGTGTGAGTGTGTGTACGTGTGAGTGTGTACGTGTGAGTGTGTGTACGTGTGAGTGTGTGTACGTGTGAGTGTGTGTACGTGCGTCTGTGTGTACGTGCGTGTGTGTACGTGTGTGTGTGTTGAGTTCTCGCTCTCGGAAGTGTGACCTTCAGCAACTGCTGGATGGCTAAGATCACGGCCATTGTGCATGTTTCGATACGATATGATTTAACTTTATTTATCCCAGGAGGGAAATTGATCTGCCAACAGTCATAAAACACACAAAAACATGAAACATGAAATTATAGTGACGAGTGGTAAGGGTTGGGGGATGTGCAAAGATTGGGGAGGGGGGGGGGGTGGGGGGGGAGATCCAGATGGCGCAGCGGTAGAACCGGTTCTCTGGATACTTTCAAGAGACAGTTAGATAGGGCTCTTACAGATAGCGGAGTCAGGGGATATGGGGAGAAGGCAGGAACGGGGTACTGATTGGGGATGATCAGCCATGATCACATTGAATGGCGGTGCTGGCTCGAAGGGCTGAATGGCCTACTCCTGCACCTATTGTCTGTTGTCTATTCTCAACTCTGTGTGAAAAAGTGTTTCCTCGTCTCCGTTCTAAATGGCTTACCCCTTATTCTTAAACTGTGGCCCCTGGTTCTGGACACTCCCAACATCGGGAACATGTTTCCTGCCTCTAGCGTGTCCAAACCCGTAATAATCTTAGATGTTTCGATAAGATTCCCTCTCATCCTTGTGTCCTTTGCTGTTTATTGTGCGGTCTACGTTGTATTGGGTGTTTTTCCAATTGTGCAGCAGAATTAGGCAATTAGGCAATTCAGTGTATCAAGTCTGCACCGCCATTCAATCATGGATGATCTATCTTTCCCGCCAAACTCCATTCTCCTGCCTTCTCCCCATCAACCCTGGCAACTCTGTACAGGCAAGCACCCGTACTCGAGAATCTATCCATCTCTGGCTTAAAAATATCCATTGATTTCGCCTCTACAGCCTTCTGTGGCAAAGAATCCCACAGATTCGCCACCCTCTGACTAAAGAAATTCCTCCTCATCTCCTTCCTAAAGGAACGTCCTTTAATTCTGTGGCTGTGACCTCTGGTCCTGGACTCTCCCACCAGTGGAAACATCCTCTCCGCATCCACTCTCTATCCAGCCCTTATTTGGTTAAAGTCTGAAGAAGGGTTTCGGCCCGAAACGTTGCCTATTTCCTTCGCTCCATAGATGCTGCTGCACCCGGTGAGTTTCTCCAGCACTTTTGTCTCCCTTCGATTTTCCAGCATCTGCAGTTCCTTCTTTAAACACCATCACTCGCCATGTGGTCCATTGGCAAGTTGCAGTACACCTCTTCCCCAGGAGGTGGAGCAGCTAACCAGGGCATGAGCCCATCAGGATTTGACGCACTGGGTTATTTTGCATGAATTAAATGAATGGGTAGTTTTTACAATGACCTCTATCCCTGCAGCATCAGGAAATAACTCGTGATGCAAACTTCACGCTTCCCGCATCCGCCTCGGATCCAAACCCCAAGCCCCATGTAACTTTATGCAGCCGGATGTAACCTTGTTATTTGTTAAGCGACGACAATATTAGTCGTAAAAACTGAAGAAGACACAAAGATGTAACTCAGCGGGTCAGGCAGCATCTCTGGGGAATGTGGATGGGTAATATTTCAGGTTGAACCCTTCAGACTGAAGGTTAAGGCTTGTTGTTTGTTTGATTTGGGGGAAAAGGAGTAGACTTGATGGGCCGAATGGCCTAATTCTACTATGACCTTATGATTTCTCATCATCAAACTGCACACATTTGGACTTTAGAGATACAGCGCGGAAGCAGGCCCTTCGGCCCACCAGGACATTATAGCCATAGAGGGAGTGCAGAGAAGGTTCACCAGACTGATTCCTGGGATGTCAGGACTTTCATATGAAGAAAGACTGGATAGACTTGGCTTATACTCGCTAGAATTTTGGAGATTGAGAGGGGATCTTATAGAAACGTACAAAATTCTTATGGGGTTGGACAGGCTAGATGCAGGAAGATTGTTCCCGATGTTGGGGAAGTCCAGGACAAGGGGTCACAGCTTAAGGATAAGGGGGAAATCCTTTAGGACCGAGATGAGGAAAAACTTTTTCACACAGAGAGTGGTGAATCTGTGGAACTCTCTGCCACAGAGGGTAGTTGAGGCCAGTTCATTGGCTATATTTAAGAGGGAGTTAGATGTGGCCCTTGTGGCTAAAGGGATCAGGGGGTATGGAGAGAAGGCAGGTACAGGATACTGAGTTGGATGATCAGCCATGATCATATTGAATGGTGGTGCAGGCTCGAAGGGCCGAATGGCCTACTCCGTCACCTATTTTCTATGTATCTATGTATCCGTGCCGACCAGCGATCACCCCGTACACTAACACCGTCCCCACACACTAGGGAACAATTTACAATTGTATCACCACGGCCAAATAACCTACAGACCTGCACGTCTTTGGAGTTTGTGGGAGGAAACCGGAGCACCCGGAGAAAACCCACGTAGTTTTCGGAACAACGAACTGCAGACGGGAGAGAGGGGGGTCTGAGGAAGAATATGTTGACGCGGAGAATGGTTACAATCTGGAACGCAATGAACAGACGTTTGGTGGAGGCACAGACTCCCTGTAACATCGATGAAGTGGAAACGAGGAACTGGAGATGCTGGTTTACATAAGAAGACACAAAGTGCTGGGAGTAACGCAGCGGGTCAGGCAGCATCTCTGGAGAAATGTGGATAGGTGATGTTTCGGGTCGAGAATAAGTTTGAAGAAAGGTCTCGAGCCTTTGTGGGGAGGATGTTTCCACGCGTGGGAGAGTCCACGACTAGAGGCCGTAGCCTCAGAATATGAGGAGGTACCTTTAGAAAGGAGATGAGGAGGAATTTCTTTCATCAGGGGGCGGTGAATCTGTGGAATTCATTGCCGCAGATGGCTGTGGAGGGCAAATCGATGGATATTTTTAAAGCAGAGGTTGGCGGGTTTTTTTCGGCGACTCTTGGCGTCATATCAGTGTCGCGAAAAGATTTTGCACATTTCAAAATCCAGCGGCGACAAAAGAAATGTTGCGACACTTGAAAAAACACCGCGCGTCATACGTCATCACGCCGCAAATCTTTCCGTGACGTCAGTCAATGATGCCGGCAGTTGCGGAAAAAAATCGGCAAGTGGGACAGGCCCTTTAGATTCTGAATTAGTCAGGGTGTCAGGGGGTTATGGGGCAAAGGCTTGATTGTAATCACATTGTGTGTTTCCGCCGACTGGTTAGCAAACACCAAAAGCTTTTCACTGTACCTCAGAACATGTGACAATAAACTAAACTCAAACTCAGAACTAGGAAGGCAGGAGAATGGGGTTGCGAAAGAAAGATGGATCAGCCATGATCGAATGGTGGAGTAGACTTGATGGGCCGAATGGCATAATTTTACTCCTGGGACCCATGAGTTCCTTTGCCTTGTGGTTAACGGCACGGTGGCGCAGCGGGTAGAGTTGCTGCCTCACAGCGCCAGAGACCCGGGTTCGATCCTGACTACAGGGGTGCTGTCTGTACGGAGTTTGTACGTTCTCCCCGTGACCCGCGTGGGTTTTCTCTGGGAGTTCCAGTTTCCTCCCACGCTCCAAATACGTGCAGGTTTATGAAGTTAATTGGCTTGGTGTAAATGTTCAATTTTAGTTTAGAGATACAGCGTGGAAAGAGGCCCTTCGGCCCACCGAGTCTGCGCCAACCAGCGATCCCCGCACACTAACACTATCCTACGCACATTAGGGACAATTTTTTACACATACACCAGGCCAATTAACCTACAAACCTGCACGTCTTTGGAGTGTGGGAGGAAATAGAAGATCTCGGAGAAAACCCGCGCAGGTCACGGGGAGAACGTGCAAACTCCATACAGACAGCACCCGTAGTCGGGATCGAACACGGGTCTCCGGCGCTGCATGTGCTGTAAGGCAGCAACTCTACCGCTGCGCCACCTAGTGTGTGTAGGATACTGTTAAGCCCCTGTCCCACTTAGGAGACCTAAACAGCAACCTCTGGTGACCTTGCCCGCCACCCAAGGTTTCCATGAGGTCACCGGAGGTTTTGGTCACTCTCCCTAATGGTCGAAAGTGGTTTCCGCGGTGGTCGAGGCTTCATCTAGGTTGCTGCTATTTTTTCATCATGATTAAAACCGGCCTCGACTAAAAATAGGTTGCTGTTTTAAAAATCGATAATTTTTTAGTCGCAGGTCTAGTCGAAGCCGGTTTTCTTCATAGTGGAGGAAGGTTTTCAACATATGCGTGGGAGGTGGTAGGAGGATGCAGGTCACCTCGGTCTTGATTTTTTTTTGGGTGGCGGGCAAGGTCACCAGAGGTTGCTGTTTAGGTCTCCTAAGTGGGACAGGGGCTTTAGAGTGCGGGGATCGCTGGTCGGTGCGGACTCGGTGGATCTGTATCTCTGGACTACACTTGAGATGGCCCGACTGACTGTATGGTGTCCTCTCTGACTGACTGCACTCATGCCTGCAAGTCCTTGAACCACATCTCCCCATCAGTGACGACACTTGCTGAGCTGATGCTGACGTTTGTTGGAACAAAAATAGAAAGTGCTGGAAATACCCGTCAGATGAGGCCACGTCAGCGGGAAGAGATTTAACACCTCAAAGTTAACACCAGTTCCCTTCCCCCTAGACTGGCCTGCTGAGTATTTCAATGGTTCAACGACATTTCATTGTCAATGTGCCTCGGTAGAGTGACGTTCCGTTTTATACACACAGCGCTGTCAAATTCTTGCAGTACATAAGCAAAATCACACTTGTGTAGAAAAGAGGAACTGCAGATGTTGGTTAATAGACAAAAGGACACAAAGTGCTGGAGGAACTCAGCAGGTCGGGCAGCATCTCTGGTGAACATGGATCGGTGACATTTCGGGTAGAGTCCCTTCTTCAGACTCAAAGATGCTGCCTGACCCACTGAGTTACTCCAGAACATTGTCTTGTGGATAGGTAGATAGGTAGATAGGTAGATAGGTAGATAGATAGATAGATGCTGGAAAATTGAAGGTAGACAAAAGTGCTGGAGAAACTCAGCGGGTGCAGCAGCATCTATGGAGCGAAGGAATTGGGCAACGTTTCGGGGCAAAACCCTTCTTCAGACTGATGCAGGGTGGGTGGGGGGGGGGGACGTGGAGGAGAAAGGAAGAGGAGGAGCCCGAGGACTGAGGGAGAGCTGAGAAGGGGAGGAGACACCAAGGGCTACCGGAAATTGGAGGTCAATGTTTATGCCGCTGGGGTGCAGACTGCCCAAGCGGAATGGGCCTCCTCCATGGCCAGAGTGAGCACCACCGGAAATTGGAGGAGCAGCACCTCATATTCCACTTGGGCAGTCTGCACCCCAGCGGCATAAACATTGACTTCTCCAATTTCCGGTAGCCCTTGCTGTCTCCTCCCCTTCTCAGCTCCCCCTCAGCCCTCGGGCTCCTCCTCTTCCTTTCTCCTTTCTTCTCCCCGCCCTACATCAGTCTGAAGAAGGGTTTCGGCCCGAAACGGTGCCTATTTCCTTCGCTCCATAGATGCTGCTGCACCCGCTGAGTTTCTCCAGCACTTTTGTCTACTTTAGATCGATAGATAGATAGATTTTTTTTAAAAGCTGGAGAAACTCATGGAGCGAAGGAACAGGTGATCCGAGACATGATTTTTGGTTATTGAATGGAGCTACTACTCGTGGGGAAAAAAATCTGTTTCTATGTCTGGCTGTGGCAGCTTTGACAGTCCGGAGTCGCCTTCCAGAGGGAAGTGATGTGTATATGTGCACGTGCAAAACTCCACACCGGCTGTAGCCAAGGTCGGGATCGGAGCCGGGTCTCTGTCACTTTGCTGGAGACCTGGAGCCAAATCGGTAACCTTTCTGTAACCCGCTCTCCATCAAGAAAAAATAAAACTGGCCTTTTTGTCTGTGCTTCGAGTCGATCAGAGTTTCCCCATCCCGCGGAACGCTTGAGTTAACGCGGCCAAAACTCTGCCCGTGCTTGGCAGCTGAGCTGAAGCATTCAAATGGGTATTAGAGGGCGTCAAATGAGATTGAAGTGGAGTTCCCACTGAGCATTTATTGCCAGTTATGACCCTTCTCTTAGCTCACTCGACAAAGAGAGCTCACTCGAGAGCAGATTAAAACCGAGGAGTGTAAGAAGGGAACTGCAGATGCTGGTTCAAATCGAAGACAGACACAAAATGCTGGAGTAACTCAGCGGGACAGGCAGCATCTCTGGAGAGAAGGAATGGGTGACGTTCCGGGTCGAGACCCTTCTTCAGACTGATGTCAGGGGAGTGGGCGGTACTGAGATAAAATGTAGTCGGAGACGGTAAGACTGGTGGGAGAACTGGGAAGGGGGCGGTGATGGAGGGAGAGAGGGAGAAAGCAAAGGCTACCTGGAGTTAGAGAAGTCAATGTTCATACTGCTGGGGTGTGAGTTGCCCAAGCGAAATACGAGGTACTGCTCCTCCAATTTGCGCTGTGCCTCACTCTGACCATGGAGGAGGCCCAGGACAGGAAGGTCAGATTGGGAATGGGAGGGGGAGTTGAAGTGCTGAGCCACCAGGAGATCAGGTTGGTTGAGGCGGACTGAGCGGAGGGTGTTCAGCGAAACGACCGCCGAGCCTGCGCTTGGTGTCGCCGATGTACAGGAGTCCACACCTTAAAGCCGCGGAGAGTGGTCATGAATCTCGAGGGTCTGTGCGTGTAGGTTCTACCCAGGTTGTAGGCTGCTGGGAGGGGCGAGGCGAGGGTTCATTTGATGGAGGAGGGAGGCACAGCCTCTCACTGTCAGCGTAGAGAGCACAGATGTACATTGTTATTGAGGGATACAGTGTGGGAACAGGCCCTTCAGCCCAACTCGCCCACACTGGCCAACAATGTCCCATCTACCCTAGTCCCACTTGCCTGCGCTTGGTCCCTATCCCTCCAAACCTGTCCTATCCATGTACATGTCCAACTGTTTCTTAAACGATGGGATAGTCCCAGCCTCAACTACCTCCTCTGGCAGCTTGTTCCATACACCCACTTCCCTCTGTGTGAAAAAGTTACCCCTCGGATTCCTATTAAATCTTTTCCCCTTCACCTTGAACCTATGTCCTCTGGACCTCGATTCCCCTACTCTGGGTAAAAGACTGTGCATCTACCCGATCTATTCCTCTCATGATTTGTTCACCTCTATAAGATCTCCCCTCATCCTCCTGCGCCCCATGGAATAGAGACCCAGCCCACTCAACCTCTCCCTATAGCTCACACCCTCTAGTCCTGGCAACATCCTCGTAAAACCTCCTTGTTTCCCTCTGTGACTGAGGAGGTCGTCTGAAAATCCCGATTCTGCTGTTTTATCCGACTGCTTTGCCGTATTTTGTGTTGGAAGGAACTGCAGATGATAATTTACACCGAAGATAGGCACAAAATGCTGGAGTAACTCTGCGGGACAGGCATCATCTTAGTTCAGTTTAGTTTAGAGATACAGTCCAGAACAGGCCCTTCGGCCCACCGAGTCCGTGCCGACCAGCGATCCCCGCACATTGAACTTATTTAGTTTAGTTCAAAGATACAGAGCGGAAACAGGCTCTTTAGCCCACCGATCCCTGCACACTAATACTATCCTACGCACACACGCACATGCACACGCACACATACACACACACATACACACACATACATACACACACGCACACATACACACACACACACACGCACACACGCACACATACACACACACACATACACACACACACATATACACATATACACACACACACACACACACACACACACATATACACATACACACACACACATACACGCACACGCACACGCACACACACACACACACACATATACACATACACATACACATACACATACACACACAGACACACACACACACATACACAAACACACACACACACACACACATATGGCAATTTACACTTGCATAAAGCTAATGAACCTACAAACCTGCACATCTTTGGAGTGCGGGAGGAAACCGAAGATCTTGGAGAAAACCCACGCAGGTCACGGGGAGAACGTGCAAACTCCGTACAGACAGTACCCGTAGTTGGGATCGAACCCGAGTCACCGGCGCTGCAAGCGCTGTAAGGCAGTGACTCTACCGCTGCGCCACTGCGCCACCTTTATCTCTGGCGAAAAAGAATAGGTGAAGTTTCGGGCCGAGACCCTGGCTAGTTTATTACACCTGATCGGCTCGCGTTGTTGCAGAGTATTCTTCTTTCCGTGTCCATCGTGTTACAAACGTTGACCTCGCTGTCATCGTCCGTCCTGAAAAGGACACGAGCATCCGGCGACAATCGGTGGGAAGCCGTCACACTTCGCAATAGATGATGGTGGAGGCAGAATTAGCTCGGGATACTTCCAGTTTCCAGCCCCGCGACAAGGACGCTTCTGCTATGGGGCCCTGCAGAGTGTTACTGGGGGAGCCTGCTCATCGTCTCTCTGCCCACCGCATCTGTGAAGAAGTGTCAGGGGCCCCAAGCACAATGCGCTTGTCTTCCCTGTCGCATGTTGCCATGCAACCAGATGCAGGTGGCGCTGGCTGTCGGTGCTGTTTGGGTGGTGCCTGCAATCTTTAAAGACTGCTGAGGACAATGTCGTCAGCAAACGCCGACCCCCCCCCCCACCCCCCCTCTCTCCCTGCCCCCAGTGCCCTGGATGCCTCAGTAAAGACCATCTGGAATCTAGGTCCATCACATTGACGCCATCGTAATGAAACCTCTTCAGTACCTTTACTCTCTTTAGACTTTAGAGATACAGCGTGGAAACAGGCCTTTTGGCCCACTGAGTCCCCGCCGACCAGCGATCAAGCCGTATACCAGCACCATCCTACACACTAGAGGCAATTTACAATTTTAACTGAAGCTAATTAATCTAAATCCATGCCCGCTTGAAAGAGGATCCTGACCGGATACGTCACCTATCCACGTTCTCCAGAGATGCTGCCTGACCCGCTGAGTTACTCCAGCGCTCTGTGAAACGTCACCTATCCATGTTCTCCACAGATGCTGCCTGACCTGCTGAGTTACTCCAGCCCTCTGTGAAACATCACCTATCCATGTTCTCCAGAGATGCTGCCTGACCCGCTGAGTTGCTCCAGCACTCTGTGAAACGTCACCTATCCATTTTCTCCAGAGATGCTGCCTGACCCGCTGAGTTACTCCAGCACTCTGTGAAACGTCACCTATCCATGTTCTCCACAGATGCTGCCTGACCCACTGAGTTACTCCACAAAGGGCACAATCTGCAGGTGACTGGGGTGGACTCCATTGCGACCATCCTCTCCGCCCCTCTCCTTGTGACATTCTCTCCTCACTGCCTCGGCAAGGCCAGCAGCGTAATGGAGGACAAGTCACTCCCTCTTCTCCCCTCTCCCGCCAGGCAAGAGGTACAGAAGTGTGAAAACGCACACCTCCAGATTCAGGGACAGTTTCTTCCCAGCTGTTATCAGGCAACTGAACCATCCTATCACCAACGAGAGAGCGATCCAGACCTACCATCTACCTCACTGGAGACCCTTGGACTATCTTGTATCGGACTTTATCTTGCACTCAACGTTATTCCCTTTATCCTGCATCTGTACATTGGTGGACGGCACGATTGTGATCGTGTATAGTCTTTCCGCTGACCGGTTAGCCCGCAACAACAGCTTTTCACTGTACCTCGGTACACGTGACAATAACCTAAACTAAACATGTAGGAAGGAACTGCCGATGCCCGTTTGCCCAAGATAGACAGAAAATGCTGGAGTAACTCAGCGGGACAGGCAGCATCTCTGGAGAGAAGGAATGGGAGACGTTTCGGGCCAAGACCCTTCTCCAGACTAAACTAGCAGGCAACGGAAAAGCTTTTCATTGTACCTCGGTACAGGCGACAATAAACGAAACTAAACTGGTTTTAAGGTCATGCTTTAAGCAACCGTTGTGTGTGCGAATACATAAAATTAAAAACTGCTCATTTTACTGCCAGACAGTACATTTTTCTCAGCGTTCCTGCCTCAGCGCTCTCTCTCTTGGCCGCTGTGAACGGTCGCCGTCCCCAGCGGAAAGCCTCTTGCGTGAGTTACAACTCCTGGCCTTACTCCTTGCGGCTCTCCGCGTTGATACGGAAGGGTAATTAAAATTGCTTTTGTGCGTTTGAAAGGCCCACCAACACCCCTGCAGTTTAATGGCCGGCATGTATAGACACAAGAATCCATAAATCCTGCAAACTACCTTCCCTCGACATGGCTGCCCACATAAAGGATTGTAAGTAATGCCCCATCTATAAATGTCAGGGTCCTTGAATGAGCTGATATTGAGTTGCTGATGGATCTCATTAATGGCCTTATAATTAGCTGGCGCGTGTTCCTTTATCTCTTTAGTGCTTTTATTTTTTTTAATTGTTCTGATTCTCCGTCAGTGCTGGATGCACGGGTTAGTTTGCCCGGATGCCAGACTAAAGCGACCCTGATTACCAGTTCAATAGACAATAGGTGCAGGAGTAGGCCATTCGGCCCGTTGAGCCAGCACCGCCATTCAATGTGATCATGGTTGATCATCCACAATCAGTACCCTGTCCCTGCCTTCTCCCCATATCCCTTGACTCCGCTATTTTTAAGAGCTCTATCTAACTCTCTCTTGAAAGCATCCAAAGAATTGTCCTCCACTGCCTTCTGAGGCAGAGAATTCCACAGATTCACAACTCTCCGGGTGAAAAAGTTTTCCCTTATCTCTGTTCTAAATGGCCTACCCCTTATTCTTAAACTGTAGCCCCTGGTTCTGGACTTCCCCAACATCGGGAACATGTTTCCTGCCTCAAGCTGTGTCCAATCCCTTAATAATCTTATACGTTTCAATAAGAATCCCTCTCATCCTTCTAAATTCCAGTGTTTCCAAGCCCAGCCGCTCCATTCTTTCAACATATGACAGACCTGCCATCCCGGGAATTCAGTTTAGTTTATTGTCACGTGCACCGAGGTACAGTGAAAAGCTTTTTGTTGCGTGCTATCCAGTCGGCAGAAAGACAACACATGATTACAATCGAGCCATTTACAGTGTATAGATACATGAAAAGGGAATAACGTTTAGTGCAAGGTAAAGCCAGCAAAGTCCGATCAAAGATAGTCCGAGGGTGACCATAGAGGTAGATAGTAGTTCAGCACTGCACTCTGGTTGTGGACCAGAGGAGGAATAACAGGTCCAAATCTGTTATTCCTCCTCCCCACCCCACCATCCTATACTGTCACAACCTTTAAAGGACACTTGGACAGGCGCATGGACAGCAAAGGTTTGGAGGGACATTGGCCAAACAGAGACAAGTGAAAGATTTGAATGATAGATTATTGTCACGACACACCAGGGGCGGAAACCTCTATCAAAACATGTGGGGGACACAATTTCTTGGTGGCTGCGCGCATGCACACACTCACACACACACACACACATGCATGCGCGAGGCTTTTGAGGCTTCAGACGTGGGCCCTGTGGACGGTAACATCGGGAACTGACCTGGTTGGTGACCGAAGTCCAGCAACAGCAGTTTTGTCCGCCCCAAATCGCTTGAATCGGCCCGTTTGCGGGGCCTTTCATCACCCGGCGGGGCTTAAAATCGGCCGGCGTGGGCTTCAACATCGGGAGCCTCGATTTCCTCGATGCAGCAGTTTTAAGCCGCACCAGGCGATGAAAGGCCCCGCGAGGTCCCCCATCTCTCAAAGCATGGGAGGGACCCGTCCCCCCCTGGGATTTCCGTCCATGCGTGACAAGTCACAGTGATGTTTCAATGTTTCGCATGCACGACGTATGCATAGAGTAGTAATGTTACAAAATGTTGAGATTTTAAAAATCAAGTCTGCAATTTATCCCATCAGATAAAGCATAAAAATAAGTTTAATTTGACACCTAATTCACTATCTTCAGAATTAAAAAAGTTATAGCCATTTTCATACTCGGAACATCTTACTTGGATGACCTGAAATTAAAGCATATAATTAGTTAATTACCTAATTGTAGCTAATTACAAAATTGACCGTTGTGTCGAAAATAGTAATAAACACCCAGACTGCCTTGAAAATTCAAAAATGTGATATTCTCAAGATCAGAACTTTAATATTATTGTATAATATGCTGTAAGTCCGTAACAGATAGGTAAAGAAATTACAATTTCTAGCAATAGACCAAGCCTTCATGGAGAAGATCAGTTGCTAGCTGCTACATTAGCATATCATAATCAGTAGCATCATCATACTCCTCAGATTGTAACCAATAAGCAACTCTGTATACCTTGTTTTTC